>CAUOFW020003234.1:0-38989 GCA_963454935.2 Ilex paraguariensis
ATTTAAAATATGTCTTTCTAGGAGAAAAGGAATATATCCAGTTATAATATCATCAAAATTATATGAAATTCAAGAAAAAGAACTAACAAAAGTTTTGAAAAATCATCAAAGCATTATTGGATGGACAATAGCAGATAGAAAAGTATAAGTACACTTCTGTGTACTCATTGTATCTATCTAGAAGATGACGCTAAACCATCCCGTCAAATGCAAAGAAGATTAAATCCTCACTTAAAGGAAGTAGTTTCGTGTTGAAGTCCTAAAACTGTTAGATGCTAAATATTATTTATTCTATATCTGATAGTAAATGGGTTAGTCCTACACAAGTAGTTCCAAAAAAATCTGGTGTAACAGTCATAAAAATAAGAAAATGAGTTAGTCCGATGCGTATAGTCACAGGTTGGCGTGTATGTATTGATTTATCGAAAACTAAACTTTCTCACAAGAAGGATCACTTTTCGTCTCCATTCCTAGATCAAGTTTTGGAAGAATAGTTGGGCATGCATATTATTGTTTTTTAGATGGATATTCTGGTTACAATCAAATTCAAATTACAATAGATGATCAAGAAAAAACTACTTTTACATGTCCATTTGGAACTTTTGCTTATAAAAGAATGCATTTTGGGTTATGTAATGCCCCAGCTACTTTTCAACGTAGCATGCTAAGTATATTAGTGATATGGTAGAACGCTATCTAGAAGTTTTTATGGATGACTTTTCAGTATACGGTGATTCATTTAACTTATGTTTAGAAAATCTTGAAAAAGTACTTATTAGATGTGAAGAAACAAACATTGTCTTAAATTGAAAAAATGTCATTTCATGGTTACACAAGTATTGTTTTAGGTCACATAGTTTCTCAAAAGGAATTGAAGTTGATAATCAAAAATTGACTTAATAGCTAATCTTCCTTCACCAAAAACCGTAAAAGATATCCGGTCTTTTTTGGGTCACGCTGGATTTTATCGAAGATTCATTAAAAATTTTTTTTATAGCAAGACCAATCTTGTAATCTCTTATGTCAAGATATAAATTTGAATGGAATGATGTATATCAATTAGCATTTGATAAATTAAAAATCATGCTTATCTCTGTACCTATTATCCAACCTCCTGATTGGTCTCTACCTTTTGAACTAATGTGTGATGCAAGTGATTATGCAGTAGGAGTTGTATTAGGTCAAAGAAAAGAAAAAACCTTATGTTATTTATTATGCAAGCAAAACTCTAAATGATGCACAAATGAACTATTCAACCACAGAAAAAGAATTACTTGCTGTTGTATTTGCATTAGATAAATTTCGATCATATCTGGTTGGATCGTTAATTGTAGTATTTACAGATCATGCAGCTTTAAATATTTGCTTACTAAGAAAAAAGCTAAACCACGTCTCCTACGATGGATTTTATTACTTCAAGAATTTGATCTTATCATAAAAGATAAGAAAGGAGTAGAGAATGTGGTAGCGGATCATTTGTCAAGATTAAATTATGAAGTAAAAGAGGAACCAATTCCGATTAGAGAAACCTTTCCAGATGAACAACCTTTAGCAATTACCGAAGTACCATGGTATGCAATATAGCCAATTATCTAGCTAGGTACTGGTACTATTCTAATCTTCTAATTATTCTTGGTCTGATAGAAATAAGTTCCTAAGTGAGGCACGTAATTTTTCTGGGAAGATCCTTATGTGTTTAAATACTGTAAAGACCAAATAATAAGACGATGTGTGCCTAATCATGTAATCCATCAGGTAATTCAGTTTTGTCACTCTGAAGCTTGTGGAGGTCATTTTGCTTCAAAGAAAACCACTGCTAAAATTCTACAGTGTGGATTTTATTGGCCAACACTTTTTAAAGATGTTTATATCTTTTGTTTAAATTGTGACAGGTGTCAAAGAATGGGGAATATTTCAAAAGAAATATGATGCCTTTAAACCCTTTTTAATTGTTGAAATTTTTTATTGTTGGGGCATCGATTTTATGAGACCATTTTCCTCCATCCTTTGGATATCTGTATATTTTGGTTGCAGTTGACTATGTTTCTAAATGGATAGAGGCAATTCCATGTAGAAATAACGATCACAGAACAATGATCAAATTTTTAAAGAAAATGTTTTTCTAGATTTGGAATTCCTCGAACAATCCTCAGTGATGGTGGATTACATTTTTGTAATAAAGTTTTTGAGAATCTTATGAAAAAATACACAATTTCACATAAAATATCCACTCCGTATCATCCACAAACAAGTGGCCAAGCTGAATTAGCTAATAGGGAAATAAAATACATTTTAGAAAAGATGGTAAATCCAGATCGTAAGGATTGGTCATTAAGATTGACTAATGCGCTTTGGGCTTACCATACTACATATAAGACTATTTTAGGAATGTCTCTTTATCGGTTAGTGTATGGTAAACCGTGTCATATGCCTGTAGAATTAGAACATAGAGCTTATTGGGCAATCAAAATGATGAATTTTGATATGGATAAAGCTGGAATATCACGTAAACTTCAAATCAATGAGTTAGAAGAATTAAGAAATTAAGCTTATGAAAATGCAAAAATTGTGAAATCCAGAACCAAAATATTCCATGACAAGAATATTGTGCGAAAATCTTTTAAACCATCTCAAAAAGTTCTGTTATATAATGCAAAGCTTCATTTATTCCCTGGAAAACTAAGATCTAGATAGATAGGACCGTATATAGTCAAGCGAGTTTTCGACTATGGGGCAATTGAAATTGAAAATCCAGTAACTAGGACTATCTTCAAAGTAAATGGACAAAGACTTAAGCCATACTATGATGGATTCACACAAAATGTGACTTCTGTCTACTTTTTGATTCAGTCTATATGCACTAAAAATATATTGTTAGTTGTTTGTAAGTAATAATACTAATTATGTGTAATTTATTTGACAGATTAAACTTCCTGCATAAAAGCCAGATATCATAATCTCTGAAAGACAACAGATTCTTGGTTTTTATAAGTGCTGGCTATTTTTGTATTTACATTTCAAATATTGTTTTGTGTTTAAAATAGTAATTGTAATTTAAGAAGTTATGTCCGTCTTTGTGACTAGTAGACGTTAAAGAACTGGATAGTGAGTCAATTTTCAATAATTTTTCAAGTCATCTTTATTTAAAAAAAAATTTAAATGGACGAAAAATTTTTGGTTAAGTTTAGTTTTATTACGTCATTTTCTGAAAGATATACATACGTTCATCATGCAAAAAGCTAGATATGTTAGAAATTTAGAGATTTTCAAAATCCAAGCACGACCCCTTTGCGGAAAAAGTACATATGCTAAACATCGATGAGCAAATCGTCTTTGTGCTTGCGTAAAATGTGGTCGTACAGAACATTTGAGACAATATAATAAGTGTACGGAACCAATTTCAGGACGAGCATCTGATCGTTTACGGTGGATTAGGTATGGGCAGAGTAAGGATTATCCTGAGGCGCCATCCTATTCTACCCCAATGTTAACAAGATACGTTAGAAGTGAAGTTAACCGTGTCACTAGTATTACTAAGCCAGATAGTTCTGATACTAACAAAATTATACTAACTAAATATGATCAATAAGATGTATAATTTTGTTAATATATATAAAAATGTAAATAACTATAGGATGAAATAGGAAAATCAGTAAATATTCAACAACAAATAAACATTAAAAACCCACCAATGTTTTTACAAGAAAGTGGTTAACAAAGTTTTTTTAGAATGGCTATTTAATTTTGTAAATTGCAGGAAATACAGGAAAAAGAGCATAATTCCAGAAAATCAAAGCATCATTCTGTAGCTACAAATCAGGAACCAGTCAAAAAAAAAATATGGATTCAAGACAACAAACAAGAAGGTTTTAAAGCCAAGCACGAACGGATCGAATTCCGCAACTTGAGGCACCTCTACAACAACCTCAATTGGAAGTATCTTCAATGAGGTGATGTTTGAAAATTTGGACCAACAGCTCTAGTATGATGTTAATTTTCTAACTAAAACTATTATTTCTGAAAGAACAGTAATATATGAAGATTTTGAGAACCTAGGAATAAGACAAATTCTCCATGAAAGAGGATGGTTACATTATGTTAGGTTATCTGTTCCTGCTTATGACTGCTTAGTTCGTGAATTTTACAGTAATGCTAAAATTAAAGAGAAAAAACAATTGCGTGTATTTGTACGGAGTAAAGTTTTTCATGTTACACCGACTACTATAGCCAATTTCTTTAACCCCATGCAAAGACCACCCAACCCACAATATCCGTACACTGAACTACCTGATTTGCATAAGGTAGGAAAAGAATTAACAGGAAATTCATAATATGCCCAAATAATTACATTAAACAAGGAGAGCTAACAGACAAATACCGGATTCTGAATATGATAACAATGTACAGTTTGTTACCTCGAGCTCAAAAGAATCAAATCTTTATTGAGCAGACTTATTTTTATATGCATTTGGGATGGGACACACAATTGACCTACCTAAACTTAATCATAGACCAAATGATACTCACTGTGGATAGAAAGAAACTCACACTCTCATATGCTATGTTAGTTTCTCAGTTATGCAGGAATGAAGGTGTGATCATCAATCCAATATGGTCAACAGTGAATCATCCTGGAGTATTGGTAAAACTTCATTAAAAAAGAGTCATGGAGGACAACTGAAAAACCAACAAGGAATACTCTCACCACAAGAAGAGGAACCATTTTAGGTACCTGAAGAATTCATATCACAAGAGCAGCAATTACAAGAGAATCAACCATACATCCCAATGGATGACAGAACTAATAGATGCATCTTACTAGAGGTGGAGAAAAATATTACTCAGATCAACAAACGCATAGATGAAGATAAACAAACCAAGCTGAGATTTTGAAGCTACTTCGAGATCGTTTCGGAGAAGGATCTTCTACTTCCTAAACAGACTGGTATCTTTAGTTGTATAGTATCTAAATATTTTTGTTCAAACTTATCTTTAGAAGCACACATAGATTTCTGTGTTGATAAAAACCTTATGAAATATTACACTCTTTACATATATAGTGGAGATGTGACACCTAATGCAGATTTTGAACCAATCTATTTTGGAGAGGTATTCTACATCTACTCAAATATTCGATTCAGTGGTAACCTTTCTTTGAATAATCTCATTAATTTTGTCTTAATTAGCACTTGTTAGATTATATTGTCAGCATTGTCCTTGAAACTCTTTTAAATAGAAATGATACAGCTGGATAATTTCTGGAAAATGATCTTAGGCCCTTTGTCATTATTTTGAGCCTTGACCATTTCTTTTACAAAATTAAATCCTTAGTAAGCCATGATTGAGCCTAAAAGAGTATAAAGTCTTTTCATTAAAACCCCAAAAAATACCATGCCATAGAAAAAAAATATCAAACCTACCTTGGCTACATAATTTTATTGCACCCTCTTTTAAATCAAAATGATGTTTTTATTGAAAAAAAAAAATGTGTGGTGAGTAGAGATGGAGCGTAAAACGCACTCATTCAACAAAAAGTGAGATGGAGCATAAAATACACTCACCAAGAATGTGAAAAAAAAAAAAAGAGGTGTGCCACAATATAAAGGGTAGCTTTTGAATTCTATAGACATCATTTCTTAAACCCTAAAACCAATGGCCACATTACAACCTAAAGAAAGTCATTTTTGATTCCAGAAATCATGCATCTGTATTAATTCTATCTTATAAAAAGAGAATGTTGATAATATGTCTAGTATAGTGTTGATATCCACTCGTGAGATTATGTCAAATTCAAATTTTATTCAAATATCTGTTCTTCAAATACTTACATGTGATATTATTTGCTTTGCTAACAATATTCCAATCACATGTAACTTGTGAGAATAGTCACCATAACGAATATGTATTATTTGCTGAGTATATTCCAGGAAAGGATTGACATCAAAACTATCATGAAAGAGGGTAATATTTCTTGAGTGATTTTTGAAACAAAAGAAATCATCACACACACACAAGTTTGTATAAAAATATATAGATAATATTACAACTAACGTGTGTTACTCTTATAGTGATCAGAAAAAGGAACTATTCTAGCAAGACAGAAAGAATATTGATTTAATTATCTTTGTGAAAAGTATGAATTATAAATTCCTAACTACTGAAGTTTGTAGGTAGCTTCACTGGAAACTTTCACGAGACAAAACTCGTCCACTAGGGATCACCTAGAGGTTTAACGGTTTATTGCATATGCTAAATGCAATCGTGAAAAAATCTATGAAAATAATTTTACTTCTATTTATGTTTTATTTTGTGTTATAATTTATATTTACTAGGGACTAGTATAGTTTAAGTTGGGGGTGTGATTAATCCTAATTAGTGTGTAAATAAAATAATTAAGTGATCAATTTTGTAAGATAAAATTGCTAAACATTATGAATTATAGTTTGTGTGCAAAGTAAAGTTTTTAATACTTTATGTGTAAATTTAGGGTCAAATGCAGAAATAATGGGAAATACAATGCAATTTTGCAAGAGTTGAAACTATGAAGGACTATGGTGTAATAAAGAATCATGGACAAATCAAAAGGCAACAAGTGGTAGCTCTAGAAGAAGACACCTTGCACTACTGCAAGGCTTAACCTTTAGGAAGGTTAAGGTAGGGGTTAGGACCCCCCGACACATGGAAGCTCCAGAACGCGACAAATGGAAGCCTAACACCGCGACATCTAACTCTGCTGCAAGGATCAACATTCCTAAAGGGTGAGAAGGGGTTAGGACCCCTCCTTGGCCGAAATTTCACCCTCCCCTATAAATAGGGGTCTTGCCTTCATTCTTCAAGAGACTTAAAAACATTCTACTCCAAGCCTTCACAATACCATTTCAAGAGAAAATTTCCTTCCTACCAAGAAAGCTAGTCGGCCATCAAAGAGAGAAAGAAAAGAGAAAGAAAAGAGAGAAAGAAAAAGCCTTTGAAAGCTGGTCCATTTGTTACTCTGTATTTCTATATTTCTGAAATATCTTTCTATTCGAATGGTTGAACTGCCGCCACTTTTTTTTGTCTTGAATGATATTAAGGGTGGTTGTGTTTCAATTGTTCCTTGTGAAAGAAGTTTTATTTTAATTGTAATGAATACTACCCACACTTCTTGCTTGTCTGTAGCAATGGAGCGTGAGTAGTCGTTTATACCCTCAAGTGTGAGGGGAACATATGTATATTACTGTTTTAGATTATGAAAATGCTAATGTTTTATTTATATGTTTATTTATATATGTATTATATGCTTAATGCGTGATATAGTGATGTGTATAATTCTAGTGATGTGCCTTGGATTATATCATCAGTATATCATAAGACCTGCCGGTCTAACAACCACGGCGTTTCTATCGGTATGGCTTTACTTCTACCGAAATGCTGAGGAAGTTGACTGATGTGTGGTACAAACCTAAATGATCCTCATGAATGGCTTGTCCTTCTGGATTATTAGGGTTGATTATTATTATATATAATTATTATGACAGTCTAACAATCACGATGTTCCTATCGGTATGGCTTTGCTTCAACCGGAACGTTGAGGTTGTTTAACTGGCACATCTATACCCAGTGTAGCTTAAGAAGCAACTGTGTTATAATATATTACTACCAGTGTAGCCTAAGAAGCAACTGTGTTATGGTTTATATATATGCACTTGCAATCATGAGATCAAATGAATAACTCAAGTATTCTTCATGAATGACTTGTCCTTCTGGTTTGCTTGGGTTAATCAGTTGACATAGATATAATCGGTGTAGCTTAAGAAGCAGTTGTGTTATAATATATTACCACCAGCGTAGCCTAAGAAGCAGTTGTGTTATGATTTATTTATATCAGACTTGCCGGTTGACTTTCCAGTAACATGGGAGTTAATTGTTGTGAGGTAGCATTTCCAGTATCTAACCAATATAATGCATATGGGACCCTTAAACTAAAGGGTATCTTTTATATTCTTGTTGCTAACGCATTTACTTATGCACTTTATTTTGTTTTTGTCATTAATCTGTTTTATTTATGCATTTTATTATCTCTGCACTTTATTTTTGCATTGCTTTTATTTAAATAAACTGGTTATCAAACTAAGCTCACACCACAAGCTATAAAACAATATTCTGCTTCAAACAACACTTTTAATTTTTTTATATTTTTTATTTTGTAGTCTAAATTACTAAACTCTTCGTGGGATCGATACTTGGACTTAAAACCGAGAAAACTATAATTTGACCACTTATACTAGGGTGTACAATATAATATAATTCAGACCACTAAAAAGTGTGAATCAGCGTGCAGTGATGTGCTAGAACTGTGGTGTTCCCAGGAAGCTTGGGAGACACGGATCCTTGTGGGATCGATTACCAGATGAGGGGTAGTATGGATGTAATGTGGCTTGTGAATTCTCTGGGTATTGGATTGATGTTGTCGTTTGATACGTGTATCTACATAGTATCTACCTACTTCAATGTATTGCTATTATTTTCATTTCATAAACAACATGTATACTCACTGAGTGCGTGGTTTGGCTCACACCCCTATAGCTTCTTCTTTTTTTAGGTACCATAGAGGAAGACGTAGACCAGTCCACTGTCCAGTCGATGGAGTCTTGTACAATGTTAGTGTGATATCACTCAGGATGAGTGTCAGTATAACTAATTGTTGGGTTGTATATTATATTTGTGAGATTATTATGATAGGTTATTAGTATATATTTGTAAACCGACTCAACATGCATACTTTGTAATGTATCCTATATGGGTGTGGAATTTTGTACATATCTATAACCTGGGAAACAAACAATTGGTACAGGTATTTTATATATGGTACAAGTTATGAAATAGGTTTTACCATCATGCTTAATAATTAGGGTGATGGGTGATGTTGTTGCACCTGTGGGATTATTTTATGTTTGATTAGTCCAATTTATACGTATATGTGAATAGATGTATCTAAAACCTAGTCGTATCTCATTTTTTGGGAGACCTAGATGGGGCGTGACATTGGTGGTGATGATGGGTGGTGGTGGACTAATTGTTTACTATTTTGGGTGGTGGTGGTTAGCAGTGCTAGTGGGTGGCAGTGGTTGGGAGCGATGATGCATGGTGGTGTGTGGTTGGCTGATTTTTCACTATTTTGGGTGATGAGTGATTATGTTTGGCAACGAAGGTGGGTGATGGTGGTGGCGATGGTGGGTGGTGGAGGTGATGGCGGTGGATAATGGTGGGCTAATGTTTCACTATTTTGGGTGGTGGTTGGCAGGGATGGTTTGTGGTTCTACTGGGTGGTGGGTGATGGAGGCGGGAGGTAGGCTAGTTTTTTACTATTTGGGGTAGTGGTCGTTGGCAGCAATGGTGGGTGTTGGTGGCGGTGACGGTTGGTGAGTGGTGGTGAGTTTTGAGTAGTAGTGGTTGGTGATGATGGTGGGTAGTGGGTGGTGGCAGGCTAGTTTTTCACTATTTTGGGTGGTGGGTGGTGTTGATTGGCGGGGATGGTGGGTGGTTGTTTGCGACGAGTGGTGTAGGGTGTGGGTGGGGTAGCGGGTAGTGGTGGTAGGTGATGAGTGGTGGCAATGGGTGGTGGTGGTGGTGGTTGGCGGCGATTGTGGGTGTTTGTATGCTAGTTTTTTTTACTATTTTGGGTGGTGGGTAGTGATGGTTAGCGATGATGGTTGGTGGTGGTGGTGGTTTGCGACGATGGTAGGTTATGGTGATGGAGGGTAGTGAGTGGTGGTTAATGGCGATGGGTGGGGGTGGTAGTTGGTAGGTGACAGCAGGTGATGGGTGGTGATTGGTGGACTGCAGTGGGTGGTGGGTGTTGTTGGAGGTGGTCGGTGATGGTGGTTGGCGATGGTGGTTGACAGTGATGGTGGTGGTGGTGGCATTGGGATGATGATGGTAGTGGTAACAAATCAAAAATTGGATAATGGTGGAGGCTTTTAAATAATCTCTTTCATTAAGAGTATTTTTATCAATTGATTTTATATACTTTTGGCCTCAAAAGTATTCAGACTAGACCTAAAGCCAAAAAAGTTTCTCGGTGTGGCCTTAAAAATATTTACGAATTGTCTTGTAGTCTCTTTGAAAGTTACAAGAGATTATGGAGTCCATACCACTATGGATGATAGACCAAAAATAATGGTGATTATTCTTGATAAGCTTTAGTGTAGGGAGAGTTATTTATCGATTCGAGGGTTTTGAAATGGTTTAATTAAAATAACTCTCCATAGATATGTGTACTTATCATAATCTCTAACATTGTTTTCATTATCCCAAAATAATTTACATGCAACATACGTGTGCAGCAACTAGTATAAGTGTAGGTTAGCCTCAAAGCATGTAGTCTTAATGGATTTTGTAAGGTAGTCTTTTTTGATGTAGGTTAAGCCATTCGTTTATTCGAAAAGGAAATATCACCTATTCATGTTGTTGGAGTATAGATAGTAGTCTGGTCTTTTTTACCCTTACTATGATTTTTATATTTTGCCTAAACTACAAGGATATTTAAGTCACTCTGTATTATTTTGGCTATATATACGGGACTCTACTTTGAGTTTGAGTATCCCTTTCACATATTTCAAGTTGGTATCAGAGCCAAAACCCTAGCCCCCATCTCTAAGCCTAACCCTAACCTTAACCCTAACCTTAACCCTAGCCTTCATCACCTTCCCAGCAGCCACCATTCCAAAACACTCAAACAATCTGCAACAGCCTGCCCAACCTCCAGCGCCACACCAGAACCAGAACCAGAACCCAGCCAAAATCGTCTACCATTCCACCGACTGAAAACTGATTACACCGAACCAGCGACTCCAGCGACTCCAGCGCCACACCAGAACCAGAACCAGCGACTCCACCGAAAACCAAAAACTGATTACACCGAACCAGCGACTCCAGCGACTCCAGCGCCACACCAGAACCAGAACCAGCGACTCCACCGAAAAACCCAACCATATCGACACCAGAACCTGCCCACCGAAACATATCGACACCAGAACCTGCCCACCGAAACCAACCATATCGAAGAACCAGCGACTCCAGAACCTGTTGCTTCCAACCGACACCGACTGAAACCAGTTGCACCGACCGAAACTCCTATAGCCCAGCCACCGACTGCCCATACAGCACCGACTGAAACCAAACATGTTTCAGTCCACCGACTGCCCATAAACCACCGACTGCCCAGCGAAACTCTTATAGCCCACCCCACCGACTGCCCAGCGACCCACAAACCCCCACTGCCTCCTCACCGATAGAACCCAGCCTTAACATCTACACCGACTGCCTCCACTCCATTAAACCAGCTGCTCCACCGACAGCCACATAAACCAAAACCCAAAACCCAGCCAACAACAAATCGTCGACCCACTGCCCGGTCCAACCCAAACCAATCCTAGACCAGCCCCAAACCAGCCCACTCATCAACCCGCTATCGGGTCACGTGTATCTTTTCGTCACAGTGTCACTATTTTTTCGCGCCACCTTTTTTTCTAGAGTTGCAATATCTAGGCCTTTTTGAGGAGGCACCAGATCCTTTTCTCCGTTGATCTGCTTTTAATGCAGTAGATCATTTATATTTATTGGATTTCTGGGCACCGTGACTTGATTATTTGGGAGCTTTTTGGACCTTCCTTATTTGTCGCTACTGTTCGACTGAAGGTATATTGTTCTCCCTTATTTTATTCCTCTATTTATCTTAGAGTTATTTTTCTGTCACGGGTGCCCTAGTATTGTTGTTGATATGGCTACTACTGAGGGACTTGAGAACCCTACTGTTGACACCTCTACCGTTGAGACATCTATGGGTACTTCCACTTTTATGTTTGACCAGTATACAGTGCCTACTAGCACAGTTGCATTACCAGCATTACCGGGCATGATCTCTCAAAAAGTTACGGCACAATTGTTGAATGGTCGTAACTTCGCTGAGTGGTCACGCTCATTCCAGCTTTTCTTAGGCCGTGTAGGGAAGCTTGGTTGGCTGACGGGATCTCACCCAAAGCCAGCTGATGCCGACCCTGGATATTCTGCGTGGTTCTCTGAAAACTGTGCCATTCTTGGATGGTTATTTGGCTCAATGGAGCCCTCTGTTTGCAGGATCCATCAGTTTCATAGCTCTGTTCCGAAGCTATGGAGCGCATTATCAGAGATGTATTCTCAGTCAGGACGGGGAGTTCGTGTTTATGAGCTTTCTCAGGAGCTCTCATATGCTCGACAGGGAGATATGACCGTTCAGGATTATTATGGCTATTTGACCCAGCGCTGGCTTGAGTATGAGTCTCTACGTCCTCTTGCTGCTATTCCGAAGATAGAGCCCGAGGGAGCAGCATTCTTGCATACTCGAGAGCAGGAGGATAGGATTCACAAGTTCCTTATGGGGCTTCGTGATGAGTTTGAGGGACCTCGTTCTCAGATCTTGTCGATGTTGACACTTCCTTCTCTTTATGAGGTGTATGGGATGATTGAGCAGCATGAGCGTCGAGTCCGTATTGCATCACTTCCAGTTGCAGCTTTGACTCCTTCGATTGACCAGATGGCCCTTGCAACTGCTGTAGGGTCCCGTTCAGGATCCTTAGTCAGGGATGGGCAACGCTCAGACCAGCGCCGTCAGGGCGCCCCAGATCAGCGCAGACGGGGGGATTCCCGTCAATGTGATTATTGTGGCCGACCAGGACATCTCAGGGCTACTTGCTGGAAGCTCCATCCAGAGCTTAAGCCACCTTCTCGCAGCCGTACTGTTGCTATTGCTGAGGTACCACCGCCCACTACCGCCACTCCTGCTACTGCTCCTCCTTGGCAAAGTGATATGGATGCTATCACTTCCCGATTAGATATACTTATGTCTGCTCTGACTTCTCAGAGTCTGACTACTGCTGCTGTCACCACTACAGGTATATCTCGTGCCTTTCACGCTTGTGCCAGTTCATCTCCCCTTTGGATGTTGGACTCGGGTGCGAATGGTCACATGACAGGTGAGGCCCATCACTTCACCACTTTTGACGAGCCGTTACATACACAGGTTCAGTTAGCAGATGGAACACATGCCCCTATTGTTAGTAGGGGTACAGTCCGTCTCCCAGATGGCCTTACATTACATTCGGTTTTTCATGCGCCAAAGTTGGCCATGAATCTATTATCTGTACATCAGTTAGCCAGAGATTTTCACTGTGCGGTTGTATTCTTATCTGATTCGTGTTATTTGCAGGACCTGAGTACCAGGAGGATTATTATCAAGGGACATGAGAAAGATGGACTGTATTATCTTGGCAATCCATCTCCAGTTTCACCAATTCCTTCACCTGCACCTGCTTTGTCTTTTTCTGTTCCTAGCTTGCATGCTAGTATTTTACCTAGTAGTTGTCGTTATGATTTTTCGTCACAAACTGTTCAATTGTGGCATGACCGTTTTGGACATACAAATTTTAAATATTTATGTATGTTGTTTCCTGCTTTGAGTAATGCTTGTGTTGGTGGTAAACTTGATTGCGTTATCTGTTCCCTATCAAAACATGTTAGGGCCAATTATATTCCTCGCATGCACCAGTCACCCAAGCCATTTGACCTAATACACTCTGATATTTGGGGACCCTCTCCCGTTACTGCTCTGTCAGGTGCCAGATATTATGTGACATTTATAGATGATCATACCCGTTGTACTTGGGTCTACCTTTTGCATAGGAAGTCTGATGTGCTCCCTATAATCACTCAGTTTTTACAGATGATTAAGACACAATTCGATGTCATTGTTCGTGCTCTTCGTTCGGATAATGCCAAAGAATATGTGTCTGATGCTTTAGTGTCTCACCTTTCTTCTCAGGGTATCCTTCAGCAACTCACTTGTCCATATACTCCTGAGCAAAATGGTGTTGCTGAGAGGAAAAATAGGAGTTTGATAGGGATGGTACGTTGTCTGCTTAGAGGCATGAGGGTACCAAAATCTTATTGGCATTTTGCTGTTTTGACTTCTACCTTTCTGTGCAATCGTACGCCGAGTCGTGTTCTTCAGCATAAGGCTCCCTTACAGGTCTTATTTCCTGAGCGGACACTTTTTCCGGTCCCCCCTCGTGTTTTTGGATGCACATGTTTTGTTCAGGATCGGTCTCCTACTCGTCATAAACTTGATGATAAAGCGATTCGTTGTATCTTTGTGGGCTATTGTCATCAATCTAAGGGGTATCGATGTTATGATCCTATTAGGCGTCGTATGTATCACAGTCTAGATGTTACCTTTCTTGAGCATATTCCTTTTTTTCCTTTCAGTCCTTTGTCTGCCCCTCCAGTTGATGATACTCCCTTTGATTTTCCATTACCACAAGAGTCAGAGTCATTGATCACTATCCCTACAGGGTCATCCGTTTTTCCTCCCAAGGAGTCACTCATCCCTGTCAGTACAGAGTTACCAGTCTCTCTTCCTTTGCAGGTGTATGCTCGTTGTCCTCGCTCTCATCACCCTGCTGATATCCCCTCTACCTCAGGCGATGCAGGTAATACTTCTCAGTTTGTTGAGCATATTGATGCACCTGTTGTTAGTACTGATGAGATTACAGGTGCTGAGCCAGTTACTTTACCTGATAAGATATTATCAGTAGAGGATGGTGATTTAGGGCGTCGTTATCCAAGGCGTGATCGCCGTCCAGTTGATCGATATGGTTGGACCGCCAAGATTTTATATCCGATCTCTGCTTATGTTTCTTATGGTAATCTGTCTCCCACATTTCGAGCTTATACTATGGCCTTATCAGATACGCTGGTTCCTCGCTCTATTTCGGAAGCTATGCGGGAGCCCCAGTGGGTTCTTGCCATGCAGACAGAGATGGACGCTCTTCAGCGTAATCATACATGGGATCTTGTCTCCTTACCTTCAGGGGTGAAGCCTGTTGGCTGTCGCTGGGTTTACACCCTGAAGTTTCTGGCAGATGGTACTATTGATCGTTACAAGGCTAGACTTGTGGCGAAGGGCTTTACTCAGGTACCAGGTCGTGATTTGGTGCTACATTTGCCCCCGTGGCAAAATTGACTACTGTTCGGTTAATTATTTCTCTGGCTGCGGAGTACTCTTGGCCTCTTCATCAATTAGATGTGAAGAATGCGTTTCTTCACGGTGATCTGGACGAGATTATTTATATGGATGCACCACCGGGCTTTCGTGGTGAGGGGGAGTATGCTGGAAAGGTATGTCGACTGCGTAAGTCTCTTTATGGACTGAAACAGTCGCCACGAGCCTGGTTCTCTCGCTTCAGTGATGTAGTCTACGATTGGGGTTCACCAGGTGTCATTCTGATCATACCTGCTTTATTCGACGGAATACTTCTGGACAGTGTGTCATCCTTCTGGTATATGTTGATGATATTATTATTACTGGTGATGATGTTTCTGGGACTGCGCAGGTCAAGATAGACCTTGGGAAGGCCTTCGATGTGAAGGATCTTGGATTTCTGCGATACTTTCTTGGGATTGAGGTTGCCCGTAGAAGCAGAGGTATTGTTCTTTCTCAGAGAAAGTATGTTTTGGATCTTCTTTCAGACACTGGGATGTTGGGGTGCAAACCGGCATCATCACCTATGATTCCAAACCTGAAGCTTACTGCTGAAGGTGAGGAGTTGAAAGATCCGACAGTTTATCAAAGATTGGTAGGTAGACTTATCTACTTAGCCAATACTAGGCCGGACATTTCATTCGCAGTCAGCCGAGTTAGTCAGTTCATGCATAGGCCATGTCAGCCTCATCTTGATGCAGTTTATCATATTCTTCGGTACCTCAAGTCTTGTCCTGGACTTGGATTGTTTTATGCATCAGGATCTCAGATCGGTTCTCTAGCCTGTTATTCAGATTCAGATTATGGGGGAGCATGTGATGGTCGATCTACTACGGGTTTCTGTGCTTTTCGAGGGACTCATCTTATCTCTTGGAAGAGCAAGAAGCAGGCAGTTGTCTCCCGCTCGTCCGCAGAGGCAGAGTATCGGGCATTGGCACTTGGCACATGTGAGATTATCTGGCTACGATCGATTCTTGACGAGTTGGGTTTTTCAGTGACCTCTCCATCCACATTATATTGTGATAATCAATCTGCTATTCAGCTCGCTTCTGACTCTGTACTACATGAGAGAACGAAGCATATAGAGATCGATGTTCACTTTCTTCGGGAGAAGGTCACCAGTGGTCTTGTTACTCCATCGTTTGTGGGGACCAGTGATCAAGTTGCGGATGTTTTTACCAAACCTGTTACTCTGTCTATTCTTCGGGACTCCATTGTCAAGCTTGGCTTAGTTGACATTTTTGCGCCTAGCTTGAGGGGGAGTGTTGGAGTATAGATAGTAGTCTAGGTCTTTTTTACCCTTACTATGATTTTTATATTTTGCCTAAACTACAAGGATATTTAAGTCACTCTGTATTATTTTTGGCTATATATACGGGACTCTACTTTGAGTTTGAGTATCCCTTTCACATATTTCAAGTCATGTGAACTATTTAAATTTTCTTTTTGGTCATGCAACGCCTTTAGACATTAACAATTTCTAGTACACGAGAGGTTTTCCTTGATTGTCTGTGTTTCATTGTGAGAGTGATTTTTGCATGATTAGGGACTTGCCACCTCAACGGAAAGAGAAACTATATTGGAGTGAAACAATCTTCTGTGGTATTTTCATAATTAAAATTAATTAAGGTGTATCATTTAGGCTTTAGAACATATGTGCTTGGTTCCATTGACCTTGTAGAACTGGGAGTAATCACTTTCAACAAAATTCTCACAAAAGGAAAATACACTACAATACAAATTTTGCCCCATATTCATTGTTGGAATAAAATTAATATGATATAACCAAAATTTAACTCAATAGAATAAAAAGTAGTGAGAATTTTTGAAAACTACACAGTCGATATCCAATTTGTAAATAAATTCAGGCTTGCACTTTTTAAGGCATAAGGTCTAGCTCAATTGAACTTGTAAGGCAATACATCCAAACTAATCGGCAATATTACCCTTACTTTCCAAGCACGTGATTTCTATTATTTTCTGTTACTTCCTAAATTCTGCTGGTTAACTTTCTTTCCAAGATTTCATACGTAAAATTGGAAATCTACTATCATATTTGATTTGAAGGGTGGAATTCGATCTATTTTTTGTGTTTTGTTCACTTCAAGCAGGAGGTTTTCGATATCTGTGGATCAATTTTTACTGAAAGCAGTGATTGATTTTTACTCGTTCTTGTTCATTGGATTTTTGTGTTTAACATTCTTTACTTCAAGGCAAGTTGATGTATTGATTCTATACTGGTTTGTGTGTTCATTGTTCTTCTTGTCTGGATTTCGATTGAATTTATTGTGAATTATGTTTATATATTGAAATTTTGACGATTTGCATATTTTTTTATTTGAATATTTGATTCTGTAATTTTATTAGTTAATGTTATAGTTCACTATCATTATCTCATTGTTGTGTTTTATTTGCATTATTTTGTTGTTGGTTTGACATTTGTGTGTATATTTTATATTTTATTTGTAGTTCATTGTTATTAATATTGTATATTGTCTTTTGAATGAAAGTTTTTCATGATCAGAAGTTTAAACATGAAATTGTTAGGTAGTTCACTGTTATTTGATTCTGTAATTTTATATCTATTTATTTTATCTTTACTTATCAATGTGGATTCATCAATTTTTTTTATTTTTACTCTTTAATTTTTTTTAGTTCACTGTTATATTTTATTGTTAATTCTTTTTTATGTGCATTGTTTTGTTCTTGATTTGACATTCAATTTGTAGTTCATTGTTATTAATACTTATACTGTATATTTTCAATGACAGTTCATTGTCTTTTTTAGATATTAATAGAAGATTCTATTATATTGATGTGCAAGTATAAGAATTGGACTATAGTTTTAAGGGAAAATGAGAATACTCATTTGTGTGATTTAGCTGGAGAAGTTTGTTCGAAATTTTAGAGTTTGATTTAAGTTTTTTGTTTTAACTTATCGTCTTAATAGGCATCCGAATTGCTTTCTTGACAAAGGTAAGGTTATTATTTGATGAGCATTATGTATTTGGTTTGTTCGTTTAGTCTTGAGTATGTTGATGTTACTTTGAGTGATCAAAGATCTCATGATATTATAGTAGATGGTAGTAGTTCAATGTTGATTGTGCAGTCAGATGATGTTTTTGTAACACCCCAAAAACTCCCGTGGGTGACATTACATTCTAAAAAACCATTTACCGTATGAGAGCATTAAGTAAAATTCATCACAACGAAAGTTTCATTCATCAACCATTCATATTTTAACAAAATTTGGGCAGAGTCTCCTTTGTACGGGGAGTTCTACCCAAACACAACCTGTACAATTATATTACAATTGACCACACCGGGTCCACATATGCATAACTATTGACCACACCGGGTCCATTTTTCCATCATAAAATAAACTTGCATTCATCATATGTCATATCCACACTATCATCCCAAATTAATAGGTCTAATCTTGGCCTTTACACCTCCAAAATGTAATAATATAACGCAGCGGAAATAACATAAATGAACTAGAGTTCAAAAGGATATTCTAAGCATAATCTAGTCTAGAACAAAATAAAAGTGTCGCTCTAAGCGTCCACCTCGGGATCCACATCCCCGTCAAGCGGAGTCTTCCAATGGGTGGGCTCCTCGGCTCCTAACTCCTCCTCAAGTGTGAAATCTGAAAATTTTTATTTGTAGGGGGTGAGCACGAAGCTCTGTAGCAAAATCCTCTCAACTCAAACAAGGTTTGAAAAACATAGCAAACGGTCGGTCTCATTTCACAACTAACATATATATAGGTTTGGAATGAAAACAGTGACATTTTAAAAGAGATCTCAAGTTTAAACAATAGCAATAATCAGTTAAAAGAATAAAGTGAGTTTAGCATCGATAAACAAAATTCTAATTTAAGCTATTTAAGAAGGGCTTCTCCCTAAGCATTGTCCCATACCAATGCGTCGGCAAGAACGACCCAACTCCCGATTCCATGTATTTTTGGTTCATCCCCGTACCATGTATGTTGATTGCTTCTCGTGAATCTACCTAACGATCATGCCTAGTCCACCAATTCCAACCAACAATCACAAATCTCTTTAGGAAGGGCGTGTACCGTCTCCTACGGCATTGACGAAATCCTCCCAAGGTGTCTAGTATACTAACCCTTTTTCCTCGGTGTATATGTGAACAATAGTGATCGCGAGCACAACAACGATCCACTACGAGCATTAGGCAACCATCTCACCCCCATTGGGATAGACTAACCTCTAACACTCTACGGCATCTCTCGAAGGTAATCCAAGTCCATCACAACAACCATACAATGAGGAAATCAAGAATATTCACAATTCACAACAATTTCCCAAATATAGTAAAATCCCCAATTTTGTTTTCACATTTGTCATATAATCGAATAATCCAAGAAAATATGCAAGAGATCGTAATCTATATCATTTTGTTATACAATATTCAACACTAAAGTTTTAAAATCAAAGACAAAGAAGAAATTAGGAGAAAATCCCTTTTTCTTGAAAACTAGGGCTTTGAAGATAAAAAAAAAAATCAATAGAGCTTTGGTGGTTACCCACCCTTCATATTGTTCAAAACATGGCATTTATTACAAATAGAACAAGAATCATGTATTTCATATTATATATATGAGAAGGAGAGTGAAGAAACATATCTCTATATACATATATATATCTAGCCTCAATGTGAGAGATTGAGAGAAAATCCCCTACCTTAAATCAAGATTCCAAGCTAAGACCCAAGCTTCAAGACCTTCTTGCTCTCCTTTCTTTTCCTCTTAATCTTCTCCTCCTAGGGTTTCAAAAGATTTGGGTGAGAGGGTAGCAAGAATGGAAGAAAATGGGAGGAGAATGTATTCTTGAAGAATTTGAAGTTTTGATTTCTACAAGGTATAAATCCCTCTTGATTGGTATTTCTATCTTCCTCTCTTCCTCTAAAATGGTTCCTAGGGTTTGGAGGGGTGAAATGAATGCTAAAGGGACGACATTAGGTTTTTATAGGGCAAGAAAATCGAGCAAAACCCGATATTTTCTGTTCAGAAAAAATCGGGTTTCCTTCGTACTGTTCACAGATTTTTGGTGCGACTTCCAGGTCAGTTTTGACCCATTTAGAGGTCGAATTGGAAATTTTTCATGAAATACACTTTTGTAGCCCTAGATGTCTACTATTTCCTGTCAAAATTTCAGATCAATTGGACATCAAAATATAAAGTTATGATCAAAATACTAAGCAGTGTCCATCACCCCTTTTTACCCAATTTCACTCCAATTTGGTTTTACTTCTAAAATACTTCCTAACTTCTAATACATCCCATATTACCTCTCCAATGTTTTCCGACCTCCCGAATTCAATGGTAATGTTATTTTGATAAAAAAAATTAATATATTTATTTAGTTACCCTTATCAATCTTAAACACATCCAAAAAAAAAATTAAGTTTGACCCAAAAGTCAATCCGTTCGAAACTCAAACTTCATGATTAATATTTCAACAATGATTCTAAGTTTTTATCCTCATTTTATTCATATTTGGAAAACTCTTAAGATATTAGTATTCTTATTTAATTTTAGTACAGGGTCTTACAATCCACCCCCTTAAAGAAAGTTTCGTCCTCGAAACTTACCTCAAGTAGCGAACAAATATGGATATTTCTCTCGCATCTCCCACTCCGGTTCCCAAGTTGCTTCCTCTACGCCATGATGTTGCCACAGGACTTTCACCAGCTGGATTACCTTGTTGCGAAGCACTTTCTCCTGGATATCAAGAATCTTCACCGGCTGCTCTTCATAGGTGACTCCATCTTGCACTTCAATATCCTCCAAATCCACGACATGCGACGTATCTGGTTGACATTTCCTCAACATCGAAACGTGGAACACGTCATGAACTCCTGACAATGATACTGGTAGCCGAAGTTGGTATGCTACTTTGCCCACTGTCTTGATCACTTCAAATGGACCGATGTACCTTGGAGCGAGTTTTCCTTTCTTACCGAATCTAAGTACGCCCTTCTTGGGTGACACTTTAAGAAATACAAAATCTCCCTCCTTGAATTCCAAAGGCCTTCTTCTCCTATCCGCATAGCTCTTTTGTCGACTCTGTGCTGTGCGTAATCTCTCCCGAATGAGCTGAATCTTCTCCGTTGTCTCCCGTACAATCTCGGGCCCAAACATACTACTCTCTCCGGCTTCCAACCAACATGTCGGGGATCTACATGGTCTTCCATACAAAGCTTCATACGGCGCCATTCCGATACTCGCTTGGTAACTGTTATTGTACGCAAATTCCACCAACGGTAAGTGATCGATCCAACTCCCTTTGAAGTCCAATGCGCAAGCCCGTAACATGTCTTCCAAAACCTGTATCACTCTCTCGGATTGGCCATCTGTTTGAGGGTGAAAGGCTGTGCTGAAATGTAATTCTGTCCCCATAGCTTGTTGTAGACTTTGCCAAAAACGAGCCACAAAACGAGAATCGCGATCCGACACGATAGAAAGTGGAACTCCATGCAATCGAACAATCTCTCGAATGTATAGTCTGCTCAAGATCTCTAACGAGTCTGTGGTCTTCATCCCCAAAAAGTGAGCTGACTTGGTGAGTCGATCTACGATAACCCATACGGCGTTATGCCCTCTTGAAGTCCGTGGAAAACCCGACACGAAGTCCATGGTGATATGATCCCACTTCCACTCCGGGATAGGCAGAGACTGTAATAATCCTCCAGGTCGTTGGTGCTCAATCTTCACTTACTGACATACGGCACACCTTGAAATGAACTTTGCTACATCCTTCTTCATTCCACTCCACCAATATTGTCGTTTCATATCTCTATACATTTTTGTACTCCCCGGATGTATAGAGAACTTCGATCGGTGACACTCTCCCAACACTTCTTCCCTCACTTGGTCGTCGTTTGGCACGCATAATCTTCCCCAAAACTGTAACTCCTCATTCTTTAAAGACCAATCCTCAACAATCTCATTCCTCTCCAATTTATCCCGAATTTTTGTCAACTCGGGATCTAATCGTTGCAACTCCACAATCCTTTGTCGGAGGATTGGTTGAGCTACTAGGTTAAACAAACATGGTCGATCCTCCGGTCCATTAACCCATAGATCAAACTCCTCCAACGTATCCATCATTTTCCACCGTTTAGCCGCAAGGACATTGATTTCACCCTGAGACTTCCTACTCAATGCATCCGCTCATGAATCTTGAGTTGCCTCGAGCCATAAGCAACCACCTTGCCTCCTTGCATCAACATACATCCCAAGCCTCGTAGTGAAGCATCGGTGTAAACATCGTAACCTTCCCCACTGTTCGGAATAATGAGGATCGGTGCCGTCGTCAACTTTTCCTTCAAGGTGCGAAAAGCTAATTCACACGCTTGAGTCCACACAAATTTCTCCCCCTTCTTGGTAAGGCGAGTCATCGGCATCGCAAGCTTGGAAAAACCTTCCACAAACCTACGATAGTAACCGGCTAACCCCAAGAAACTACGTATTTCTGTCACATTCTTTGGTGGTTCCCATTTCATCACGGCCTCAATCTTCGAGGAATCAACCGCTACCCCTTGCTCGAACACAACATGGCCAAGGAACTTCACTTCCTTCATCCAAAACTCACATTTGCTCATCTTCGCATATAACTTATGTTCTCTCAATGTTTGTAGCACAACCGAGAGATGATGTGCATGTTCTTCTTGTGTCCGGGAATAAATCAATATGTCATCAATAAACACAATGACAAATTGATCTAGATATGGCCGGAATACCCTGTGCATCAAATCCATGAAGGCTGCTGGAGCATTAGTCAATCCGAACGGCATCACCGTATACTCGAAGTGACCATACCGAGTACGAAAAGCAGTCTTAGGAATATCCTCCTCCTTGACACGCAGTTGATGGTACCCGGTGCGGAGATCAATCTTGGAGTAGAACTTAGAACCCCTCAATTGATCAAATAAATCATCAATGCGCGGCAAGAGATACTTGTTCTTCACCGTCACCCGATTCAACCGTCGGTAATCTGTGCATAACCGAAGTGTTTCATCCGTCTTCTTACAAAGAGGACCGGGGCTCCCCAAGGTGAAGTGCTCAAACGGATGAATCCAATTGCCAGCAAGTGGTCCAATTGCTTCCTTAGCTCCTTTAACTCCAAAGGCGCCATCCAATAAGGAGCAATAGAAATAGGTTCGGTTCCCGGATAAAGATCGATTGCGAACTCAATCTCTCTCTGTGGCGGTAACCCGGGTAATTCATCTGGGAAGACATCCTGAAAATCTGATATAATCAACACCATACCCGAGTGGGATCTATCCCGATCATCTCCCATCAAGCTAGCCAAGAAACTCAAGTGGCTCCCTGCCTTAGCTTTTAAGAATTTACTTCCCGTAGTAGGAAATGGATGGAAAGAATCTCGATTATTCACAAAACTGAAAATTACTCCTCCCGACAATTGAAATGTAATTCGCTTGCGGAAACAATCCATTACCGCATGAAAAGTGGATAACAAGTTCATCCCAAAAATCACGTCATACCCCTTCATCTCTAAAGCAATCAAATCCACAATCAATTCGTGCTCCCCAATACGAAGCACACAACCCTTGCAGACTCGGCTAGTACCCAACTGTTCTCCCGTAGGCAAGTCAACAGTCAAAGCATGTTCTAACTTCTCGAAACCCAATCCCAAATTCATAGCATATGCAGTACGTATAAAAGAATGAGTAGCACCAGGATCGAATAAGATTCGGGCCCAAGAATTGTAGAGAAGAATGATACCTTCCACAACGGCATTGGAAGCATCCTCCTCCGGTTGGATTAAGGCAAATACCCTCCCCGGATTGGCATCACCGGGGGCTTGAGCTCTCAATGGTCTCGGTGGTGGAGGGGGCCTATTTGCATGTGATGGCCCGGCTGATTGATTGGCCTTGGGTGGAAATGACGGGCAGTTGTTTCGGAAGTGTCCTACACCTCCACAAGCAAAGCATTGACGAGGGTCAGTGTTTGGTCTAGTCGGGGCATGCCCCTCTCCTCGGACTGTAAGAGGTCTCTGCCCCACCGCTTGATCGGGGCGACGATATGGTAACGCCCTCGGTGCTCCACTGCTACTGGCACCTGTACGGATCGGGCCTCCTCTAGCATAGCTCTGTCTCCTCTGAGAGTCATCAATGTCTCTCTCCACCAATGCCGCTCTGTCAACCAAATCTCTATAGTCTCGGATTCTGAGTGCCACAAGCTTCTCTCTGATGGTCGGTCTCAAACCCTGCTCGAAGCGCTTGGCCCTCCTATCCTCGGTGGATATGAACTCTGAAGCATAACGGGATAGCTCATCGAACCTCCTCTCATACTCAGCCACGGTCATACTGCCCTGCCGCAAGGCTAGAAAGTCTGCACTCATCTTATCTCTGACAGACTCTGGAAAATACTTGTCGTTGAAACTTTGCTCAAACTCCTCCCAAGTGAGCGTATTAGTGTCCCTCCTTTTCTTCACTGACTCCCACCAGTAATCGGCCTCCCCTTCCAACAAATAGGTAGCCAAGCCAACCCGAAGGTCCCCGGCGATCCCCATACCATCACAAATTTTTTTCACCCGGCGGATCCATCTATCCGCATCTAAGGGATTGGAGCTCCCTTGGAAGGTGGGTGGGTGTTGCCGTAGAAATTCTCGAAGAGCTACCATCCTTCGGTTCTCATCGCCGTTGCCCGGTACTTGGACTAAAGGACGAACTCCACCGTTGTGGTGGTTGTTCCCACCTGGTTGTTGCACTAGGGTGGTGAGTTCCCTTAAACATTGGTAAATACCCTGTATGGCGTCGAGAGGTGGTGGAGGTGGTGGATTTGCTTGACCACCACGCCCACGACCACGTCCACGTACCCGTTCACCGTCCATCCTGCATATCAATTCACAATTTAGTTTCATTGATGTACAAGACATCCTAAATATCACTTTAATCTAAAGCATAAGGTTCATATAAAATTAGACCAACAATTTCCTTCAACTTAATCCTACTTCCCTAGTGGTACTCCATAACCTACAGCTCCCATGTAAGACCTAAAGCCTTGGCTTTGATACCAAATCTGTAACGCCCCAAAAACCCCGTGGGTGACATTACATTCTAAAAACCATTTACCGTATGAGAGCATTAAGTAAAATTCATCACGACGAAAGTTTCATTCATCAACCATTCATATTTTAACAAAATTTGGGCAGAGTCTCCTTTGTACGGGGAGCTCTACCCAAAACACAACCTGTACAATTATATTACAATTGACCACACCGGGTCCACATATGCATAACTATTGACCACACCGGGTCCATTTTTCCATCATAAAATAAACTTGCATTCATCATATGTCATATCCACACTATCATCCCAAATTAATAGGTCTAATCTTGGCCTTTACATCTCCAAAATGTAATAATATAACGCAGCGGAAATAACAGAAATGAACTAGAGTTCAAAAGGATATTCTAAGCATAATCTAGTCTAGAACAAAATAAAAGTGTCGCTCTAAGCGTCCACCTCGGGATCCACATCCCCGTCAAGCGGAGTCTTCCAATGGGTGGGCTCCTCGGCTCCTAACTCCTCCTCAAGTGTGAAATCTGAAAATTTTTATTTGTAGGGGGTGAGCACGAAGCTCTGTAGCAAAATCCTCTCAACTCAAACAAGGTTTGAAAAACATAGCAAACGGTCGGTCTCATTTCACAACTAACATATATATAGGTTTGGAATGAAAACAGTGACATTTTAAAAGAGATCTCAAGTTTAAACAATAGCAATAATCAGTTAAAAGAATAAAGTGAGTTTAGCATCGATAAACAAAATTCTAA
This sequence comes from Ilex paraguariensis, assembly GCA_963454935.2. Lineage (NCBI taxonomy): Eukaryota > Viridiplantae > Streptophyta > Magnoliopsida > Aquifoliales > Aquifoliaceae > Ilex > Ilex paraguariensis. Next base: position 25,885 of record CAUOFW020003234.1, read on the forward strand.
TTTAAGCTATTTAAGAAGGGCTTCTCCCTAAGCATTGTCTCATACCAATGCGTCGGCAAGAACGACCCAACTCCCGATTCCATGTATTTTTGGTTCATCCCCGTACCATGTATGTTGATTGCTTCTCGTGAATCTACCTAACGATCATGCCTAGTCCGCCAATTCCAACCAACAATCACAAATCTCTTTAGGAAGGGCGTGTACCGTCTCCTACGGCATTGACGAAATCCTCCCAAGGTGTCTAGTATACTAACCATTTTCCTCGGTGTATATGTGAACAATAGTGATCGCGAGCGCAACAACGATCCACTACGAGCATTAGACAACCATCTCACCCCCCATTGGGATAGACTAACCTCTAACACTCTACGGCATCTCTCGAAGGTAATCCAAGTCCATCACAACAACCATACAATGAGGAAATCAAGAATATTCACAATTCACAACAATTTCCCAAATATAGTAAAATCCCCAATTTTGTTTTCACATTTGTCATATAATCGAATAATCCAAGAAAATATGCAAGAGATTGTAATCTATATCATTTTGTTATACAATATTCAACACTAAAGTTTTAAAATCAAAGACAAAGAAGAAATTAGGAGAAAATCCCCTTTTCTTGAAAACTAGGGCTTTGAAGATAAAAAGAAAAATCAATAGAGCTTTGGTGGTTACCCACCCTTCATATTGTTCAAAACATGGGATTTATTACAAATAGAACAAGAATCATGTATTTCATATTATATATATGAGAAGGAGAGTGAAGAAACATATATCTATATACATATATATATCTAGCCTCAATGTGAGAGATTGAGAGAAAATCCCCTACCTTAAATCAAGATTCCAAGCTAAGACCCAAGCTTCAAGACCTTCTTGCTCTCCTTTCTTTTCCTCTTAATTTTCTCCTCCTAGGGTTTCAAAAGATTTGGTTGAGAGGGTAGCAAGAATGGAAGAAAATGGGAGGAGAATGTATTCTTGAAAAATTTGAAGTTTTGATTTCTACAAGGTATAAATCCCTCTTGATTGGTATTTCTATCTTCCTCTCTTCCTCTAAAATGGTTCCTAGGATTTGGAGGGGTGAAATGAATGTTAAAGTGACGATATTAGGCTTTTATAGGGCAAGAAAATCGAGCAAAACCCGATATTTTCTGTTCAGAAAAAATCGGGTTTCCTTCATACTGTTCACAGATTTTTGGTGCGACTTCCAGGTCAGTTTTGACCCATTTAGAGGTCGAATTGGAAATTTTTCATGAAATACACTTTTGTAGCCCTAGATGTCTACTATTTCCTGTAAACATGTTAGATCAATTGGACATCAAAAGATAAAGTTATGATCAAAATACTAAGCAGTGTCCATCACCCCTTTTTACCCAATTTCACTCCAATTTGGTTTTACTTCTAAAATACTTCCTAACTTCTAATACATCCCATATTACCTCTCCCAATGTTTTCCGACCTCCCAAATTCAATGGTAATGTTATTTTGATAAAAAAAATTAATATATTTATTTAGTTACTCTTATCAATCTTAAACACATCCAAAAAAAAAAAATTAAGTTTGACCCAAAAGTCAATCCGTTCGAAACTCAAATTTCATGATTAATATTTCAACAATGATTCTAAGTTTTTATCCACATTTTATTCATATTTGTAAAACTCTTAAGATATTAGTATTCTTATTTAATTTTAGTACAGTGTCTTACAGTTTTGGACGTTAAGGATGATCTCCTTCCTCAATTTTGTCCATTGTAGGAGGTTCATTTGCTTCTGATGGATGGTGAAACGCAATTAGAGAGGTTGGGCAAAAATTTGAAGGAGGTGTTTCACAATTCGGTCTTGCGTTGTGCAAATACTCTATTGAAGCTAGTTTCCAATTTAATTACGTTAGGAATTAGAAGTCAAGATTTATTGGTGAATGTGCAATGAAAGAAACTTTTGGATGTCAGTGGTTGTTCATGCCTCTCTTCAAAATTTAAATGGTTACTTTTATATTGTTGATATGGTTAATGTTGTAAAACCCAAAAAATTTTAATTTTTTATGAAAAATGACAAAATTGAAATTAATTGCTATGGTGTGGGTTGAAAACCTGAATTTTTCTAGAACTCGGATGACAAAACAGATCTCACCATTGAATTCGTCTCGCAAAATGTAGTTATCCAATTAATTTTCGTTGAATTCTGAGACAGTCAAATTTTTCACATTTTACGATGCGATCGGGCATCACGTAACCAAAATAAATGCAATCGGGTTTTATTTGTGAAATAAAAAAAAATAATTTAGAGTTAGTTCAAATAAAGTATATTGAACATAACACGGAACAAAATTTAATTGATTCGGAACAAAAAGGGATCGGGAAAAGACATGATGTGTGGCATATTGTGGGCCAAGTTTCTAAGGGGTATAAACAGGAGAGAAAATTTAGATTTTCTCCCCAATACCCAGCTGGTTTCGAGAGAGAGAGAAAGGAGATAGAGAGGGAGGAGGGTTCTTCGAGCTTCTCTGTGCGATCTAGAGTCAACAGTTCATCGAAACACTTTAGGCCAAGAACTAAAGTTGATCTACGTGGCGAGAGCTACGTCTACGTACCAAAAATCGAGAATTTTGATGAATTCTCTAGAACGGGTTTGAAGCATCATTTGAGTTCTTGGGAGCTTTCTACTGTTTGTATTACATTTCTGTAAACCCCCACACTCTTATCTTTATATAGCAAGTAATTATTTTTGAAATGTTAATATAGGTGATGAGCTATGCATGAACCCTATAGATTGTAATAGTAGGAATAAATACTAGGGAGACAAATTGATTGTAAAATTTAATTTTTGGAGATGTTTAAGGTTGATAAGGGTAACTAAGTAAAAATATTAATTTTTTTAGGTCAAAATAATATTATCATTGAACCTGGGAGATCCAAAAAACTTGGAATAGCCGTTTAGCACATATAGCGGTTCGGAGGAATAAAATAGTAATTTTAGTGTTTCGAATGTAAATTTACTTTATTTTTGAGATAAATCATAAAACTAAATATTTTTAGGTTAAAATAACATTAAAAATGAATTCAAAACGTCAAAAAATCTTAAGATAGTCATATGGATCAAATTAGAGATTTTTAGTGGTAAAACCGTAATTTTGGAGAAAACCCAAAAATCAGCCTGTGAACAGTAACAGTCGCGGACTGCTGTGTTTAAAACACAGATTTCAGCCCTTTTCTTCTATTTTTTTTCCCACATCTCTCACCCCAAACCTCTTAGAACCATAGGAGAAGAAAAATGGAAAAAGAAAAGGGAAAAAGAAAGGCTCTAAAGCTTGGGTTTTGGTTTGGAACTTTGATTCAAGATAGAGGTTTCTTCCTATTCTTGTCCATTGAGGCTAGGGTTTATATCTATATATATTTTGCTTTTAAATCTTAGAAGTATGTTATAAAATCATTATTTCTTGATACTCTTGCAAATATTATTGTGTTTTGAATGAAATTATGGTTTGATAGCCATGAAATCCTTGTAATCTCAAAACCCTTGTTTCTTTTAAGAAATAGAGATTTTTCTCTTGATTTTTCCTTTGTTCTTGATTTCAAAACTTTAGTGCTTTATATTGAATCACAAAATGGTATTTATGAGGATCTCTTGCTTAGTTTCTTAAATTGTTCTATTGTATTACAAATTGTGAAAATTGAGAATTTTTGAATGTATTTGTGATTTGAGAAATTGTTGGTGATTGTATCTCATGGAGGTGTTTGGATGACCATGGGTGGCCGTTGACCGGATATCGTAGAGTGGGTAGATGTGTGTGGTTCTTACTCTGTGCGGTTTTGAACTTTTTCTACCACTCGTAGTGGGGTTAGTGCCTTGCGAAGACCAAACCACTATTAGCTCACGGGTGCCGTGCAAGAGGATTAGTATACTATGTCTGGGTCGGATTCGTATTGCCAGTGCATTAGTATGGGACAATGCATTGGTAGGCGCCCTTCCCGAAATTTGATATCCTTGCGAGGATTTGTGTGTGTATGGGCCAGGATATTCTCTATGTGTTTATTCATGCGATTATCTTACATCAGACTTGAGATACATTGTGGTTATTGTTTATTACGTTATCTTTTGGATATGATTATCTTGGAAATTATTGTGAAAATGGTAACTCGTTGGAATTGTTATTTTTGGGAATTGGTTTTATTTTTCATTTAATTATTGTTATTGTGTAAACTTGAGATCCATTGAAATGTCTCTGTTTTCCTTCAAAAGCAATATATGATATTTGTAAAATGAGACCGACTGTTTTTATGCTTTCGAAACCTTATTCGAGTTTGAGAGGATTTTCCTACAGAGCTTAGTGCTCACCCCCTACAAACAATATCTTTTTTAGATTATGGTCTAGAGGAGGAGCTTGGAGGTGATGAGCTGGTACATTGGGAAGCCCCAATAGATGGGAAAGTGAATCCCGAGGTGGACGTTTAGAGCTATATTCCCTTATGTTCTAGACTAGAAAATTCATTTTGAGACACTGTGAAATCTAATATTTTCGTTATTCCGCTGCAAGATAATAGTTGACTTATTTTTTGATGTAATTGCCATAATTTGGCATATCATTTTGGGTGATGTTGTATATATTATGGATGATGAATGAAATTCTCTTTTGTTATGCAGTCCATTTAGTTGCTCTCACGAGGTGAATGATTTTAGACAGTATTGTCATCTAAGGGAGATTTTGGGGCGTTACAAATCGAACTCATATGGATTGTTTTAATGTAAAAAAAAATTGCATGTGGTTATATGAGTATGGATAAATGGACCCGGTGTGGTCAATGTAGTGTAATTGCACAGGTTGTGTTTTGGGTAGAGCTCCTTGGATAAAGAAGACTCTACCCGAATTTTGTTAAATTACGGACCTCTGATTTTTGGGGCATTACAATTTCAAGAAGTATGGTTCTTCTCCTAACTAGGTTTATTTTTAACCTAGAGTTGCGTATGAATTGAGTAGTTTGATTAAGATGAATTCTCTTGTTTGATGTACTCCTAGTGTAACTAGAGTATAAAAAATTGGTATAGAAATATGCTAAACTAATTTTACGTGAATTGGGTTTGTGGAATTTGCTTGTTATGGTAAATTCATGAGGAATGTGATAAATTTGGCATGATTGTGTATTACATGATTTAGTGCCTTTTGGGTGTTTGATAAAATGCCTATGTTGATTTAGCATGTTTGTTTCATTGAATATATTATAACATGCTTGGTGAGAATATGGATTGTAATTATATGCTTTCGATATAATTGACAATTGGGAATGCTTGTTGAGATGTAGTAATGTTCATATTGAGCTAATGACATGTTGAACATGGTATTGTAATTGCAATCAAAATCTTGGTTGCATAATGATATTAAATGAAATTGTACATTATGTTGCATATACACGGGAAGCATCACATTCGTGGGCATGTGACATGGGTGTTGTTGTGTGCATGGTTTTGGTCAAATACCACCCTTGGTGGGTTGATACGTGGGCTCAGGAAAGTTGGGCCAAGGTTTGACTACGTCACACAGGTTTGCATTGAGAATAGGGTTGGGGTTAGCAAGAAAGGCTAAATTGTCCATCGGGTGCAAGACTCAGTGATTTGGTTATGCATTCTGTTGGTATTGAGTCCATAAAGTGTATTAGTGTATGTGGAGCCATTAGTGAAAATCCATAAATGTCATGTCGGTTGGGTGCCCGTTGGTAGAAGTCTATAAATACCCACCCCAAGAAAGACCCGAAATTTATAAATGATCATTGAATGTGTAACATCAATGGCGGGGGCTTGGAATACCCAGATTCATACATATGGAAATGCATGCATTATGGGAGCTGGTGAAGGCTCGGGTTGCATTGCATGTGTGAGTCTCACCCCATAACATGGCATGGCATTATGACATTTGTCCTTGAAATTGTATGTTCTTGGATGAATGCTTGTTTGATTGTTGAATTGCATGTGAGCATTTCATATGCATCTAGATTGGGGAGTAGCATCTTTAGGAGATACACTATTATGCGTGGCTCACCCTTTGTAGAGACAACATTTCAGGTGCTGGACAAGCGCCGGTGGACGGCTCTCACTTGGGTCCTTGATGATGAAGAAAGCCGAGTTGTGGCTTTAGATTTTATTTGTTTAAAACAATCATGTATTTGGTTTTGGATATATAACGTTGTATAAAAGATTGTAAAACTAATTCATATGAACTATATTTTGTGTAAAATTTGATGTTGTATGAGTTTGGGTGAATATTGCATGAGAATGGATGTGTTCAAATTGAAAAATAATTAAATTGGGGGAAAATTGGGCTCATCTACAGGTAGCAAGTCTTGTGCAACTGGTAGAAAAATTCCAAAGGACTCAACCACTAGTAGCACGTACACAAGCTATTGGTAGCTCCTCCAAAAAGTTGCACTGGTTGTGAGTTGGCAAGGGGCTCAACTACCGGTAGCACGTACATGAGCTATCAGTAGCTCCTCCAAAATTTTTAAAAATTTAAAATAACTTTACCAAGCCTTTAGGCCTTGAGTCCTTTTGTTTAAGGGGTGTAAATGTAGTAATATTAAGGACAAATTGATGTATATTAGACCTTGGAATGGTCAAGTGATTGAAATGTACACAGGTTATACATTTGGGAGTGCCCAATACAAGGGAGACTCTATCCAAATGTTGTATTGGTTACAATCCCAGTGAAGGGGATGTTATGATGCGGTGTCAGGTTATGCAGTATTCACAAGTACTTCCACGGGTTGATGAGTGATCAACGGGTTGACAACGGACCCCCGATTTTAGGGGTGTCACAAATGTTCACACTTGTGGATCATTTGTGCATACTAGAAGAATAAATGAATGAGTTCTAATTTGGTAGCTAGTCTTATAACAAAAAGGTACAGAAGGAGCCTTCTACTCGTCTAATTGATATTGTTACATTTTTCAGGGCAAGTTATAGTCTTGTAATTAGCTATGATCATGCATGGAATGATGTTAAGAAGGCTTTGGGTCAGCTTTTTGGTGATAGTTCTATGTCGTATGACCAACTTTGTTGGTATATTGGTGTTGTCATTAGCCCAAATCGTAGTAGTTGTTTGGTGTTGGATTTTGATCAAGATACAAAGTTATTTCAAAGGCTTTTTGTTTCATTCAATGCATGCATTAGAAGTTTTAATTTTTGTCGACTATTGTCATTTTTGGATGGAACATTTTTGAAGTGGAGATTCAAATGAAACATTTTATTTGCTATTGGGAAAGATGATAATCAAGGTGAAATTTATATTTCATTGTTGTTCACTACAATGTTTTTTATTTTTCAATATTTATTTTTTTATTCTTGTCTTACTTTTATATGATGTTATTGGCTTTTGAAAATTTTAGTTCACTATGTATGTTATTTAGTTTACTATCTTGAGAAGCTGTCTACAATTCTTGATCAAGATCGTGTTATTAGTTTCATTTCTGATCGAAATGTTGGTTTACTTGAAGCTATGCCAAAGGTTTTTCCCAATTCTTACCATTCATTCTACCTTCGGCATTTGAAGGCAAATCCTAGAGACAAATTCAGTGGTGGTCGTTACTCTAGGACATTCAGGAAGAAAATGGCTTTAATGTTTCAAGAGTGTGCTTATGTTCCTACAGAATCTATTTTTCATTTGAGGTTGAATGCTTTTTAAGAGTGCAGGAAGACAAACTATTGAGAGGTTTCTTGCAAATTTGTCATATGATAAATGGGCTCATGCATATTTTAAAGGCAAACGATATGGTGAAAAGAATTCTAATGCAACACATCTTTTAATGCATAATATCTTAAGGCTTGACATTTGCCGATAACCAACATGGTTGATAAGATATGATCACGGGTTATGAAACAATTGGGAACGAGGAAGTTGGAGGCATTCCAATGGAAAGGCATTATATGTCCTGAAATCAATAAAAATTGAAAGTTGCATTTGATGCTAGGAGGACTAAGGCAGTGAGAAATTTTAGTGAGTCAATTTTTTAGGTTAATTCAACTCCTATGGTATCAGTTGATGTAGATAATCAAAGTTGTTCATGTTTCCAATGGTAGCTTAATGGGCTCCCTTGTTCTCATGCAGTTGTTGCGGTTAATCAAAGTTGCAGAAATCTAAATGATTATGTTGACAATTATTATTGTGCGAAGATAAATCCATGCGAAGGGTCACCACCTCGTATGGATGGAGATGATGGCAGAGAAGCCCTGGTGAGCCTCCAAGACAAGAAAAAACCTACATGAACCAATAGTCGAAGACAAACTCTGATGCTTAAGTTAATAAGCTAGTCTAAGAAAAGTATAAAGTAAATCAGCTAGGACCGAATCCATTTACCTGGTACCTGATACCTTTATTTATAGTGGTATAGGAAGCGATGTTCCACATAGACTCGAACTCTAGGTTGTGATAGGATAGACCTTATCACCTATCCCCTAGATGCTCGAGGTAGAATCATACTAGGACGTTGAGTCTTGGATTGTAGGAAGAGATGTGCTCATTGGGAGGCTTTGTTTATCAATAGTCCCTTAATACTCGGAGTAGCATTTCACTAAGACTCTAGCTCCTTGTTTTATCCTTACTGAATGGGACTAATTAACCATAAAAAGTGCGTCAGTGAATTAGAGTTTAGGATTAATTATGTGCATAAATTAGGTTAAAGTGATTAATTTATAAAGTATTTGGGTTAATGTGTAGTTTGTATATTTTGTAGGGTTTTAGGGATAAATTCGAAAGTTTAAGAGGATCAAAGTGCAGAGGTTGAATAAAGCAAGGGAGGGAAGCGTAATTCACAAGTCAACAATGTCAGAGAAGGAGGTTGCCAAACATGGAAAACCAGAGAATTGCCACCATCCGGACGATGGTGGTAGCGTCTGGATGGTGCTCCAATCACCTTTGCCCTCTTTTTCCTCCCAATGGTCCATTTGAGAAACGGAAGGCCCTGATTGGTCATCTTGGGTGCCTGCCTCTTCTACCCCTCCTTTTGGTGCCATAAATAGCCTACTTCAGCCAGTTTCAAGGGAGTTTAGACCAGTTTAGAAAAGTAGAGAAAGGAGGGAAGGAAAGAGAGAGAGAGACTTCATAGAGTGTTTTAGCCAGAGAAAGAGTGAAGCCCTACCCTAATCACTTCTCAACCATAATTTTCTCTACTTCTACATTTCTGTTTATCCGTTTCTACTTGGAGAACCTCTCTCACTTTTATACCCTAGCTGGTAATAAGAGTTTCAGTGTTTTAGCTATTCCTCCGGCAAGGATTTTGTGTATTTTGTTTTTAGTTGTAATGGAATCATCTCATTCTTCTTGCTCATCTACAGTAACGAACTGTGAGTATTCCATTGTGAATGGGTGAATACATGTATAATACTATTTAAGTTATGGAAATACCGATGTCTTATTTATGCATTAATGTTTATAACTCCCTTAATTGATAGATATAACTCCCTTAATTGATAGATGGTGGTTATTATAATATGCTCATGGTTATAAACATCGAGCAAGGCTTATTGTTATATATCATTCTATCTATAATTTTACATACTTCATGTATGATTCAATGATGCATGCAGTTGGGTTTTATGTAACAGTCAGGAGATTGGCTACAGACGGGGTAAATCTTCCTATAGCCAATGTTTTTGATTCAATACATAAATCAAAACTACATCTTCATTAAATCATCAACTTACCGATCAAATAGCTAGAGTAAACCTTTTAAATGGTTCACCTTCAGATTTACTTGAGTTATTTGGTTGTTGCATGATACATAGACCTTCTAGCTAACCTAACCAATTGATGTGATATAGTTCAGTTATACGTCAAACCTACCAGTTAACTTTCCAGTAAAATGGGAGTAAATTGCTGTAAGGTGGCATTTTCATAAATAAACAGTATAATGCATGGTGGATCCCCGAACTAAAGAGTACCTTTTATCATTATTATTCAAAACTTAGTTAAGTATTTATTTGATAATTCTAAGCTCACACTACAAGCTATTCCATTGCACACAACGCGCACGATAATCTTACATTTTTCTGTTTTGAATACCAATAATTAGCACCCTGTGGGTTCCTTGGACTTAAACTGAGAAATACTACAATTTAACCACTTATACTTTGGTGTATGATTTAAGTTAGGTCAGATCAAGCTTTTTGGTGTTGTTGCTAGCGAGTTACGGTGATTTCAAAACGAACAGGGAAGTTGTCTAGTTGTATTATATGTGTAAAATTTTTGTTGTGTTTTAATTGTTTGTCTGTTAAGTCATTAGTAGGGTATGTAAATCAACCTAGTCCTTCATCTTCGTCATCTTCTTCATCACAAAGCATCATCGAACTCTTTCGAGTTAAGCATAGCTAATAATAATCAAAGGGAACAAGAGGTAGTTCAGAATGTCAGACCTTTAAGAGAATATTTGCATCCCACATGCACTAGTGTCCCTTCATGTTTTTCTTTCCCACTAATGCTCCAAATTTTAACATTAAAGCAAGGACAATACAGCTTTTACCCCAATTTCATGGTCTTGAGTCTGAAAACCCTCATTTGCATATGAAAGAATTTGAGGAAGTATGTGATGCATTGCAAGATAATTCTGAAATGGCCTAGTTGAAACTTTTTCCTTTCTCTTTGAAGGATAAAGCTAAATAGTGACTAAATTCTTTAAAAGCTCAATCCATTCCAAGGTGGCAAGTTTTGCAAACCGAATTTTTCAAAAAGGTTTTTCGTGTGCACTGCACTAATGCATTGAGACGTCAAATCATGATTTTTCTATGAAAGAAGGATATTCTCCAAGCTTGCCCACATCATGCATTTGAAAGTTAGACTTTAGTTGGTTTCTTTTATGATGCCCTCCCATCTACAATGCATCAGTTTATTGAAATGATGGTCTGGGGAGAATTCATGGGTAAAAATCCTGATGAGGTATTCGATTTTTTTGATACCATTTCTGAGAGTTCCTAAATGTGAATATTATTGAAAACAAATCATCTTCATCCCAAGGAGGGAAATGTGTGTTAAAAGAGGATGATGACTAAGGGCCAAAATAACTACTTTGTCTCGAAAGCTGAATGCTCTAAAGATGAAAAAATTCAAGGAAGTTTCTGTCGTGTCACCCACGGATCAATTGTGTGAAATCTATACTTTGTCAGGACATCCCACGGAGGAATGTCCTACCATTCCAGCATTCAAAGAAGTCTTGATAGAACAAATCCCTATTCTAAAACTTATAATCCAGACAAACAAAATTACTCGAATTTCAGTTGAAAAAACACACAGCCTGTGAATTAGCCACTAGGACCATCTTCACCACAACCCTAACTCAGCAGTCATATCAGCCTTATCAACCCCCACACAAGAGGAGTCTACAGAACACTATGAATCAATTCATTCAATGTCAAATGAGTTTCAACACTCAGACTACTCATGCACTTAATGATTTCAAGGTTCGGACTTCACAAAATAACGAGGATATCAAGAGTCAACTAGCCAAGTTGACTCAATCTTTGAGCACAATAGAGAAGGGAAAATTCTCATCTCAACCTAAACCTCCACAAGGTCAAACTAAGGCTAATGTTGTGTCTTCCAAACCTTTTCCAAGTCAAGTGCAAGAAATTACCACATTGAGAAGTGGAAAGGTGATTGATAAGACCATTAAGGCCAAAACCTTAGAACCCATAGCTGATTCAATCCATATAAATGAACCAATTAAGCCTAAACTTTTGATTGAAAAGGAAACGGAATTGCCAAATGAAAATGAAAAATCAAGTCCTATTTTCTTTACCATTTCCTAATAGAGTCAAGAAACCGCAATCATTGAACAATCATGTCGAAATCTTTGAGTTATTTAAGCAAGTAAAGATTAACATCCCCCTATTGGATGCAATTAAGCAAGTCCCATCCTATGCTAAGTTTTGAAAGACCTCTGCATAGTTAAGAGAATGATGAATGTACAGAAAATAGCATTTTTAACCAAACAGACTAGTGCTATCATTCAACACAAGGCCCCTTTCAAGTATAAAGATCCTGAGAGTTCTACAGTTTCATGCATAATCGAGAACTTCACGATTGAGCAAGCTCTGCTTGATCTTGGAGCCAGTGTCAATTTGCTCCTATACTTAGTTCATGAGCAGTTAGGGTTCGGAGAGTTAAACCCCACAAATGTTACATTGCACTTGGCAGACCATTCTGTGAAAATCCCAAGGGGAGTTGTGGAGGTTGTACTTGTTCAAGTTGACAAGTTTTATTTTTTGTTGGATTTTATTGTCATGGATACACGGCCAGCTTTGCATGTCTCTACACAAATTCTTGTAATCTTTACATCAAATGCATTGATCAATTGTAATAATGGAATTACGAAGCTTTCATTTGGAAATATGACATTGGAATTGAATGTGTTCGATATTACTAAGCAACCCAGAGAGGAAGAAGAATTGCATAAAGTAAATTTCATTAAGTCCTTAACTCAAAATATGTTTGAAAGTGCTTGTATAAAGAAAGAGTGACTTGCATCAGAGTCTGTAAATAATGTTGAGTCTATAGATATGTCAACTATTGAAACATTGATTCCAAAATTTGAAGAGTTATTGCCTTCTGGAACTAGGTCTGTTAAATCTAGTGTGTAGTTCTCAAACCATAGTTGAAACCTCTTCCGACTGACTTAAAATTTGTCTTCTTGGGGGAGGATGAAACTCATCAAGTGATAATATCTTCAAAATTGTTAGAAGTCGAAGAAAAAAAATTGATAAGAGTTATAAAAAATCATCAAAGTACAATCGGTTGGACGGTTGCAGATATAAAGGGAATAAGTCCTCTTCTCTGTACTCATTGTATATACTTGGAAGAAGGTTCTAAATCATCCTGACAACCACCAAGAAGATTAAATTCACATGAAAGAGATAGTTCGGGCTGAAGTACTTAAACTATTAGACGCTGATATTATATATTATATCTTATAGTAAATGGTCAGCCCTACACAAGTAGTACCTAAAACGTCTAGAGTCACGGTAGTGAGAAACCAAAAAAATGAATTAGTCCCTATGCATACAGTCACTAGTTGGCGTATGTGTACTGACTATCAGAAGTTGAATTCTATTACCCAGAAAAGATCATTTT
>CAUOFW020003235.1:0-38973 GCA_963454935.2 Ilex paraguariensis
AAACATTTTTTTTCGGTAAGTGATAAACCCACAAACATGCATGAGCCCTGGATGAACCTATCTTCAATACAGGCTATAGAGGACACTCATTTCATTTCATCCCTCTATTTTGTGCGCTATATTGGTGCTCATTATTCCAATAACCTTTTCTTTTCAAGTGTGTGTAAACAGGGTGGGGAGCTTGCGGAGTGATAGCCCACGTGCTACATATTTTGGAATGTGATCAGGGAATGACGTCAACCTGATTAGATATACCATGATTTCCTAAGACTCCATTTCATTGTGTGGTAGCATGCTTATCCATATCATATGATCCACCAGAGTTGGCAGCAATCACTACTTCAACGGAAAACATGGTTTGAGATGCAAAATACAAGATTGATCCGCCAACAGAAACTCTAAATATATACGAATCTACAATATTAAATATATACGAATTTATAATATAAAATACTGTAGTTTTCAATAAATTCATCTGATGATCTCAAATAGACTCATTCAACAACCACTAACATCTCTCTAAAAACTATTCACATTAACTTTTCCTCTCACCTACCAAATCCATCACTTATCACTTACCGTATTTTTAGGCACGAATTACTCCTAATAATCAATATATCAGAATTGATGATACAAGAAAAAAAGAACATGTTAGGTCAGTTGTTATGGTCATCTCTCCAAGCAGACCTAAAGTAATGGCAAGTACACACCTTTCTATGTTTTTCATATAACAAAAGTAAAGTAAATAATCAAAAGAATCCCAAAAAAAAAAAATAATAATAATCAAAGAATCCAAGCTTGCTAGGACAAGAGAGAATTGATTCAAGGATCATGTACTATAACTTATAACCATCAAGTTCTTTATTCCCTAATATAATTCATAGTAATGCACTTAAGTTAGAACTGATTACCCAATTGTAGGTTTTGCGAAACAATAAATTCTTAGGAGTTTGAAGTCGTACTACAAAGAATTGTTGAAAGTACAACACAAAGAAATTAAAAGTAAAAATTTCTTCAAAGAAATTTCAATGAAATGAATTTGAAGGAAATAGTAAATTGTGGTTTTAAAATAGTAGTTGAGAAATACTAAAGTATTAAGGATCTTCTTCACCTCCACACAATATTTGTTCTTGATTCAATTTTCAAACTCAATTAAGAATCAGGTAAAGAATGATTTTAATCAAAAGATTCAACAGTGATTATATTGAAAACAAATCCAAAGGTATAATGGATAAATATTTTGGACAAAAATTAGAATTTAATTGTATATCACAAGTATTTATTGTTCCTGGAATCAATGATGAATCATGTTTTTCAACAATTAAAACCTCTTTTATCACAAAGAAGAAATTAATTATTTTTCATAAATAGCCTAACATCTTAGCAACTCAAAGTTTCGCAAGACAATCATTGGATCCAAAATTCAACCCAATCATATAATTCAAGAATATATTCAAATGATTGCTAAAATGGGTTTCCTATGTAAAAGAGTTAGAAAATTGATGTTCAAAACAAAATCGAAGTAACCTACCCCTCGTGTAGATTAGCATCTCATATAGCTGCCAAAAATTAAAATTTTTAGAGGTGATTCAAATATATGTCCCAAATACCTTTTAAAACATAGTAGTAAACCCTGTTTAGTAAAAACTTGCATTGGTTGCAAAAATTGGATTTGATAAAGGACAAATCGATAAACATTGGTGCAACATTCAAATGATATTGGATTTGGGCAAGAAATATATGGATGGAAAGTGTAATGAAGTGGCAATTGAGGATAGGGACTAAAGTAGATGTATGTGTGATTAGGGGTTCGGAGTTCGAAAAGCTAGACCATGAAATGATAACTTCGTAATGTGTGCATAGATGTTCTAGGATGTTAATTGAGTGTATGACTGTGGCTGATAAAGAGAAAAGCAGTCCAAAAGTGGAATAGGGCGAATTAGGGTAAGCGTGTACTGGGTTAAGAGCGGGAAATGACTTCGAAAGTGAATTGAGGGACTATTTGAGTTGAATGATTTAATTATAATTTTTTTATAGTTAATTATTTAATGTGATTGAAAATTTTTATTGAAAAAATAAATAAATATTATTTTTAATTAATTTCAAAAATTGGTTAAAAATAGGAAAATGACTTATTAACGAGCCATGGTTCTCCCATCGTACATGTTTCTCCACCAAGCTGCTTTGTGGAGAGAACTCAGCAACTAGGGATGGAGTAGAAGGGAAATCAATTGAATATGGATATTGTAGATGACAAATAGAAGAAAAGGGCAATGGAACGGATGAGGGGTGGGCGGAACAACAACCATCCACCATCGGCCTTTGATCAACAAGTCTTCATAGAGGCTATAGGCACAATTAAGGCTACCTTTGCATAAGTTAGCGCCAACATAGGCCAATGAGGCTCGAAAAACCTCCAAAATTTTAAGGCACATAAGCCACCGAATTTTATGGGAGGGGCAGATCCGATGGTGGTCGAGCATTGGTTCCAACAAGTTGACAAGATTTTGAAGGCCATGGAGATCATATCCGACGCTACTAAGATAAAAATGAAAAAATTTCAGCTTGAGGGAGGGACCCATCTATGGTGGAATTGGACAAAGGCCTCAAAGAATCTCAAGGGTACGACATGCGAAGATTTTTGAGAGCTCTTCATAGGCAAGTATTTCTTGTCGGCTGTTTAGCAAGTGAAAGCTCAGGAATTCTGGGATCTAAAACAAGGAACAATGACAAAGATGAAGTACGTGACCAAGTTTACTGAACTAGCCCATTTTGCCAATGACTATATGGCCACAAACTTGGCCAAAGTGAGGACTAATTTACACTTTTTTCGTAATCAGATTAATATTATAGTTTTCTTGGTTTTAAGTCAAAGTATCGATCCCATGAAGAGTGTGTGTAATTAGGAAATAAAAAAAATAGTAGAGTTGTTTATCTTGGATAGGACAGCATGTGATAGCTTGTGATGTAAGCTTAGATTGATAACTAGTTTAATTAAAAATGTTATGTTGCAGATAGATTAAGACAATAATAAAAAGTATCCTTCAGTTCAAGGATCTCATATGCATTATATTAGTTAAATACTGAAAATGCTACCTTACAGCAATCAACTTCCATGTTACTGGCAAGTCAACTGGTAGGTCTGATGTATATAAACATCACACAACCACTTCTTAGGTTAGTTGGTGGTATTCATGACAATTGATTAATCCAAGCAAACCAGAAGGACAAGCCAATCATGAGGAATACTTGAATTATTCATTTGTCTTCATAATAATAGGTGCATACATAATAAACCATAACACACTCACTTCTTAGGTTAACTGGTAGTATTAGTCATAACACAACAATTTCTTAGGTTAGCTAGTT
The DNA here is from genome assembly GCA_963454935.2 of Ilex paraguariensis. Taxonomy (NCBI): domain Eukaryota; kingdom Viridiplantae; phylum Streptophyta; class Magnoliopsida; order Aquifoliales; family Aquifoliaceae; genus Ilex; species Ilex paraguariensis. The sequence goes on from CAUOFW020003235.1 coordinate 3,370, forward strand.
ATAGATGTGTCAATTGACTAATCCAAGTAAACTAGAAGGACAAACCATTCATGAGGAATACTTTAATTATTCATTTGACTCTATCTGTGATACATATACCAGTTAAACATCCACAGTGTTCCAGTGGAGGATAAACTATACCAATAGGAATGTCGTGGTTGTTAGACTGACAATATTATCATTTATACCAGTTAAACAATCTGAGTAATCTAGAAGGACAAGCCATTCATGAGGATCACTTAGGTCATTAGTTTGATAGTTATATATATAGTAATTAAATAAACTTGATAATCCAGAAGGACAAGCCATTCATGAGGATCATTTAGGTTTTGTACCATGAATCAGTAGAACATTCTCAGCATTCCAGTGGAGGATAAACCATACCAATAGGAATGCCATGGTAGTTTAACCGGCAGGTTGATGATGCACTGATGACATAATTCTAGGCACAACACCGAAATTATGTACATCACTATATCATGCATGAAGTATATAATATATAGATATATAAATATATAAAACATCAGTATCTCCAGAATTTAACCAGTATTATACATATGTTCACCTCTCACTGGAGGATATAAGCAGCTACTCATGCCTCACCGCTACAGATAAGTAAGGAGTATGACTAGTTTTCATTACAACTGAAATTAAAATATAAATCCTAAAACGTCTTTCACAAGAAACAATTGAAACACAATCACATTTATTATCAGTTATGAAAAAAAGGTGACGGTAGTTCAACTATCCGAATAGAAAGATACAACAGAAATGTGAAAGTACAAAGTTTGGACTGAAGTGTATGACGGACCGGTTTGAGTTGCAAGTTTTTCTTTCTCTTTTTCTTTTCTCTTTTTCTCTCTTGGATTTCTCTCTACAGCTCTTGGTTCCGGCCGTCTCAAGAATGAAGGAGGGCATGCCTTTATATAGTGGAGAGGAAGCAGGAGTTGGCAAGATCATCATCAGCTGCCTTTGGTGACCGTTCGGACACCATCACCACCGTTCGGACGGTGGGTTCTTGCTGGAATTTCCACTTCCATGCATGCTGACTCATTACTTGTTGAAATTACACTTTAGCTTTTGTTGTTTCAAGCTTTTATACTTTGCTCATTGCTTTCTCTAGTAATTCAGCATCAAACCCTAAAAATTTTAAACATAACGCACATAAAACCCTAATTACTGCACAAACCCTAATTGACTTGAATTAATAGTTTTTGGTTATTTTGTTTTACTAATTTGACTTATTTAACTATTCTGATTTATATACTAATTAAGGTTAATCAAGAACGTTTGAGGATGGCTTGAAGTTTTCCATCTAGGATAAGATTGTGGACCACCGTCTACATGACTTAGACTCAATTATTAAGGTAGGCATAACCATTAAGAGGGAAGTGGATGATGCAAAGAGCATCCGAGAGGCGCGTGCTAAAGATTAGAAGAAGGAGGATCAATCCTACTCTTCTAGTTCGGGGAGGAAGCAAAAGACATCTACTTCACAAGTGTATCATTGGCAAGGCTAAGACTATCAAAGCTAAGGCCAATGTCAATCCTCCCAAGATGGGAGAAATTTTGAGGCCACCTATAAGGCCAACTAGAGGATTGCCTTCATATGCCACCAATTGGGCCATTTGAAATGAGATTGTCCTTAAAGGTAAGGATCCTAGAGTTTTGGGACATCTCAGTCCTAATCATCGGTGGGATATCCACAGACACTTTTCACACCACCTTATCCCACCATGGGTCAGGAAAACCAGTTCTATTTTCAGGGTGCTACACAAGCCCCTACCACTTCACAAGCGAGGACTTTGCAATCAAGCCAAATGGTTCAGGGTTTTGGCAAAGGCCGAGGACAGGGCCTACAGGCTGGACTTTAGGGAACCAAGGGCGAGTCTATGCCATCACACCTAAGACTAAGCTAGTAGATTAGTCGATGATTTATGGTACATTTCTATTCTCTCGCTTATAGGCAAGGGTGCTATTTAATTCGGGTGCATAGTATTCATTTATTATTTCATCTTGTGTGAAAGGCTTGGGCTTAGAGGTTGAGACCTTAGAGGAGCCATTGTATATGAGTTCTCCCCTAGGAGCTAGGACTCGTATTGATCAGATATGTTGAGGATGTGAGTTAGAAATCTTAGGGATTCTACTCACTGTGGACCTTAGGGTCATGGACATGTCCAACTTTGACATCATCCTAGGGATGGATTAGTTAGCGGCACACTGAGTCACCATCGATTGTGATCAGAAGAGGGTGTTTGTTTAAAATTCTAGGGAGAAAAGCACAATGGTTTACCCCAAGCCGTATATAATTCCCGTTGACATGGGTAGTTAATGTGTTGACTTGTGAGCCTTATACTTGAGGACGAAGTGAGACAGGAGTTGGGCCTACCTTGAGTAGTTTGTGAGTATGCAAATGTTTTCCCAAATGAGTTATTGGGATTACCTCGACATCGGGATGTGGAATTAACCATTGAGTTACAATCCGGTGCATCCCTTATTTTTATGACGCCGCATAGGATTACACCTACATTGTAATAATTGTTGGACAAGAGTTTCATTAGACCGAGTACGTTACCTTGGGGCACTCCAGTACTTTTTGTTAAGAAAAAGGACAGGATCCTTAGACAATGTATCGACTACTGGTAGTTGAATCAGGTCACCATCAAGAACAAGAACCCATTACCTAAGATCGATGATTTGTTTAATCAACTGAGGGAGCACGGGTTTACTCCAAGATAGATCTATGCACAGGATACAATCCAGTTGAGGATTAGGGATGCCGACATCCCAAAGACGACATTCAGAATGCGATAAAAGCACTTCAATTTTACTGTTATGCCCTTCGGTTTGAGGAATGTGATTCACACTATTTCGTGATCTAATTTATATTATACACCCAAGTATAAGTGGTCAAATTATAGTTTTCTCGGTTTAAGTCCAAATATCAATCCTATAGAGAGTTTTAGTAATTTAGATTTTAAAATAAAAATAGTAAAGTTGTTGTTTGAATTAGTGTATCATTTGATAGCTTGTAATGTGAGCTTAGATTAACAATTAGTTTAATTAAATAAAGTATGCAAGTAAGCCTATTAATGACAAGAATATAAAAGATACCCTTCAGTTTAGGGATTCTATATGCTTTATATTAGTTAAGTACTAGAAATGCTACCTTACAACAATTAACTCCCATTTTACTGAAAAGTCAACCGGTAGGTCTAATGTATATAAATCATCATACAACAACTTCTTAGGTTAGCTGGTAGTATCCATGACAATTGATTAATCCAAGCAAACCAGAAAGACAAGTCATTCATGAGGAATACTTGAATTATTCATTTGTTTTCATAATAGTAGGTGTGTATATAATAAACCATAACACAACCACTTCTTAGGTTAACTAGTGGTATTAAGTCATAATACAACAACTTCTTAGATTAGCTGGTTATAGATGTGCCAATTGATTAATCCAAGCACACCAGAAGGACAAGTCATTCATGAGGATCATTTAGGTTTAGTATCATGCAACAGTTAAACATCCTCATCGTTCCGGTGGAGGACTCGTCATACCGATAGGAATGTCGTAGTTATTTTATTGGCAGGTTGATGATGCACTGATGACATAATTTCAGGCATAACACCGAAACTACGCACATCATTGTATCATGCATGAAGCTTATAATACATATATAGATAAAGATATAAATAAAACATTAGTATTTCCAGAATTTAACCAATAATATACATATGTTCACCCTTCATCGAAGGGTATAAGTGAACTACTCACTCTCCATTGCTACAGACAAGCAAGAAGTGCAGATAGTTTTCATTACAACTAAAATTAAAATATAAACTCTAACACTTCGTTCACTTGAAACAACTGAAACACAACCACCTTTATTATCAATTAAGACAAAAAAGTGGCGGTAGTTCAACTATCTGAATAGAAAGATACAACAGAAATGTAGAAATACAGAGTATTGGTGTAGGACAGACCAACTTTGTATTTGAGTCTTTCTTTCTTTCTTTCTTTCTTTCTTTTTCTTCCCTTGGATTTCTCCCTTTGGATCTCTAGGATGGCCAACCTTATGAAATGGTGGAGAACACCCCTATATATAGGCAAAATGCAAGCATGAGGTGGAAAGGTAAGCACGAGGTGGAAAGTAAGCTCGAGGTGGAAAGATAAGGCTTTGCCACCTAGTGACCATCCGGACCCTAGGATCACCATCCGGATGGTGATTCCTTGCAAGAGATTCCAAGTGTCTTGTTCTTAAGCTTCAAGGTGCCTTGCAGTTGATCCATGTGTCGCGTGTTGGATGTTCCATGTGTCTATATTACACTTTGCTCCTTTGTTGTTTCAAGTTTTGCAAAATTGCCTCGTATTCTTTGGTATTTCTGCATTAGACCTTGAAATTTAAACATAAAGTATTTAAAACTTTAATTTTCACACAAATTATAATTACTCATAATTGATAATTTTTAGTTGTTTTATCTTACAAAGTTGATTACTTAATCATTATAGTTTACACACTAATTAGGGTTAATCACACCCCTCAACTTAAACTTTTCTTGTCCCTAGTAAACATAGATTTTTTCACGATTATATTTAGCATATGCAATAAGTCGTTAAACCCCTAGGTGATTTCTAGTGGATGAGTTTTGTCTCGTGAATGTTTCCAGTGAAGCTACCTACAAACTTCAGTAGTTAGGAGTTTATAATTTATACTTTTCACAAAAATAATTAAATCAATATTCATTCTGTCTTGCTGGAATAGTTCTTTTTCTGATCACTATAAGAGTAACACACGTTAATTGTAACATTATCCATATATTTTTATACAAACTTGTGTGTGTGATGATTTCTTTTGTTTCAAAAATCACTCAAGAAATATTACCATCTTTCATGGTAGTTTTGATGTCAGTCCTTTTCTGGAATACACTCAGCAAAAAAACACACACCTGTTATAGTGACTATTCTCACGAGCTACATGTGATTGGAATATAGTTAACAAAACAAATAATATCACATGTAGTTAATCAAAAGGGCGGTTTATTTGAATAGAATTGGAATTTGACATAATCTCTTGAAAGAATATTAACACTGTATTTCACATATATTATTAATATTTTCCTTTTTAGAATGATAGAATTAATACAAATGCATGATTTCTAGAATCAAAAAGGACTTTCTTCGGGTTGTAATGTGGCCATGGGTTTAAGGTGTAAGAAACGACGTTAGTGGGATTCAAATGCTATCTTTAGTATTGTGGCACACCTCATTCTAGTTTGCATATGACTTTGCATGTTCATTCTTTTTATTTTTCCCATTTTTCACTTTCTTGGCTCTTTTCTTTTTTTTTTTCTTTTTTTTTTTTACAAATTTCTTTTCTTTGGACTGAGATCATTCTTTTGCCTTTTTTTATTCTGCTATTTTAAAAGAGGGTGTAAGAAAATTAGATAGCAAAGTAGGTTTAATATATTTTTATTTGGCTCGGGTGTTTCTTGGGGTTCAAGAAAAAATTTATACTCTTTTAGGCTCAATCATGGTTGACTAAGGATATAATTTTGTAAAAGAAATGGTTAAGGTTCAAAATTAATCAAACATGACCTAAGATCATTTTCCAGAAATTATTCATTTGTATCATTCCTGCGTAAAATAATTTCAAGGATAATGCTAATAATATAATCTAACAAGTGCTAATCAAGACAAAATTAATGAGATTATTCAAAGAAAGTTTACTGTAGAGTCGAAGATGTTGATTTGAGTAGATGTAGAATATCTCTCCAAGAAAGATTGGCTCAAATTCTTCAATTGGTTATACATCTCCACTAAATATGTAAAGAGTGTAATATTTCACAAGGTTTCTGAAATAAAGAAATCTAATCGTGCTCATATAAATAAGTTCGAATAAGAATATTTTCAGCCAAAGTATGAAAATTCTGCGTGATCAGATTAAGAATATTTTCACAAAACATAGGAATATTAACCTAATTTCACTGTGAATCATATGAACTAGTCTTCCTAACTTTAACAATATAGGTTCTAACTTTAACAAAAACAAACTTAAACACACATTAGTTCAAAACAAACAGTCTAAAGCAAACAAGTGCAAAACATAAATTAAAATTCAAGTGCATAATTTAAAAGATGAGTGAAAGATAGCAAATTTTTTTTTGTAGAATCTCCAATTTTTAAGAAGTAGATGGGCCTCCTCCGAAATTCTCTCGAACCAGTCTCAAAATCTCAGCTTAGTTTTTTTGTATTTTGCTATGAGGATGCACTGTTAATTTGCATTGCATTGCATTGCTGACTGCTGAATTTTTGCTTCCTTGCAGTTACAAAATTAATTAAAACTTTAAACATTCTACAAAATAGCTACCCGCTTTTTTTTTAAATGGTTTTATTAATTATTATTATTATTATTTTGATTTTATGTATTTACTATTTTCCTAATTAATCTATAGCTATTTACATTTATTCCAAAATGATACATCATTTGATCACATCTAGTCAGTGTCAGAACTGTCTAGATCAATATTACCAGTGACGCGGTCAACTTCATTTCTTACGTATCTTATTAACATTGGGGTAGAATAGGATGGCGTCTCAGGATAATCCTTACTCTTCTCATACCTAATCCATCGAAGATGATCTCACGCTCGACCTAAAATTGGTTACGCACACTGATTATATTCTTTTATAAATATATATTTTTATTTTTAGTTAAAAAGACTCACTATCCGGTTCTTTAACGTCTACCAATCGCCAAGATGAACTAATTTTTTTTTAATAAAAAAACATAAAAACACTAAACACAAGTATAAGTAAATTCACACATAAGTAAATTGACACCCACACCCCCAACTTAAATTAGACACTGTCTTTAAAGTATGACATAAATGAAATAGAATATTAGATAATTGCTAATTAGATATGGAAGCGAGATACATCCATAGTAAAAAACCTAATTTGTAAAACAAACAAAGAAACTATACAAAAGAAATGAAAACACAAAAGATAAATTATAACTAATATATACAAGAGATGCATAAAGGATGGATCAATCGGGCTTAAGTTCCCAATTAAAATTTCTTACATTCCGTGTTATTTCCTGTGAAGAATTAACAAATCAGCACAAAATTGCACATCAGGATTTCCACTATCAATAACAGAATTAATCAAATAGACTTGTAGAGGGTCAGAATAAGAAAATGTGTTAATTTTCTCCTCTATAATCTCATCAATTTCATGTACCTCACATATTTTTTTCTCATCTCTAGGTTGTTTTTCACTGTTAAAAACATTTAATTCCAAGGTTATGTTTCCAAATGAAAGTTTCATGATTTTATTCCTACAATTAATCAATGAATTTGATGTACCTAGGAATGGTCGACCCAAGATAATAGGCATGTATGCAGATGCATGAAAAATGGTTGAGTATCTATAACGATAAAATCTGTTGGGAAACAAAATTGATCAACTTGGATGATAACATCTTCCACAATTCTTCGTAGAGTTTTTATTGATCGGTCTGCTAATTGTAGTGTAACACTGGTGTGTTTTAGTTCATTGAATCCTAATTGTGTATAGACCACAACTGACTCCAAGATCTAGTAGAACTTTTTCAATTCGGGAATTTTCAATGATGCATGAGACTGTTGGACTTCTTGGATCTTTGTATTTAAGAAGAGTATTATGTTGTATTATAGTACTAACTTGTTCAGTTAGAAATGATTTCTTTAGTACATTTGTTTTTCTTTTTATTGTACATAGATCTTTTAAAAACTTAGCATAAGCTGGAACTCGTTTAATAGCATCCAACAAAGGAATGTTAATTTTAACTTGTTTAAATAACTCAAAAATGTCCGATTGATCTTTTTCAGATGAAAGTTTCTTGACCCTTTGAGGAAAAGGTAAAGGAATAGGACATGGAGGATCTTTTTCATTTTTGTATTTCTGATTGCTTTTCAATTGAAGGTTCAGGTTCAAGTGGTTCATTGACAGGAATTGACTTACGTATTTTCTTGGGGATTTTAGGTTTAATAGTTTTATCAATTAACTTGCCACTTCTCAATGTTGTGATTGCTTGTAATTGACTTGGATAGGGTTCAGAAGATAAATCATTAGCTTGACTCTGCCTTTGCGGAAGTTTAGGTTAAGATGAAAATTTTCCTTTTCTTCGAAGTACTCAAAGACTGGGTTAATTTAGCAAGATGACTTTTAATATCTTCAATACTATGTGAAGTTTGAGCTTTAAAATCATTAAATGCTTGAGTTGTTTGAGTATTAAAACTCATTTGACTTTGAATAAATTGATTCATAGTATCTTCCAGAGTTCTTCTTTAAGGAGGTTGATATGGCTGATATTGTTGTTGATTTTGTAGCTGTGGTGGGCCTTGTGTTTGATTTGTAGGTTGTGTATTTCTCCAACTAAAAATTGAATGATTTCTCCATCCTGAATTGTAGGTTTCAGAATATGGATTTGAATATGGTTTAGTATAAGTTGGAACAACATTAGATTGTTCAATTAAGACTTCTTTAAAGGCAGGTACAGTTGGACATTCCCCAACAACATGTCCTGACAACGCACAAATTTCACATACTTGATCAGTAGTTGATACAATAGATACTTGCTTAATTTTTTTCATTTCTAAGGCTTCTAATTTTTGAGATAAATTAGCCATTTTAGCTCTTAAATCATCATCGTCTTTTAAAATATATTTTCCTCTTTTAGATGTAGATGACTTATTTTCCACAATTTTTGAAGAAGTTGAGTCCCACTTCTGGGAACTCTCTGAAGTAGTATCAAAAAATTGAAAATGCTTCTATAGGGTTTTTATTTATAAATTCTCCTTGTGCCATCATTTCAACAAATTGCCGCATTGCAGGTGGGAGAGCATAAAAAAAAACCAACTAAGGTGTAGTTTTCAAATGCATAATGTGGACAAGCTTGGAGAAGATCTTTAAATCTTTCCCAACATTGATAAAAAGTTTCACCTTCTTTTACATGAAAGTTCATTATTTGATGTTTTAATGGATTAGTACGATGCACAGGAAAAAACTTTTTAAAGAACTTAGCTTGTAAAGCTTGCCAGGTGGAGAACACCCCTATATATAGGCAAAAATACAAGCATGAGGTGGAAAGGTAAGCACGAGGTGGAAAGTAAGCACGAGGTGGAAAGATAAGGCTTTGCCACCTAGTGACCATCCGGACCGTTGGATCACCGTCCGGATGGTGATTCTTTGCAGGAGATTCCAAGTGTCTTGTTCTTAAGCTTCAAGTTGCCTTGCAGTTGATCCATGTGCCGCGTGTTGGATGTTCCATGTGTCTATATTACACTTTGCTCCTTTGTTGTTTCAAGTTTTGTAAAATTGTCTTGTATTCTCTGGTATTTCTGCATTAGACCTTGAAATTTAAACATAAAGTATTTAAAACTTTAATTTCCACACAAATTATAATTCTCCTAATTGATAATTTTTAGTTGTTTTATCTTACAAAGTTGATTACTTAATCATTATAGTTTACACACTAATCAGAATGCTCTGGCGCCATTCATGAATTCTATGCGCAGGGTGTTCCAACCCTATATTGATTAATTTGTCATGGTCTTTGTTGATGATATCCTGATCTACTCCAAGTCTGAAGAGGAAAATGAGGAACACTTGATGATTGTTCTCCAAACCTTGAGGGACTATCAGTTTTATGCCAAGTTCAGAAAGTGTGAATTTTGGTTGATGGAGGTGAAATTTTTAGGACACATGGTGTCTACTTCAGGTGTGTCAGTTGATCCGAAGAAGGTTGAGGCAGTTATGAGTTGAGAAAGGTCGAAGTCAGTCTTCGAGATATGTAGTTTCTTGGGATTAGTGAGTTATTATCGAAGGTTCATTGAGGATTTTTCACAGCTAGCTGCACCTATAACTATGCTGACTAGGAAAGATGTCAAGTTCTAGTGGGATAACTCACATGAAAGAGCATTCTAGGAGTTGAAGAGGAGGTTTACTTCAACTCCTATTCTTATAGTGCCAAAGAGAGGACAGAGGTACATAGTCTACTGTGATTCCTCAAAGGATGGACTTGAATGTGTTTTTTGATGTAGTCTAGAAGGGTGGTAGCTTATGGCTTAAGGTAGTTGAAGAGCCACCAGTAGAACTATCCCACACACGACGTGGAGTTGGCGGCCATTGTCTTTGCCTTGAAGGCTTGGTGCCAATATCTGTATACAGAGTAGTTTGAGGTGTTTTCAGACCACAAGAGTCTAAAGTACATCTTTACACAACGGGACCTTAATATGAGGAAACAAAGGTAGATAGAGTATTTGGAGGCTATGAATTCATTTTGTATTACCATCCTGATATGGCAAATGTGGTGGCTAATGCACTCAGTCGAAAATCACGAGGAGTCTTGGCTAGTATAGCTTTCTAGGAGTGGCAGATTACGAGAGCTACATTACAGGTGTCAAGCTCAGGATACTTTGGGTAGCCTAATGGCTATTCCGTCCTTATTGAGTAGGGTGATCAAGTCCTAAGGGCAAGACACAAAGATATTGTATATCAAGGACCGGGTACAGTTGGGTACATGTGATGAGAGATAGGCCATTCACATTGATAGTAGTCTTCAGTTCAGGGAAAGGGTTGTGATTCCCTAGTTTACGAATTTGAGAGAGGAGATCCTCAGGAGTTTCATTACTCCCGTTTTGCTGTACATCCAACTGGCACGAAGATGTACCATGATCTTCACCGAGTATTACTGCAGTAGGATGAAGAGACACGTTGGAGACTTTGTTATTAGATATCTCAAATGTCAACAGGTCAATGTTGAGCACCAAAGTTCAGTAGGGTTGCTCCAACCTTTGGAGGTGACTGATTGAAAGTGGGAACATGTCACTATGGATTTTGTGATCCACATACCAAGGACTTTGCGTGAGCATTATGTGGTGTGGGTGATAGTGGATCGGCTTATGAAATTGGGACACTTTTTAGCTTTGCGGATGACCTTCACACTAGAGGAATTCTGGAAGTTGTATATACGGGAGATAGTCTAATTACACGGGGTGCCCATATCTATAGTATCGAATTAGGATCTTAGCTTCACATCCTATTTTTGGGAGAGCTTTTATTAGGCTCTGGGGATACAGTTGATATGAGCACATCTTTTCATCCCTAGATGGACGGTCAGTCAGAGAGGATCATCTAGACTTTAAGGACATGCTTCGGTCATGCATCCTTGATCTCAAGGATAGCTAGCAGGAGCACATACCTTTAGTGGAATTCGTCTGCAACAATAATTATCAGGCAAGCATATAGATGACATCCTATAAGACACTTTACGGGAGGCCGTGTTGCTCTCTAATTTGTTGGACGGAGGTTAAAGAAGGACCCTCCACGGGTCTGAATTTGATTAGAGACACCTCAAAGAAGGTGGACATGATACGAAAATGTCTTCTTACGGCATAGAGTCGACAAAAGAGCTACTCTGACAGGCGGCAGAGACCTCTGGAGTTCGAGACTGGAGATCACGTCTTCTTGAAGGTTATGTCTAAGAGGGAATGGTCAGGTTCGAGAAGTAGGGAAAGATGTCGTCGAGTTATTGATGAGTGGGTTTTATATCTATGAATTGAGTATTTTTGACTTGATGAAATTGTAAGTTTTCAAGTAATTTATGTTCATTTTTATTCGTTTTGTGTGTTTTAATTTTATTTTGTAGGGATCATGATTTGGAAGGAAACAAGGTCGTTTGGTAGCCTAAGTGTTGGATTAATTGAGGACTAAGCAACAAGGGCAGTTGTGGGCATAAAAGTAAATCAACATCGTAGCTCTACATGCAACGTTGCAGTTCTAGAAGAGTAGAAATTTAGTGCATTTGTGCTAATTTGTGGGGCTATAGAAGAAGCAACGGACGTCTACCCCACAAGGATATCAAGGGCAAGGCCGAGGCTATCAAAGCCAAGGCCAAGGTCAATCCTCCCAAGGTGGCAGAAATTTCAAGGCCATCTATCAGGTAGGCTGGAGGACTTACTTCATATGTCACCAGTCGGGCCACTTGAAGCTGGATTGTCCTCAGAGGCAGGGATCCTAGAGCTATGGAACATCTTAGTCTTGGTCATCGGTGGGACATCCACAGACATTCTTTATTTCTCCCTATCCTTCCATGGGCCAGGGAAATTAGTTTTAGTTCTAGGGTACTACACAAGCTCCTACTACTCCACGTATGGGGACTCTGCAATCAGGCCAGATGAGGCAAAGTTTGGGCTCAGTTCGAGGACTAGCCTCACAGGCTAGGACTTTAGAGACCCAACGGTTAGTCTATGTCATTACACCTTAGACTGAGCCATTGGATTAGTTAGGTTACATTCTTACTCTCTAGCTTATTGGCAAGGGTATTGTTTGATTCAGGTGCATCTCACTTATTCATTTATGCATTTTGTGTGAAAGACTTGGGCTTAGAAGTTAAGACCTTAGAAGAACCATTGCATATGAGTTCTGCCCTAGAAGTTAGGGGTCACATTTATTAGATATGTTAGAGATCTCAGAGATTCTATTCACTTTGGACCTTAAGGTTATGGACGTGTCAGATTTTGATGGTATCCTAGGGATGGATTGGTTGGTGGCACGATGAGTCATCATCGATTGTGATTGGAAGAGGGTCACTACCCATACACCAGAGGGTGTTTGTGTTAAATTTCAAGGGAAAAAGCATAATACTTTACCCCAAGCCGTGTATGACCCTCATTGGCATGGACAATTGATGGGTTGGCTTGCGAGCCTTACACTTGAGAATGAGGCAAGACAAGAGTTAGGTTTACCTCAAGTAGTTTGTGAGTATGCAAATGTTTATCGAATAAGTTACCGTGATTACCTTCACATCGGGATGTAGACTTCACCATTGAGTTACAACTCGGTGCATTCCTTATTTCTATAATGTCGTATAGGATGGCATCTGCAGAGTTGCAAGAATTTTTGGACAAGGGCTTCAATGACTGAGTACCTCACCTTAGGGCTGTCCAATGCTATTTGCCAAGAAAAAGGTCAAGACTCTTAGGCTATGTATAAACTACTGGCAATTGAATCGGGTCACTATCAAGAATAGGTACACATTGTTGAGGATCAATGATCTTTTTGACAAACTAAGATGTGGAACTGGTCTACTCTCAGATTGATCTATGCATGAAATACCATCATTTGAGGATTAGGGAGGCCGATATCCCTAAGATGGCATTTAGGATGCGATATGCCCACTTCAAGTTTACTGTTATGCCTTTTAGTTTGACAAATGATCTAGCCGCATTCATAGATCTCATGCACAGGGTGTTCGAACCTTACTTAGATCAGTTTGTCGTAGTCTTTGTTGATGACAGCCTGATCATCTAGACTTTGAGGATTATTCTCCAGATCTTGAGAGACCATCAATAGTACGCCAAGTTCAGCAAATGTAAATTTTGGCTGACAAAAATGAAATTTATGTGATACGTGGTGTTGGCTTCGGGTGTGTTAGTGGAACTAGAGAAGGTTGAGGTAGTTTTGAGTTGGGAGATATCTAAGTCAGTCTTTAAGATACGTAGTTTTTGGGGATTGTTAGGATACTATCAGAGGTTCATTGAGGACCTCTCACTGCTAGCCGCACTTATGACTAGGTTAACCAGGAAATAGTTCAAATTTCAATGGGATGACTCGTTTGATATGACATTCTAGGAGTTAAAGAGAAGGCTTACTTGAGCTCCTATTCTTATAGTTTCGAAAAGGGGGTAGAGGTATATAGTATATTGTGATACCTCCAAGGACAGGCTTGGACGTGTTTTGATGCAGTCTGGAAGACTGGTACCTGATGGTTCATGACAATTGAAGAGTCATGAGCAAAATTATCCCACACACGACATGGAGGTGGCGGCTGTTGTCTTTGCCTTGAAATCATAGCGCCACTATCTGTATGGAGAGCAATTTGAGGTGTTTTTGGACTATTAAAGTATGCAGTACAATTTCAGACAACGAGACCTTAATATAAGGTAGCGTAGGTGGATGGAGTACTTGGAGGATTATGACTTCACTTTGCATTATCATCTTGGTAAGGCAAATGTGGTGGCTGATGCACTGAGTCGAAAGTCACAGGGAGTCTTGGCTAATATAGCTTCTCAGGTGTGGAGGATGCTCGAAACTGTAGGACAGTTCGGGCTATAGGGGTCAGGCTCAGGGTACTTCGGGAGTTTGGTGGTTATGCCTTCCTTATTGAGAAGAGTGATCGAGTCCCATGGGTTGGACACATAGATATTGTCCAATAGGGACTAGGTACAGGCGATGAGGGTTGAGCTATTCACATAGATGACAGTCTTCGGTATAGGGGAAGGGTTTTGGTTCTCCAATCTTTGGATCTAAGAGAGGAAATTCTTAGGGAGTTTCATTGCTCCCGTTTTTCCATGCAACAAATATTTTTTCATTAGGTTTTCAATAATATTATTACAAAAATGTGTTCCCCTATCACTGATAATTGATGAACGCATAATATTGCATATTGGATGACCTCATTACATGAATTTTAACTTAACTTTTGCATCTAAGTACTTAGAGTTAGCCGAAATTATGAATAATGTTGAATTTTTGATGTTGTAGGTAATTATAGCTTAAATGATGGGACTTTTCTGAAAAACCGTATGATGAAGACACGTGTCCTCGGTTTTACTAAAGCACTGTTGCTAAGATCAAGCACCATCGGCGCACGAAGGTCCTCGCCGCCGAGGTACCGACATATAGGATCATACATTCGGTATATTTTTACACCGACACGTGGCCTCGGCCTGACATGAACCTCGGTCGGCATACCTCCGTCGGTACCCGAGATGAGCCTTTCCTTGGTGCCGAGAGGTACCATCCTAGGCGCTTCCTCTACTCCAGGATAAGCTATTGACGTACAGGTCACTAGCCTAGGCTAGTCTAGGCTGTTCATCATGACCTCGTCTTACACAAGTAATGTCAGAACATACTGGAATACAGAGGTCACAGCCAATAAGGGATGGACGCGTAGCAAATGATGTCGCATCAAAGACAGACAAACCGCATGCCGTTGCTGACACGCGGCTTGGGAAAGCAAACAATTAATTGCACCCTTCCGTTGATGAGACCGCATTCAATGCGGTAAGGCTCGAAAATGAAAGGCAATAAATGCTCCTATTACAGAACATTTATTGCATCCTCCCCGAGAGGAGCATATTGTACCGTCGGTATCCCGACGACTCAGCATTGATTGCTCGGGACCCCGAGCAGTTAATTAGAGAAGACATTCCTCATCAGAATCAATGCACACGCTACCTGTGCCTAATGATCACCTACTGACCACACTGACAGCAATCATGAGCTTTTAAGGTATAAATACTCCTTGCAAAAGGCAAAGCGGGAGGCAACAACAAATTCTCTAATACATTTTTCTCAGTGTTTTCTCCTTCCTCTCTCTCACTCAAAGACTGACTAGACCGTCGGAGGGGATACGCCGGAAAACACTCCGGCGCCCTTCTAACTTGTTCTTCTTTGTTCCAGGAACCCCTTTCCTCCTCACAGGACTGTCACTCCTTTCCCAGGGTCTCCTGTTGCCGTTCCGGGTTACCATCGTACTGTGCAGGCTGTCTCAAGCAGCGTGTTTGATCACTCCACCGGCTCACCCGAAGTTCACCAGGGGAGAGATCTGTTCTCGTTTTTTATATTGTGCAGGATCCTGCACGCACAATCTGGCGCCGTCTGTGGGAAACGACTAGTTTTCTGAAGTTTTCTCTCTATAAAGAACAGTGACCATGGTGAACACTCGACAAAGAGGGAAAGGACCCCACCAAAGGAGTCTCGAGTTACAAGCTCCCTGTCATCACGGAGGGAGGGATCACACCAACACGAATATAAGTGCCTCTACTCGGTCAAGAGGGGTTACCCCTCAGACCAGTATGGGGATCAGGTCAGGGGGATCAGCCCCCTTGGCTCGTCAGCTGGCGGAGGTGATTGAAGAAAAATTTGGCGATAGACTACGTCAGCTGGAGAAGGACAATATAAACGTCCTTAGCCGGCTCGATGAGTTTGCCGCCTCAGGCGGAGGTTCGAGGGATTCATTCCTTTCCCGTGGACTTCCCGTCCGTGAGGCGGAAACGAAGGATCTAAGGAACCACCTAGACCACAAAGCAGAAAGCTCTAGGGCCCCAAAACGACCCAGAGCCGGCGAACATCATTATGACAACCAGTCCAGGAAAGCGAGGCCATTGGCCCTGGACGACCTCCGACGAGGTTTGTCTAGACGGAGGAAGGGAGCCGAATCCAAGGGGGACTCAACCCAATCAACACGACGCCCGGGAAATGAGGGGCTTACCAATGAACTCAGGAACTTCAGAAGGCAGCCCGTTAGGGAAGAAGTTGATCTCAGAGCCCGATTAGACTCTAGGAGAAAGGGTAAGACTGTCCAGGATGAGGCAGAGGACGAAGTCATACAAACACCCTTTACAAGGGAAATCGGTGAGATGGAGGTCTCAAGGAAGTTCGTTGTACCGCGGTTCAAAACCTATGACGGGCGGTCCGACCCCGAAGCCCATATCAGACAGTACAAGCAGATGATGTCCCTCTATCATTCGGACCAACGGTTTCTCTGCCGAGTGTTCCCAATGAGCTTGGGGGACTCTGCGATGAAATGGTTCGAGACGCTTCCCCCAAACAGTATTGGGTCCTGGAAGGAATTGACTAGGCAGTTCCTGACCCGATTCATTACGGGGAGTAAGCGCCCCAAAGACATTGGATCATTGTTGACCCTCAGACGGAGGGAATCCGAGACTCTTCGCCAGTACGCCATCCGATACTGGGAGGAGGTCAATGAGGTAGAAGGCTGCTTGGAGGTCATGGCAGCAGCATCTTTCCGGCTCGGCTTAGCGAAGGACACGGACCTGTACCGATCCCTGACCAAGAAGACTCCCTCGGACATGGGGGAACTGATGGCCCGGATTAACAAGTACTCGAGGGTCGAGGACGAGATGGGAAGCAACAAAGGCCGAGCCCCCAATCCAAGAGAAAGGAGAAGGAGCGCGAAGATATTCCCTGAAAGGGATTACTACCCCATCCAGGGGGTTCGTCCAGAGGAGTTCACACCGTCTTCAAGGAACCCATCTTCAGGTTGCTCCATAAAATCAAATACGAGCCGTTCTTCAAATGGCCGCCCAGGATGCAGAGCGACCCCTCCACCCGTGATCAAAAAGTTAGGTGTTCATATCACCGGGATGTCGGGCATCGCACCGAAAGCTGCAGGGTGTTCAAATCATTCTTGGAAAGCCTGGTCCGAGACGGACATTTGAAAGAATACATAGAGCCTAGGCCAGAAGAGAGACGAGCCCTTGCCCCGACCGAGGAACCAAACAACGTCATAGACGTCATTCATGTATGTCCCCTGGAGCGCCCCACGTCCAAGGAGCTCGAGTCCGACCTCAAGAGGGTAGCTTTTACAAGAAAGGTAGCCGAGGGTGATGTGGGGCCATCAAGTAAAAGGGCCAGGATGGGTGAGCTTGGCATTACGTTCTCCGACGCGGATTTGACAGGCGTGGTGATTCCTCATAACGACGCCCTTGTCTTGACCCTGAAGATAGGGAAATTCGATGTCAAGAGAATTTTGATAGATTCAGGGAGCTCCTCGGAGGTGATGTACTTCGAAACTCTGAAACGGATGGGTCTTGGCCCCAAAGACCTCACCAAAGTCAAAACACCCCTCATCGGGTTCAACGGCTCATTCGCCTTGCCCGTGGGTAAAATCACATTGCGAGTTGCCACTGGTCCCTTTATCATCGACACCGAGTTTGTGGTGATCGATACGGACTCTCCCTACAACGTGATTATGGGGCGAACATGGCTGCATGCGTTGGGGGCGGTACACTCCACTTTCCACCAGAAGTTAAAATTCGCCACGCCCGAGGGTATCATGGAGATCCGGGGGGACCAAGCGTCCGCGAAGAACTGTTTTTATTCGGCCGTCCGAGCCGGGGCGTCCAGCCAGGAGAAGGGGCGAGCACCGGAAGAGATCATGGAAAAATAGCAATTACAGTCCGGGCGTCCAGGAATGGATGACCCCCGGATAGACCCGACTGAACGGTCGGTTGAAGACCTCCGGAAGGTGCCCTTGATAGAGGGAAAGAAGAGAAGTATTTCTTAGTGGGGACCTCGATGCCTACAGCCGAACAGGAGGAGATGATCGAGTTCCTAAGGGGAAATACAGACGTGTTCGCCTGGAACGAGATGGAAATGACAGGGGTAGACCCCGAGATAATCACTCACAGGCTGCATGTTGACCCGTCGCACAAGCCAGTAAAGCAGAGGCCACGACGTATGGCCCCGCATCACACCAACGCGGTCAACGAGGAAATAGACAAACTCCTGAGAGCCGATGCCATTCGAGAGATACAGTTCCCAGAATGGCTGTCCAATACAGTATGCGCAAAAAAGAAAGGGGAGAAATGGCGTGTCTGCGTAGATTTTACAGATCTAAACAAAGCATGTCCCAAGGATGACTACCCCCTGCCAAAAGTGGACCAGCTAGTAGATGCCACAGCCGGATATGAACGAATGGACTTCCTGGATGCCCGAGCAGGATATCATCAGATCCCTCTCTATGCCCCGGATCAGGAAAAGACGGCATTTATCACTCCGAATGGAGTTTATTGTTACAAAGTGATGCCGTTTGGACTGAAGAACGCCGGGGCAACATACCAAAGGCTGATGAATCGGATGTTCAAAAAGCAGATCGGCAACACCATGGAGGTCTACATAGACGATATGCTGGTGAAGAGCAAACGGAGTTGTGATCATCTGACAGATTTGGCGGATACCTTCTCCACCCTCAGGGAGTATGGGCTGAAGCTGAATGCGGCAAAGTGCGTTTTTGGAGTGGAGTCCGGTAAATTCCTCGGATATCTGGTTAGTCAACGAGGAATCGAAGCCAACCCGGATCAGATTAAGGCAATCCTGGACATCCGAAGCCCTCGCACTGTCCGAGAAGTCCAGAAACTCACAGGGATGCTGGCTGCACTTAACCGTTTCGTCTCACGCTCCTCGGATAAATGCAAACCCTTCTTTGGAGCAATCAAGAGTGCTGGGAAGAATATGTGGAGCCAGGGGTGCGAGGACGCCCTGGCTGGGATCAAAGAATATCTAAGGACTCTTCCAACCCTGTCCGTCCCCATCCAGGGGGAGATGCTGTTCCTGTACCTGGCAGTTTCTGAGTTTGCGGTAAGCGGGGTACTTATCCGTGAGCATGAGCACCGCCAGAAGCCAATTTACTATATAAGCAAGGCACTCCTGGATGCCGAGACGAGATATCTACCCCTGGAGAAACTGGCCCTGTCCTTGGTCACCACTGCCAGGAAACTGCGGCATTATTTCCAGGCTCACCCGATCACTGTCCTGACCGATCAGCCCTTGAAAGCAATCTTGAGAAGGGCGGAACTCTCTGGAAGGATTTCCAAGTGGGCGTGGAGTTGGGGGAGCACGACATTCATTTCAAACCCCGAACTGCGATAAAAGGTCAGATATTGGCAGACTTCATAGCTGAGTTTTCGGGGGAGCATCCCGTTCTAGAAGGACCGCCTCCTCCTGACTTAGCGTCTCCAACGAATTATGAAGGATCGCCATGGCTCTTGTATGTGGACGGTTCGTCAAATAGTAAGGGGTCCGGAATCGGTGTCTTGCTGACCTCTCCAGATGGGATTATTGCGGAGCAGGCCATTCGGCTGGGATTCAAGGCTTCGAATAATGAAGCTGAATACGAGGCACTCATCTCAGGACTTCGGTTAGCTGAGGCAACCGGAGTTACCAATTTGATCGTGCATTGCGATTCTATGCTGGTGGTCAATCAAGTCAACGGAGAATTCGAAACGAGGGACCCTAGGATGAAGGCGTACCATCACCAGGCGACGGCCGTGATCCAAAGGTTCGGCCGGTTCGAAATCAAGCAAGTGTCCCGCGACAATAACACGCATGCCGATGCCCTGGCTTGTCTAGCCTCGGCGGTGGAATCCTCCCAGTCGCGCAGGATCACCATTGAGTATCTTCCTACATCCTGCATAGACCATACTCTCGAGGCGATGGTCATCCAGGACGCACCCAAGCCGCCCAGTTGGATTGATCCCTTTGTCAAGTTCCTAACAACGGGAGATCTCCCGGAGTGTCCAAAGGAAGCTAGGAAGATAAGACTCAAAGCTCCAAGATTTTGGGTCTCTTCGGATCAGAAGCTTTACCGGAGGTCTTTCTCAGGCCCTTACTTGCTATGCGTCCAAGAAGATCAGGTACAAGACCTCCTGTATGAGGTACATGAAGGAATATGTGGGGGGCACTCTGGGGGGCGATCTATGGCGCACCGCATTATGTCTCAGGGATACTGGTGGCCGCGAATGCAAAGGGATGCGCGCGCATATGTCCAAAAATGCGACCAGTGCCAGAAGTTCTCCCCAGCAATCAGGCAGCCCGCGGGGGACTTACACCCCCTCACCAGCCCTTGGCCATTCGCCTAGTGGGGACTCGATTTGGTTGGACCCCTACCTAAGGCTCTGGGAAATAGAAAGTTCCTCATTGTGGCGACAGATTACTTCACCAAGTGGGAAGAGGCAGAGCCGTTGAGTCATATCCGAGACGTAGACGCCAAAAAATTCGTCTGGGAGAACATAGTCGTCAGGTTTAGGATTCCTCGGGCACTGGTATCGGATAACGGGACTTAGTTCACCGGCGGGCGCTTCAAGTCTTTCTGTGAGCAACTCGGGATCCGTAACTTCTACTCCACCCCTGCCTACCCTCAAGCCAACGGGCAGGCAGAGGCCTCCAACAAGACAATTATCAATGGGATCAAGAAAAGGTTGGAGAAAGCCAAGGGAAAATGGGCGGAAGAGCTATTAAACATTTTGTGGGTGTACAGGACCACCCCTCGGTCCTTGACAGGGGAAACCCCCTATTCCCTGGCATACGGGATGAAGGCAATCATACCTCTCGAAGTAGGGCTCCCGACCATAAGGACCCAAGCTTTCGACGAAGGGGGGAATGACCGTCAACTGGGATTGGATCTGGACCTAGTGGAAGAAAGAAGGGAGGAAGCCGCTTTGAGGATAACTAAGTATCAAGAGAAGATCTCCCAACTATACAACAGAAGGGTCAAATCTCGAGAATTCCAAATAGGCGATCTGGTCCTCAGAAGGGTAACGGCCAATACACGGGATCCAACAGAGGGAAAAATGGGACCTAACTGGGAAGGGCCTTACAAAGTGATATCAATCGGGGGCGCCGGGTCGTTCAGCGCCAACCTTTGCCGACTCGGCGTCCTTGAGGAGTTGCTCTATTTGAGCAGCCTGCCCCACCAGGGTAGAATCCCTGGCAGCTACATCCTCCATCGCCCGGGCAAGGGCCGCTTCCGCCTCCTCCTTCTGATCTCGGGCCCTCTGGAGGTCCATCCTAGACCCGTGGTACCGAGCAGCTATGATAGAGATCTGCTGGGTAGCCTGCAAAGGAAGGAAAAAGTGTTAATCACAAGAATGGAAAATAAGAGTGAAGGAACCAGAGCAAAAAATAGACTCACCACCAGGGAATTCTGGATGATGGAGCGGAACAACACGTTGGTTGATCGCCCCCTATGAGCCGCCATGTCAGCCTCAAAATGCAGTGTCTCACTCACTGCATTTGCGACATGAGGATCCAGTAGAATAGAATCGTCGACCCTGATCACTCGGTTCATGTGATCAGTGGCTCGGGGATTCCACTCCGCGGCCTCCACTGGAGGCGGAACGGGAGGAGGAGTCTGCTGCTGCTGTTGTTGCTGCTGTCGGGGCTGTTGCTGCTGCTGCTGTTGTGGAGGAGCAGGGGGTAATCCACGACCCCTCCCACTTTGCTGCTGAGCGGGAGGTGCCCTGGATCCTCGGCCAAGGCCATCATGCCGATGCTTGACCCTTCTTTCCTCCTCCACCTGAGGGTCCCGGTCTCGCACCTGACCCCGACCAAGGACCCTTGATGATGGGGTGGAACTGGTCCCTGCAGAGGGGGTGCCGCCGGTCGTTCCTCGACCTCTCCCGGCTGCAAGGGCCTGCCTCTGCCTCAAGAACCCGAGGTCGATGCGAGGAGTGTTTGACATCGCGAATTCAAGCGCGTCCTCGGCATCCAGAGATTGAAGAACTTGAAAGTCAGGCCACAAGTCTCCTCCCGAAGTCCCCACCTCGGCGTCCGAAGGAACAACGTTTTCGCTGACCCCGAGCTCTTCAGCAACTCCCTCGACCTCTGCCTCTGAAGCCTGATCCGGGTCTTCCTCCAAATTTTCCTCAACCTCTAGCCTCGCCGCCTGATCGAAGAGTTCAGACCACTGCGAAGGCTCAAAAGGTTGCGAAAGCTGCGAAAACTTCTTATACCCGGGGGTATAGTTCAGCAGGATATGAGCAGCACGGCCAAACCCGTTGTCACCCGTGAACCTCCAAACCGTGATTAGGTCGGCAAAGTTCACCAGCGACCGAAGGGGAGGAGCTGTTTCCCGAGCAGGAATATCTGCACAAACAAAAAAGTTGTCATGAACATGGGAAGTCCCGAGAAACAAATAAGAAACCCAAAGGAACCGACGTACTTGTCGTTCTCCATTCTAGAGGGCATAATAAGTCATTGTACTCGGGACCAACACCTCTCTGCCAAGATCCCTTGAAGATTAGGATATCGTCCTTGTACCCCTTGTTCGAGTCAAGAAGATGGGTTACAAGGTACATGGAGGGGTCCCTGGCTTTGAGGTAGAAGTGTTGGTGAGGCATGACTCTAAGGAGGGAATAACAGAAAAGGAGATCGTTGAGCCCAATATTTACCCCGAGGCGCCTATTGAGCTCTAAGACCCCCATGATTATTCGGAAGACATTAAGGCAGCATTGCCCGGGGAAGAGGCGAAAACGAGAGAGGAACTGAAGAAGCAGGGGGGGTAAAGGAAACCTAATTCCACCCTCTATGATGGCCTTGGTATAGAAAGGCATGGCATCCTCGGCCCCGAGGGTAGATGAGTGCACCAATGGGTCAAAATCCTCTACGTCTACACACAGAGGAATGCCGTACTTGGCCCTAAACCTATCGATCTGCTCCTCGCCTTTCACCTTGTATTTCCCTGACCCCGAAGGACCAGCCTGAGGATTCTCGGGAGCAAGGCGACGACGAGGCATCTCTAAAAAAGAAAGAAAAGGGTATTTGTTCTTGAAAACCCCTGAGGAAGTTTCCCGAGGGTTTAAATCACAACGTATCGATCGGATGACACCTCCAGTCAATCGAAAAACAAAAGGCTAGGAGGACGAAAAGAAAGAGGGTTCTGAAACTCACCCGAACGTCAAAAATGGAGTTTTTTCTGGAAAAACCTTAAAACAACTCCCTCAAGAAAGTTCAGGAAATCAACAATGGGTCTGCTGGCTTTGAGATTTTGAGAGAAAGGGCAGTCGACGGTGGCAGAAGAAACAAAACTCCGGCGAAGATTCAAGAAGACGTACTCTGGAGAAAGTTCGAAATGGCAAAACGAAGGAAACCGGAGAGGAACCCCCTTTATATAGGGGCAATTTTCATCATTAGGCGCGAAAACCGAAACGGCACATTTAATGCGCACGACATCCCAAGCTGGGAAAAACGGCTCGAGGCCATGATGAAGGACGAGTGGTAGTTGGGAAACCCTTCGTCTCCTTACAACGCGTGTCCTCGGTGTCAGAAGATCGAAGGCTGGGGGGCAGTTGATGGGACTTTTCTGAAAAACCGTATGATGAAGACACGTGTCCTCGGTTTTACTAAAGCACTGTTGCTAAGATCAAGCACCATCGGCGCACGAAGGTCCTCGCCGCCGAGGTACCGACATATAGGATCATACATTCGGTATATTTTTACACCGACACGTGGCCTCGGCCTGACATGAACCTCGGTCGGCATACCTCCCTCGGTACCCGAGATGAGCCTTTCCTTGGTGCCGAGAGGTACCGTCCTAGGCGCTTCCTCTACTCCAGGATAAGCTATTGACGTACAAGTCACTAGCATAGGCTAGTCTAGGCTGTTCATCATGACCTCGTCTTACACAAGTAATGTCAGAACATACTGGAATACAGAGGTCACAGCCAATAGGGGATGGACGCGTGGCAAATGATGTCGCATCAAAGACAGACAAACCGCATGCCGTTGCTGACACGCGGCTTGGGAAAACAAACAATTAATTGCACCCTTCCGTTGATGAGACCGCATTCAATGCGGTAAGGCTCGAAAATGAAAGGCAATAAATACACCTATTACAGAACATTTATTGCATCCTCCCCGAGAGGAGCATATTGTACCGTCGGCATCCCGACGACTCAGCATTGATTGCTCGGGACCCCGAGCAGTTAATTAGAGAAGACATTCCTCATCAGAATCAATGCACACGCTACCTGTGCCTAATGATCACCTACTAACCACACTGACAGCAATCATGAGCTTTTAAGGTATAAATACTCCTTGCAAAAGGCAAAGCGGGAGGCAACAACAAACTCTCTAATACATTTTTCTCAGTGTTTTCTCCTTCCTCTCTCTCACTCAAAGACTGACTAGACCGTCGGAGGGGATACGCCGGAAAACACTCCGGCGCCCTTCTAACTTGTTCTTCTTTGTTCCAGGAACCCCTTTCCTCCTCACAGGACTGTCACTCCTTTCCCAGGGTCTCCCGTTGCCGTTCCGGGTTACCATCATACCGTGCAGGCTGTCTCAAGCAGCGTGTTTGATCACTCCACCGGCTCACCCGAAGTTCACCAGGGGAGAGATCTGTTCTCGTTTTTTATATTGTGCAGGATCCTGCACGCACAAGTATGCAGTACAATTTCAGACAACGAGACCTTAATATAAGGTAGCGTAGGTGGATGGAGTACTTGGAGGATTATGACTTCACTTTGCATTATCATCTTGGTAAGACAAATGTGGTGGCTGATGCACTGAGTCGAAAGTCACAGGGAGTCTTGGCTAATATAGCTTCTCAGGTGTGGAGGATGCTCGAGACTGTAGGATAGTTCGGGCTATAGGGGTCAGGCTCAGGGTACTTCGGGGAGTTTGGTGGTTATGCCTTCCTTATTGAGAAGAGTGATCGAGTCCCATGGGTTGGACACATAGATATTGTCCAATAGGGACTAGGTACAGGCGATGAGGGTTGAGTTATTCACATAGATGACAGTCTTCGGTATAGGGGAAGGGTTTTGGTTCTCCAATCTTTGGATCTAAGAGAGGAAATTCTTAGGGAGTTTCATTGCTCCCGTTTTTCCATGCATCAAATATTTTTTCATTAGGTTTTCAATAATATTATTACAAAAATGTGTTCCCCTATCACTGATAAATTGATGAACGCATAATATTGCATATTGGATGACCTCATTACATGAATTTTAACTTAACTTTTGCATCTAAGTACTTAGAGTTAGCCGAAATTATGAATAATGTTGAATTTTTAATGTTGTAGGTAATTATAGCTTAAATGATGGATTTTAGAACCTTGCAACTAAGTGTGGAGGAGTGGTGAAGAGGTGGACACATTACATAAGGGTTTGGAGGCTTAAAAGTGAAAGAAATCAAAGAGGTATTGGTGTTTGGTAACATAGGCATCAGCAGCCACACCATTTTGTAGCAATACCTCGGTTTTCCTCCTTTTTGACCATGATCCACTTTGAATCTGAAAAAGTGCAAAACATTAAAGTTGTCAATCTGGATGGCTTCTGTATTGTGTCATAATCTCAGCTCAATTGGATGGTTGGATCAAAGTTTATGATGATTCTATGAAAACTGGTCTGGAGCAGGAGTGTACCAGTACGCATAGCGGTACGATGAGGCTACTAAAGTTCGACATACCGGTACGCATACCGGTACGGTCTGCTAAAATAGCCCAGAATGCTTGTTTTTCATGCTCCACTTGCTGGGGGTCCCACCATTGATTCTCCCACTTGCCCCCTAACTTCCCTTACACATTTACATGCCTTCTACACCCTTATTGAAGACTTTGAAGGCCATTGCATTTATGAGGATGGGAGAGGAAGGGGCAGCTAGGAGAGTTGCAGGATAAGGTCTTCCTAGCCCGTCAAAAGCCATCAAACTCACCTCCCATTGATGGGAGGCTTGCACACACCTAGGGGACCCTCCATGGACGAAAATGCAAGGCTCTCCACCATATATTCAGCATTCAACAAAGATTTTGGGGTGGCTACCTAAGCTTAGAAAATCCAATGAAGAAGATGATGAATAGTGTAAAATTTATATTTTTGCATTTTCTTTTCCATTTCAGTTGTAGTAAGCTTTCAATTTCTTGTAATCCTTAACTATTGCACTTTAATTTCATTCATTTCAAGTTTAGTTACATGTTCTTGAATCTACCATTGTTATATTAAGTTTTTCTCCATTTCAACTTTTAAAATGGGTATTGAATATTTTTCTTCATAATTTAAGATTTCCAGCATTAAGTTAAGTTTCATGCTTCATTTCCTCATTATGTCTCTTTATATTATGCATTCTTTCCTTTATTTATGAATAGCTAGATTTTAAGTTGGCTAATTCAAGGGAGACCTCCTCTTGGGCATGCCATTCCAACTGATGTTCTTTCTTCCTCTCTGTGTATGATGGTTCAGTTTAACTGGGTTGGGGTGAGGACATGATTGTTAGTTCTTGATACACTGTAGGCCTGGTCACGGTGTATGCTTGAACCCTCCCCTCCATTTTAGTCCCGAGCTTCCCACGAATCAATCGTTCATCTATGCACCATTGGAGGAAGGTTTTAAGTTGATTTGATATTCCCATTAGAATGAACCCTTAGGATTAGCCAACACTTGTTTTTTTTTTTTTTTGTATTTTCATTAAGAACAAAACTCACCAAAACCAACTATAAGATTTTACACTTTCCTTTTTCACAAAATCACCTTCACCACACTTGAACTTTCCTTCCCTGAGGAGAAGACCTTGAAATACTTTTCCAAGTACAACAATGACACACAAAAGACTCCTTGCGCTTGGGGAGCATTTTTGTTCACACATGCACATTTTGTTCATTCACACATTTCATTCCACCATTATTTTGTTGCCCCATTTCCCACATCATTCCGAGGGAGAGTGACACTCCCTGTCACACATAAGTCATACACACATTTGAGGGTGATGTGCGGAGGTTAGGGACAACAAGGAAAAACATAAAGCAATAATGGCTCAAGAAATTCCGAATCTAGACATAATATTTTCTTTTAAAAACTTGATCACCGTGCGGTGATTATTGTTTCGACAAGGAATTACCTCTACCCATTTAGAAAAATAATAAGTTGCAACCAAAATGTACAGATGTCCAAAGGATAGGGGAAATAGTCCCATAAAATCGATGCTCCAACAATCAAAAGTTTTTATTACCAAAATAGGATTCAAAGGCATCATGTTTCTTTTTGAAATATTTCCTATTGTTTGACATCTGTCACAATTTAAATCTTTAAAAAGGGTGGGCTAGTAAAATCGATATTGCAAAATTTAGTAGTGGTTTTTTTTTTTGAAGAAAAATGACCTCCGCAAGCTTTAGTATGACAAAATGAAATGACTTAAATGATTTAATGGTTGGGTAGACAATGTCTTACTATATGATATTTGCAGTACTTAAACACATAGGGATCTTCCCAAAAAAATCGCGTACCTCTCTTAAAAATTTCTTCTTGTCGGTCCTGGTATAATAAAAAGGAATAGTACTTGTGGCTAAATAATTGGCTATATCAACATACCATGGTACTTCTGTGATTGCAAACAAAAAAGTTTCTTTGATTGATATTGACTCTTTTGTGTCATAATTTAGCCTTGACAAATAATCTGCTACCATAGTTTTTAACTCCTTTCTTGTCTTTTATGATAAGGTTGAATTCTTGTAGCAGCAATATCCATCGTAGGAGATGTGGTTTAGCATCCTTCTTGGTAAGTAAATATTTCAGGGATGCATGATCAGTAAACACAACAATTAAGGATCCAACTAAATATGATTGGAATTTATCTAAACCAAATACTATAGCAAGCAATTCTTTTTTTTGTGGTAGAATAATTCATTTGTGTATCATTCAGAGTTTTACTCGCATAGTAAATCATATAGGGTCTTTTTTCTTTCCTTTGACCTAATTTTTTTTTTTTTTTTTTGGAAGAGGGGGAGGGGGAGGGGAAATGGGGCTTGAACCCTTGACTTCAAGAAGGCACAGTCTTTACAAGACAAGGAGTACCATTGGATAGTCAGTAGCATCACACATTAATTCGAAAGGTAAGGACCAATTAGGAGGTTGCATAATTGGTGCATAAATAAACATGTTTTTAAGTTTATCAAACGTTGATTGACATGCATCATTCCAATCAAATGGTACATCCTGACATAGAAGATTACACATAGGTCTAGAAATCAAATTGAAATCTTTAATGAATCTTCAATAGAATCTTGCATGACCTAGAAATGATCGAACATCTTTTACAGTCTTAGGTAGAGGGAGATTGGCAATTAGATCTATACTTGACCTATCAACTTCAATTCCCTCAGCAGAAAGTACATATCCTAAAACATTGCCTTGTTTGACCAAGAAATGACACTTTTCCCAATTGAAAACAAGATTTAGTTCCTCACATTGAGTAAGGACTTTTTCAAGATTTTCTAATCATATTTCAAATGAATCACCATGTACCAAAAATCATCCATAAAAACTTCCAAAAACCACTCCACCATTTCACTAAAAATGCTTCACAAAAATTCAAAAAGTGGCTGGGGCATTACACAATCCAAAAAGCATTATTTTATAAACAAAAGTGTCAAATGGACATGTAAAAATAGTTTTCTCTTGGTCATCAATTACTAGCTCAATCTGGTTATAGTTGAAATATCCATCTAGAAAAAAAATAATATGCATGTCTAGCTATTCTTTCTAAAACTTGATCCAAGAAAGGTAGGGGAAAATGATCTTTTCTAGTAAGAAAATTCAACTTCCGATAGTCAATACACATATGTCAACCAATGACTGTACGCATAGGGACTATTTCATTTTGTTGGTTTCTCACTACTGTAACTCCATACTTTTTTGGTACTATTTGTGTAGGGTTGACCCATTACTATCAAATATAAGATATATAATATCAGCATCTAAGAGTTTAAGTACTTCAGACTAGACTAATTCTTTCAAACGTGGATTCAACCTTCTTTGCAGCTATCAGGATGGTTTGCAGTCTTCTTCCAATTATATGCAATGAGTACAGAGACAAGAACTTATACCCTTTGTATCTACAACTGTCTAATCGATTGCACTTTGATATTTTTTATAACCCCTATCAATTGCTTTTCTTAGACTTCTGATAATTTTGAAGATATTATCACTTGATGAGTTTCATCCTCCCCTAAGAAGACATATTTCAAATCAGCCGAAAGAGGTTTCAACTCTAATTTAGGGACTATAACACTAGACTCTATAGGCTTAATTCTAGAAGTCAATAACTCTTCAAATTTTGGAATCCAAATTTCAATAGTTGACATTTCTATAAACTCGACATTTTGTACAGACTCTAAGGCATTTGACTTAAGCATTTTCAAATAGATTTTGAGTTAGGGACTCAATGTAACTTACTTCATGCAATTCTTCTTCCTCTCTAGGAAGCCTAACAATATCAAACACATTTAATTCCAAAGTGTTCAATTCCCACAATTAATCAATGCATTTGATGTAGCTAGGAATGGTCACCCTAAAATGACTGTAATTTGTGTAGAGACATGCAAAACTGACTGTGTATCCAAGACCATAAAATCCACTAGAAAATAAAACTTACCAACTTCAACAAATATGTCTTCTACAACTCCTCGTGGAATTCTCACAAAACGATCTTCCAACTACAATGTGACATTAGTGGGTTTTAATTCACCCAATCCTAACTGCTCGTAGACAGAATATGGAAGTAAATTGATACTGGCTCTAAGATCAAGCAAGGCTTGCTCAGTCTTGAAGTTTATGATTATGCATGAAACTAAAGGACTCCCAAAATATTTTTACTTCAGAGGGGCCTTGTGTTGAATGATAACACTAGCCTGTTTAGTCAAAAATGCTTTTTTTTTTGTACATTGAACCATCTTTTTACTGTGCAAAAATCTTTCAAAAACTTGGCATACGATGGGTCTCGTTTGATTACATCCAGCAGGGGGAAGTTAATCTTTACTTGCTTAAACAACTCGAAGATCTCAACATGATTCTTCAATGTTTGAGGTTTCTTGACTCTTTGAGTAAAAGGTAGCGTAACAGGACTTGATTTTGTTTTCGTTTAGCAACACTGTTTCATTTTCAATCAAAGGTTGACTTAGTTATAGGCTCAAAATTTTTGGCTTTAGTGTTATTGTCAATCACATTACCACTTCTCAATGTGGTAATTGCTTACATTTGACTCGAAGAAGGTTTAGAAGAGGCAACAATAGCCTGGTTTTAACCTTGTGGTGGTTTAGGTTGAGATGAGAATTTTCCCTTCTCTGTTTGTTCAAAGACTAGGTCTATTTCGATACATGACTCTTAATATCCTCAATATTCTGTGAAGTTTGATATTTAAAATCATTGAATGCATGGTTAGTTTGAGTATTGAAACTCATTTGACTTTGAATAAACTGGTTCATGATGTCTTCTTAACACCTCTTATGTGGGGGTTGATAAGGCTAGTATGGCTGCTGAGCCTAGGTTTGGAGTGAAGGTGGACCTGTTGGCTGACTCACAGGCTGTGTATTTTTCTAATTGAAATTCAGGTGATTCCACCACTGTGCGTTATAGGTTTCAGAATAGGGGTTGGAATACGACTTGTTAAAATTTGAAATGACATTGGTTTGTTCCATCAAGACTTCTTCGAATGTTGGAATGATGGGACATTCTCCCGTAGAATGTCCTAAAAATGTATAGATTCCACACAATTGATTAGTGGGTGCCACAATAGAAATTTCCTTGACTTTTTTCATCTCTGGAGCTTCACGCTTTCGAGACAAAGTTTTCATTCTAGCCTTTAGGTCATCATCTTCTTTTAACACATATTTCCTTCCTTGGGATGAAGATGACTTAGTTTGAATAGTATTTGGTGAGATCGAGTCCCACATTTAGGAACTCTTAGAAATGGTATCGAAAAACTCAAATCTCTCATCGGGACTCTTACCCATGAATTCCCTCTAGGCCATCATTTCCACAAACTGATGCAGTGCAGACGGGAGGGCATCATATAAAAAAAAAAACCAACTAAAGTCCAACTCTCAAATGCATGATGTCGGCAAGCTTAGAGAAGATCCTTAAATCTCTCCCAACTTTGATAAAAATTTTCCCTTTTTTTATAGAAAAATTCATGATTTGATGTCCCAATGCATTAGTGCGATCCACAGGAAATTTGTTTTTGAAAAATAATATTTGCAAAACTTGCCAACTTGGAATGGATTGAGCTTTTAAAAATTTAGCCACTGTTTAGCCTTATCCGTCAAAGCGAAAGGAAAAAGTTTCAGTTAGGTCATTTCAGAATTATCTTGTAATGCACCACAATCTTCCTTAAATTCTTTCATATGCAAATAAGGGTTTTCAGATTCAAGACCATAAAACTGCAATAAAAGCTGTATTGTCAATGCTTTAATGTTAAAATTTGGAGCATTAGTGGGAAAAGAAAAACATGAAGGGACACTAGTGCGTGTGGGATGCAAATATTATCTTAAAGGTCGGACATTGTGAACTATCTCTTGTTCCCTTTGATTATTATTAGTCATGCTTAATTTAAAAGAGTCTTTTGATGCTTGTGATGACGAAGATGACGAAAACAAAGGGCTAAACTGATTTATAGACTCTACTGATGACTAAATAGATATAAACAATGAAAATATTAAAAACAGTGTATACACATATAATACAACTAGACAACTTCCTTGTTCATTTTGAAATCACCGTAACTCCCTGGCAACGGCACAAAAAGGCTTTATTTGACCTGATTTATGTCATACACTCAAGTATAAATGGTTAAATTATAATATTTCTCAATTAAGTCCGAGGTCTAACCCATAGAGAACTAACTGTTGGTATTCAAAACAAAAAACAAAAAAATTGTCATGTTGGTAGTGTGCAAGGAAACAGATTGTGATGTGAGCTTAGAATTATCAAATAAACATTTAACTAAACTTTGAATAATAATGGTAAAAATACACTCTTCAGTTTGGGGATCCAACATGCAACATACTACTTATTTATGAAAATGCCACCTTGTAACAATTAACTCTCATTTTACTGGAAAGTTAACTGGTAGGTTTGATGTATAACTGAACTATATCATAGCAACAGATTAGGTTAGCTGGAAGGTCTATGCACCATGAAACAATCAAATAACCCTAGTAAACCTGAATGTGAATCATTAAAAAGGTTTACTTTATCTACAAATTGACAGGTTGATGATTCAATGAAGACGGAGTTCCGATTTATGCATTAAATCAAAAGTATTGACTATGACAAGATTTAACCTGTCTATAACTAATCTTCTGACTGTTACATAAAATCCAACTACATGCATCACCATATCATGCATGATGTATGTAATAAGTATAAATAGTATGGTATATAGCACTAAGCTCTGCTCAGTGTTCATAACCATGAGCATATCATAATAGTAACCATCCATCAATTACGGGAGGTATAAAATTTAATGGATAAATAAAATATCGGTATTTTCATAACTTTAACAGTATTATACATGCATTCACCCTTCATCGAAGAGTATAAACAGACTACTCACGCCTCATTGCTATAGACGAGCAAAAGGAGTGATGCAATCCTATTACAACCGATTAAAAAATACACAAAGTCCTTTCCTGGGGAATAGCTAAAACACTGTCACTCTTATTACCAACTAGGGCACAAAAGTGAGAGAGGTTCAACCCTCCAAGTGGAAAGAATAAATATAAATGTAAAAGAAGAGAAAATTCTGGTAAAGAAGTGATTAGGGCAGGGCTTCACTCTTTCTTTCTTTCTCTCCTTTCTTTTTTCTTGCACTGGATTGGACGCCTTTGCCTCTTTCTTGAGAAATGGTTGGAAAGGGCTATTTATAGGCACCAGAATGAGGGATTAAGGCGACATACACCTAGGCTGACCAATAGGAGTGTTTTGTGGCTCAGTTAAACCAATGAGGGAGGATAGAGAGTTGTGGCAGTTTAAGCACTGTCAGGACACCATCACCATTGTCCGAATGATAGCATTTCTCTGGATTTTTGCCTTGGCATCCTCATTGTTATACTTGTTGACTTCCTTAATTGCACTTGCCTACCTTGCTTTGTTTAGCCTTTACACTTTGGTCCTCTTAGATTTCCATATTTATCCTTGAACCCTGCAAAATATACAATCTACACATTAACCCTAATACTTTATAAATTAATTACTTTAACCTAGTTTACGCACATAGCTAACCCTAAATCCTAAGTCAATTACGTATTCTTTTAGGGTTAATCACTCTTGTTACACGGAGTACTCGTATCTATTGTATCAAATCGAGATCTCAAGTTCAAGGCCCATTACTAGGAGAGCTTCCAATGGGCTATGGAGACATAGTTGATGATGAGTATAATTTTTTCATTCCCAGATGGATGGTTAGTTGGAGAGGACCATCCAGACTTTAGAGAATATGCTTCAGGCATGCATCCTTGATCTCAAAGGTAGTTGGGAAGAGCCCTTACCCTTAATGAAATTTTTTTATTAACAATAGTTACTAGGAGACCTTATGAGGCACTTTATGGGAAGTCGTTCCACTCTCTGATTTGTTGGGTGGAGGTTAGAGAAGGACCCTTCATAGGTCTGGATTAGATTATAGACACCTCGAAGAAGGTGGACTTAATACAAAAGCGCCTTCTTATGACTCAAAGCCAACAAAAGAGCTACGCTGATAAGTGGTGGAGACATTTGGAGTTTGAGGTTAGAGATCATGTCTTCTTAAAGGTGATGCCTAAGAGAGGAGTGGTTTGGTTCAAAAAATACAAAAATTTATCACCGAGGTAAATCGAACCCTTCGAGATACTCAAGAGGGTTGTTGCATGATGCGATTCACTCTAATCTCTAAACACGAACCCGATAGTGTGTATATGGCTTATATACACGTATTTTCATTCACATACACATTTTTTTCCCAAGTGAAGAGAGACTTGGAAATGTCATGTTTTACTTGGAATGGGTATTCCAAAGTCATCTCCTTAGGAAAGGTAGATCAAATTTCTTTAAAAAGTGATTAGTGAACAAATGAAAATTGAAAAATTGTGAGATTTGTGTTTTGCAAAGTTGTGTTTTGATGAGAAAATGCAAGGAAAATAAGGTTGGTTAATCCATACGGGTCATTCTAATGGGAATGCCAAACTGATTCAATTCATTCCCCCAATGGTGTCTCGGTGTTTGATTAATTCGTAGAAAGTGAAAGACTAATGTGGATATGTTAGGCCTAAGCATACCCCGTGACAAGTCTACGGTGTATCAAGAGCCCACAACCATATCTACACTCAACCTAGTCAAACCAAACACTTTACACTATGAGAAATAATGAAAGAAAGTTGATTTCACATACCCAAGGTGAAAGTCCTCTTATATTAGCCAACTAAGTGCTTAGCTACTCAAAATGAAGACAAAACCCAACACAAAGTGAGGAGACATGGTATAGAAATGGAGCATGGACTTGTATTAATGCAAGAAAAGATTTAAACTACAAGAGAAATGACATTTATAGTCAAAATACAAAGATTGGAAACAAATACTCAAATGTAGAACTTGAAATGCTAGAAAACCCTAGCTAAGCTTGCATACAACTTGAATAAAAGAGTTTTGAGTGAAAAGAGGAAAGATTACATATAATTAAAAGCTTACAACACTGGAAATGGTGAAGAAATATGAAAAACCTAACTTTCTCTCTCTAACTTCATCTTCTTCCTTGAGCTTCTCTCTCTAAAACTATGTGTGTGGCTAAATAATGGTGTAGTTGAGCTTCCAATTTTCATCCATAACCCCCTATGGTCTGTGAGAACTAAAGTGTATTGAGTGGAGGGAGTATGGACACTACCACAAGCAACCACAGGCCAACATGCCTTTTCCATGCTTTCCCCCAACCACTTTCTTATCATTATTCCTTCTCCTTCCTTTCTCCTCTTCAACCTATTTTTTTGTCAAGGAGATCATTTTGGGTTGTAAAATGTGTCAGGGTGTGGTCTGGATGAGCAGAGGTGAGCCCACGGAGAAGGTGGAAAAGTGTGGCAGGCAACTAGCAAGTCTGTGTGAAACCTATCAGTAGAATGATCATGAAACCTACCAGTCAATTTTGGCAGAGGCTACGGTAGAAGAAATCCAGTACACTAAACCTACCAGTAGGTTATGGAACTTCTACCGGTAGGTTTTGTTGAACTTCTACTTTTAGGTTTTGCTCTATCTTGAAATTTCCCTGCTTCCTTTGTGTTCCAGGCCATACGTTAAGCCATCCCTTCTTCCCCATTTCCTTTAAGCACTTGATGCGAGGTTAAATGCATGCCCTTTACTCTTTACCTACAAACACACAAAACTCCATTAAATGTGAGATTAAACATATTTCCCTAATTTTCACCACAAAACAAGTCATGAAGATGCAAA
>CAUOFW020003236.1:0-20537 GCA_963454935.2 Ilex paraguariensis
GATTTTAGAACCTTGCAACTAAGTGTGGAGGAGTGGTGAAGATATGGACACATTATATGAGGATTTGAANGCAGGTAATTATAGCTTAAATGATGGATTTTAGAACCTTGCAACTAAGTGTGGAGGAGTGGTGAAGATATGGACACATTATATGAGGATTTGAAGGCTTAAAAGTGACAAAAATCAAGGAGGTATTGGTGTTTGGTAACATAGGCATCAACAGCCACACCATTTTGTAGCAGTACTTCGGTTTTTCTCCTTTTTGACCATGATCCACTTCAAATCTAAAAAAGCTCAAAACATGCAAGTTGTAGATCTGTATGTATTTTGTACTATGTCAACATTCAGCTCCATCAGACCGTTGGATCAAAATTTATGACGATTCTATAAAAATTGGTCCGGAGTAGAAGTGTACCAGTACGCGTACCAGTGCCCCGAAATTCAGTAGCCTCAGCATATCGGTACGCATACCAGTACACTCTGCCGAAACAGCCCAGATCACCTGTTTTTCATGCTCCACTTGCTTGGTGGTCCCACCATTGATTCTCCCACTTGCCCCCCTGACTTCCCTTACACATTTACATGCCTCCTACACCTTTATTGAAGACTTTGGAGGCTTGGCATTGAATGAGGACAGAGAGAAGGGGTGAAGCCTGGGAGTGTAGGCTGAGCTTGTGCTAGCCTTGCTTTGCCCATCTATTTAGCCCCCTATTGGTGGAAGGCCTTTCACACAGCTAGAGGGACTCTCCATGGACGAAAATGCAAGACTCACACTCCATATATTCAGCATTCCACAAGACATTGGATGTGGCTACCTAAGCTTAGAAAATCCAATGAAGCAGATGATGAATAGTGTAAAATTTATATTTTTGCATTTTCCTTTCCATTTCAATTGTAGTAAGCTTTAAATATCTTGTAATCTTTATTTCTTGCACTTTAATCTTAGCTATTTCAAGTTCATTGCAATTTTAGTTGTGTAACTTAGAATCTACCATTGTTGTATGAGTTCGTTTCACTTCAAGTTTTTCTTAAAATGGGTATTGCATATTTTCTTCTTAGTTTTAGTTTTCTTGCATTAAGTTGAGTTCTAATCTTCATTTCAATATTATGTCTCTTTACATTATGCATTTCCTTCTTGCTTTCATGAGTAGCTATATTTTAAGTTGGCTAATCCATGGGAGACCTCCTCTTGGGCATTCCATTTCAACTCATTTCCTTCCCTACTCTCGGTGTACATTGGTTCGGTTTGACTAGGTTGAGAGTGAATGTGGTTGTGAGTCTTTGATATTCCGTAGGCCTGGTCACGGTTTATGTTTGGATCCTCATCGTCTCGTCCCTAGCTTTCCACGAATCAATCATTCATCGATGCACTATTGGAGGAAGGTTTCGAGTTGAGTTGGGATGCNCTAGGTTGAGAGTGAATGTGGTTGTGAGTCTTTGATATTCCGTAGGCCTGGTCACGATTTATGTTTGGATCCTCATCATCTCGTCCCTAGCTTTCCACGAATCAATTATTCATCGATGCACTATTGGAGGAAGGTTTCGAGTTGAGTTGGGATTCCCATTGGAGTGACCTCTTTGGATTAGCCAACACTTGTTTTCTTGCATTTTCATTAAGAACAAAACTTACCAAAACAACTACAAGATTTTACACTTTTTCTTTTGTTTACAAAATCACCTTGACACACTTGAACTTTCCTTCCCTGAGGAGACGACCTTGGGATATTTTTCCAAGTAAAACACTACATTCAAAAGACTCCTTGCACTTGGGGAGCACTTTTGTTCACAACATTATACACATTTTATATATTTCATATTCCACCCTTATGTTGGCCCTTTCCCCCATCATTTCGAGGGAGAGTGACACTCCCCCATTCCTATAACTCATACACATTGAGAGATGATGTTAGGAGGTTAGGGACTACAACGAAAACTACCAAGTAGCTTCCTAGCCTAAGCGAATTTTTTATTGGACTCCCATATTAGCAAGGCTACGTCCATAGCCTTCCCGGTCATGACAACACTTAGAAGGGTGAGCTTTTTGACGTTTGGGCTCTTCTTGGCCCCATGGGTAGCAAATTATAATGCAATACCTTGTTCAACATCCCATAAGCATGCTTGAGGCTCCTAAACTAGATCATTCCCCTGAATTGGGTCGGGTCCTCGTACATCAATCCCACATACTTTGGGATGGTCTTGACCCTAAGAATTTTGTGTGGGTACACCAGGGTGGAGGGAGGTGACCTCTCATACTTCATTAGGGTGGCAATCATGGTAGGGGTCACATTGAAAGTCTTCCCCCTCACATTAGTTCTCAAGCTACACACATCCTTGTCCACCACTTTCAATTTTTGGTAAAACTCTCGACACATAGCCAAGTTGAACCCATTAACGGGCTCAAACCAAATCCCTATGCCATGGGCCTCAATGATCCTCACAACCTAGTTGTTCGGGCCAAAGGAAATTCGATCCACACACCGCTCGTAAGTTACGTTCGTCTCCTTGATGCTTTGGTAGCGAGCATCATGGCGAGCCTTCTTTCTTTGCTCCCTTCGGTCTTCACTTAACCTTTCTTGCTCCTTTTGTGGGCACTAGCACCTGTGGGTTATGGAGAACCTAGCCCAGTGCACTTGGGGTGGGCCGTGCAAAGCAAGAGTGCCCCAAACACCAAGAGCAACAAACCTAGGGTTTAAATGATGAAATCCACAAATCTTCAATAAAATCCCCACAATCAACAAACCTAGTAGTGAAATATGAGGGATTTTTAAGGTTAGAGATGCTTGGAGGGAGAGAGAAGTGT
The DNA here is from genome assembly GCA_963454935.2 of Ilex paraguariensis. Classification (NCBI taxonomy): domain Eukaryota; kingdom Viridiplantae; phylum Streptophyta; class Magnoliopsida; order Aquifoliales; family Aquifoliaceae; genus Ilex; species Ilex paraguariensis. The sequence goes on from CAUOFW020003236.1 coordinate 2,801, forward strand.
CTGAGAGTTGGTAATTTGGGAAGACAATGAACAGTTCTCTCGAAAAAATCTGATTAAAACCTTATTTTTGACATTCTAGGCAAAACCTACCGGTAGGCCAATACCAAACCTACCGGTAGGTTGTACTCCAGTGAGCAAAACCTTCTGGTAGTTTTTTGATAGGTTGAGGTCCAGTGTGCAAAACCTACTGGTAGTTTTATGTACAAACCTACCCATAGGTTTTCACTTATTTGCAAAAAAAATTTGTGCTCTACACTTCACTTCAAATCCTACACATTCTAAAACCCTGTTTATGACCTCTACTCCGCTAACAACATGTGCTACACTTGTGAACCATAATTTGAACTATCATGCCCCAAGTCATTACCGAAGTTGCAATATTATTTAAAGCTTTGATGCTTTCGAAACACAAGGTATGGATTTATACATTTAACTACCAAAATGATCACCCAAAATGTAAGACACATATTCAAATGACAAGGGCATTCCTAATTCCTACAAATATCAAAAGCCTGAGCAATATTCCCCTATCCCGCAAGCATAGGGTTGCCTAACACATCATTCAAATACTTGAACCAAGCACACACAAGTATCACCATGGCTTTAAATGCTAGTCAATAGTATGCACCTACACATTCATTTTCAAACTTATGTGTGTGTGAAATGGACATGTAATTTAAGCATTTACACAATGGAATTCACATTCGATTGGCTAGCCAAATTCAGCTTTGATGCAAAACTCACCAAGGGTTTCTCTTAACAATGAATCACACTATAGTTATCCTAACATGCTCTCCATGTGTACATGTGAGATAGAATCTTGTGCACAAAATGAATAATGCTCACATATAATCCAAAAATGAAGTTCATGCATGAAAATGAAACAACATTCGCATAATCTCATGAATGGAATGATAGGGAATTAGATAGCAAAAACAACTTCTCTTTTCCTTTAAAAGTATACATCCCCCATTCTTCTCTAGATCATTTAGGACTTTCACGGGTTGTAATGAGGCCTTGGGGTGATACCTAGGTAAATGAACGAAGGACAGAGGATAACAAAGAGGGTTGTTATGAGTGAATGACTTTTGTTTCAAACATCACCATTTTCATGGGCTTTTCAGTCTAACACCATCACCACACCCTTTATTTCTTTTTTCTCTCTTTTCCTGAACATTTTCCTTTTTTTTTTCAGTATTTTCTTCTTTTCACCCCTTTTTTTTCTCCTTTTCTCAGATTTTCATGCTTTTTCCATTCAACTCTTTGAATTTTGACTTCATTCATCCATTTTGTTGATTTTCCACACCATACTTCCTTCTCTTTTATGATCACCCATATTCAACTATAGGAACAACCAAGGTGAGGTAGATTTTTATCATTTTGCACTGGCTTAGTCAAATGTATGGTGTGGGAATGAATTTACAATTAAAGCTCAATCACAACACTAGGGATAAACTTTCGCAAAAAAATGTTAAGGCTCAAAGTAAATCAAAGATGGCCTAAGATCCTTTCTAGATGGGTATGGGGGAGCACATTGCATTTCAAGACAAAGTCAATCCACTACCTAAATGCACCTAACCAAAACAAGCATAATGAGATTATTGAACAAATTTGGAATATAAAATATTGTTCCTTGAGTAAATATAAGTTCCCTCTAAAAAGGATTGGCACTAAAGCTCTCATGGGTCCTTACTCATCTCCACTATTCATGTCTAGCACTAAAATATGAATCCAACCCGTGAATTGCCAAAATTACACATTCAAGGTGTATTTAGGGTTGAGTTCAAAAGTAAACACATATGTGATACTCACACATTAAATGAAATTCTACAATGTGCTCATGTATTCGATGTTCAACGCAAAGATCAACATATCAACAAATCCATAAAACTCTAAATAGGCGAATACAGATCAACATTCAGATATTTTCATAAAAAATTTCAAGATTTTCACATAATTTGCAACTATTGTAAACAAAAATCTATATGATATGTGAAAAGTGAATTTCACCACAAAAATTGATATGATCAACAAAAAATTTCCACAAATATTGGTGTATCATACAAATGTTGCACCCCCCCAACTTGATTCATGCATTGCCCTCAATGCAACAAAAAATATATGATATGCAATGAAGGAGTGTAAAAAGATGAGTAGGTTTAGAGAAAACCTCAAACTTGAGCTTTGAAAACACACACCAATATTTGCAACTAAGAAAAACATCACTATACGCAAAGATAAAGTATGTAAATATAAACAGATAGAGTAAGTAAAGACGATTGTACACTAAAAACCATAAGAACAGTTAATTCTCTAACAAGTCTGGGTAAACTGGATCCACCAATTCTTCCTCCACCCCTTGACTTTCAAACCCCTCAAAGAATGGCTTAAGTCATTGGCCATTGACCTTGAGTGTCTTGCCATCCTCGGGGTTTGTGACTTCCATAGCTCCATTGGGGTAGGCCACCTTGACAAGATAGTGGCCATCCCAATGGGATTGGAGTTTCCCTTGAAAGATCGAGAGACGAGAATTATATAAGAGCACTTTTTGTTCAGGCTCAAATGATTTCCTTACAATGAATTTGTCATGAAAGATCTTAGCCCTCTCTTTCAAAATTTTAGAGTTCTCATAGGTATCTCTTCAAATCTCTTCCAATTCATTCATTTCAAGCTTCTTATTCTCTCTGGCCATTCTCACATTGAAGTTTAAAGTATTTTTGGCTCAATAGGTCTTGTGCTCCATTTCAACTAGAAAATGGCAAGCCTTGCCATAGACAAGCCGATAGGGAGACATACCGAGGATGGTTTTGCAATTAGTGCAGTAAGTCTATAGGGCATCGACCAGTCTAAATGACCAATATTTCTTATTTGGGTTTACCTTTTTATTTAGAATATTTTTGATCTCCCTATTGGCCAACTTCGACTTGACCATTAGTCTATGGGTGATATGTGGTGGACACCTTGTGTGTGACGCCATACTTATGCATTAAGGATGCAAATGGCCTATTACAGAAATGTGATCCACCATCGCTTATCATAGCACGAGGAATCTTGAACCTCAAAAAAATGTTCTCTTACAAGAATTTGACCACAACCCAGTGGTCATTGGTCTTGGTTGGAATAGCCTCCATCCATTTGGACACGTAGTCTATTGCCAGCAGAATGTATAGGTAGCCAAATGACATGGGGAAGGGACCCATGAAGTTGATGCTCTAACAATCAAATATTTCAATAACAAGTATAGGGGAGAGGGGCATCATATTCCTTAGGATCACACTATCCAATCTTTGGCACCCATCGCATTCCTTACAAAATGAAACACAGATTTTTTTTTAATGAGGGCTAATAAAAATCTAACTATAGGATCTTTATCAAAGTCTACGTGGAAGAGAAGTGGCCACCGCATGCTTCTGAGTGGCAAAATGCAAGGACATTCTGATTCAACCTATTTTGTGATCTGATTAATATTATACACCCAAGTATAAGTGATCGAATTGTAGTTTTCTCAGTTTAAGTCCAAGTATCGATCTCATGAAGAGTTTTAATAATTTAGAAAATAAAATAAAAATAGGGAAGTGGTTGTTTAAACTAAGATAGCATGAGATAACTTGTGATGTGAGCTTAGATTGATAACTAGTCTAATTAAACGCATGTTTGCAGATAGATTATTTAAAGATAGTTATATAAACAGTATCCTTCAATTTAAGGATCCCATATGCTTTATATTGGTCAAATACTGAAAATGTTACCTTACAACAATTAACTTCCATGTTATTGGCAAGTCAATTAGTAGGTCTGATGTATTAAACCATCACACAACAACTTCTTAGGTTAGTTGGTGGTATCCATGACAATTGATTAATCCAAATGAACCAGAAGGACAAGCCATTCATGAGGAATACTTGAATTTCTCAATTGACCTCATGATAATAAGTGTGTACATAATAAACCATAACACAACAACTTCTTAGGTTGACTGGTGGTATTAAATCATAACTCAAAAACTTCTTAGGTTAGCTAGTTATAGATGTGCCAATTGACTAACTCCTGTAAACCAGAAGGACAAGCCAATCATGAGGAATACTTGAATTACTCAATTGGTCATCTTTTTATATATACCAGTAGAACATTCTCAGCGTTTCGGTGGAGGACAAGCCATATCGATGGAATACCGTACAAATTTGACTAGCAATATTTTTATGTATACCAGTTAAATGACCTTAGTAATACAGAAGGACAAGTTGTTCGTGAGGATCACTTAGGTCATTAATCTAATAGTTATGTATAGTAGTTAAACAACCCTGTTAACCCAGAAGGACAAGCCATTCATGAGGATCATTTAGGTTTTGTACCATGCATCAATAGAACATCCTCAGCATTCCGATGGAGGACAAGCCATACCAATGAAACATCGTTGATATTTAACCGGCAGGTTGATGATGCACTGATGACATAATTCCTAGCACATCACCAAAATTACGTATATCATTGTATCATGCATGAAGTATATAATACATATGTGTATATATATATGAATAAAACATCAGCATTTTCAGAAGTTAACCAATATTATACATATGTTTACCTCTCGCTGGAGGATATAAGTAACGGCTCACCCCATTACTACAGAGAAGCAAGGAGTGTGGATAGTTTTCATTACGACAGTAAATATAATACAGACTTGGATACTTCTTTCACAACGAACAAATGAAATACAACCACCCGTAATATCAGTTTAGATACAAAGGTGGCGGCAATTCAACTATTCGAATAGAAAGACAAGGGGTCTCTTTGTGCATGGTCTTTATATAGGCAAAGGATCAAGCATGAGGTGGAGGGTGAAGATGAACCGACTTGGACCACTGTCTGGATGGTCTTGCTTTGCTGGATGTTGATCTTATTGTGTGCTGACTCTTCCTTGGTAGATTTACACTTTAGTCCCTTGCTCTTTTTAGCTTTGACATATTATTCCTTGTATTTTTTGGTAATTCTGCATCAAACACAGAAAAGTTTATACATAACACACACAAAACCCTAATTTCTGTACAACCGTAATTGATAGCTTTTAGTTATTTTATATAACCAATTTGACCTATTTAAGGAGTCTAATTTATATATTAATTATGGTTAATCACATTACCCAACTTAAACTTTACTAGTCCCTAGTAATTTATAAAATGAAAATCTAATCAGAGGTAAAATTATTTTCATACATTTTTTTTACGATTGCATTTACCATATGCAATAAGCCTTTAAACCCGTAGGTGATCCCTAGTGGACGAGTTTTGTCTCGTGAAGGTTTTCAGTGAAGCTACCTACAAACTTCAGTTAGTTAGAAGTTGATAAGTCATATTTTTTTATGAATACAATTAAATCAATATTCCTTCTACATTGCTTGAATATGTCCTTTTCTGATCACGATAAGACTAACACAAGTTTGTTGTAACATTATCTATATATATTTTTATAAAAACTTTTGTGTGCGTAGTGATTTCTTTATTTTCAAAAATAACTTGAGAAGTATTATCATCTTTCATGGTAGTCTTGATGTCAACCATTTCCTGCAATACACTTGGCAAAAATATCACACATGTTATAGTGACTATTTTTTCAAAAACTACATGTGATTGGAATATTGTACACAAAGCAAATAGTTTCACATGTAGTTAATTAAAAAAAATAGTTATTTGAATAAAATTAGAATTTGACATAATCTCATGAAAGAATATTAACACTATATTAAATATATATTATTGAAATCCTCCCTTTTTGGATTGATAGGATTAATACAAATGCATGATTTCTAGAATAAAAAGTGTAAAACTTGGGTAAATTTAAAATTTTTATAAAAGGGGCAAAATGGTAATTTGTAGCTACAGACAGTTAAAAACCTGAATTTTACTAGATCTCAAATGACAAAACGGACCTCACCGTTGGATTCATCTCGCAAAATCTAATCACTCTGTCAAATTTTATCAAATTCTGAGATAGCCAAATTTTTTGCATTTTTCGAGGCAGTCGAGTCTTGGGTGACCCAAAAACAAAATTTTAAATAAAATTTAAAAATTTGGAAAATAATTTAAATCAAGCTAAAATTAAAATATTTTGAACCTGAACCAAGACGAAATTAAATCATTTTGGGGTGAAACGGACCGAGAAAAATAGGGCCTTGTGGCGCATTGTGGGCCAAGCAAACGGAGGGTATAAATAGGCGCAAAGTTTTGAAATTCTCCCCCACAACTCAGCTGGTCCTCAACCAATAGAAAGAGAGAGCAAGAAGAGAGGGAAAAGAGAGATCTTCTCCACTTCTCTCTACGATCTACGAAATTCTAGCAGTTCAATCAGCTCGGGTAAAGAGGGAAAGTCGTTCTCCTCGACGTGGGCTACAAGACCATACCAAAAATTGAAGAGTTCACCGAAGCTTTAAAAATGGGGCTTGAGAAAATCAAGGGTTTGAGCTTGATTGATGTTCTTGAAGGTCTTCTACATTGATTTCATGCTTCAAGAGGTAGGGTTCCCTCCTACTTAGGTTTATTTTCTAACCTAGGATGTTATATGTAATGGGTAAGTTGATAAAATTATATATCACTTACCAATTGTCATGAAATTGATAGAAATGGGTATTAGAAATATGTTAAAGTGAATTCCTTGCTTGGAATTGATATGTGGTAGTTGCTTGTGTAACTTCATAGAAATGTGATTTATGGGCATACTATATGTTTAAATTATGTCTTGGTGAATGAAGTGTGTTATTGGCATATATTATGTGATAATATGCTTGTGAATCATTGTTAGATATGAAATGTTGATATATGTTTATTGATATATTAATATTGTGCTGAAGTTTAGTGATTATATGCATATGGTATAATTGGCCATGGAACATGTATATATGTGGTTAAATTTGCTCATATGACATTCATTACATATGGGGCATGACATTGATATTACAATGGTACATTACATTGCATTTGCATAGAAGCATCGCATTCATGGGCACGAGACATAGGTGTGGGTATGGGTGTGTGCATGGTTTGATGAAGGACCATACTTGGTGGTTGATGGGTGAGCTTGGAAAAGTTGGATTGAAAATCCAACTAAGTTGCACGGCTGCATGAAAATTGGGTCAGAGTTAGCAAGAAGGGCTAGACAATCCCTCGGGTGAGAGGCTCGGTGATCAAATACGCACTCCGTTGGTATAAAAGCCCATAAAGTGTGTCGGTATACGCAGAACCGTTAGTGGAAGTCCATGAATTTCGTGTCAATTGGGTGCCGTTGGTACAAGTCCATAAATACCCACCCCAAGAAAGACCCAGAGATTTTTAAATAGTTATTGGGTGTGTAACGCCGATGGCAGGGCTTGGAAAGCCGATTTTATACTCATGCCATTGCATGGAAGAAAAGGAGTCAGGGAGGGCTCAAGTTGAGTTGCATGAGTGGGTATCACCTCATATCATGGCATGACATGTTAGATTCCAACTTAGACTTTCTAAACCTTGGTTGGAATGGTTGTTGGTTATTATGTGTTGCATGTGAGCATTTCATATGCATCTAGTTGGGAAGTAGCTTCTGTAGAAAATACTTTATTGAGCGTCATTCACCCTTTAGGGGAAAAACATTTAAGGTCTGAGTGGTACGTTGGCGGAAGGCTCTCACTCGGGGCCTCAAGTATGAAGAAAGCTGGAATGTGGCTCTATTTTGAGTTTTTGTACAAGTATTATGAAAACTTAGTTTTGATATGTAAATTTATGGAAATAAATGTAATAGAATGTGTATGGACCTTGTATTAAACGAAAATCTTCATTATACATGCGTTGGATGGATGTAATATGGTTTGAAATGAATTGAAAATGAAAAACATGTGAAACAGGAAAAACTGGACAAAGCATACCGGTACAGCCTGCTGGTACAACTTTGTCTAGTAGGCAAACCCTGTCGGTAGAAATTTTTCCAGTAAGCTCAACCTATCGGTATGCCCTACCGGTAGGCCTTCCAAAAATCTAAAATTTTAAAACTGTTGTACTATGCTTTTGGACTTTGTGTTCTTTGGTTGAAAGGATATAAATGGACACCAAATGAGATAAATTGGGGTATACTGGCCCTTGATTGGGTCAAATGAAAAAATGTACACAGGTTGCACTCGTGGGTTGTGATCCCGACTAAGGGAATGTTAATGACGTGATGTCTGATTGTGTGACACTCACGGGTATTTTCGCAGGTTGACGGTTGTTAAAAGACCCCCGGTTTTAGGGGCATCACAGCTTGGTATCAGAGCCTAGTTAAACGATTTACTTAGGGCTTGATGGGGCATGGGTCTAGACCATTGCATTAATTATGCACTACATGTTGTGTTCTTAAATTGCTATTTGCTATGTTATGTGCTATGTGTTATGTGAAATATATACATGGTAAAATGTATATGGAAAAGAGACATTAGGGTTAGAAAACATAACATTGGTGGTCGAAAAACTAAGCAATGAAATAGTTCAAGGTGTAAATGTCTACTAGTGTGGGGCATAGGCTCTATTAGGGAGGCAAGGAGATGAATCTTGAGATTTCAAATTTGGTCCCTACTTTGGGGTACAAAATTAGTGCTCTCTTGCTATCTGACCTGTATGTAGATGGCTAGTAGAGGAAGAGGACGCCAAGGCGGTGGGCAAAACGATAATCAACCACCACTGGTCATTTACCAACAAGCCTTCATAGAGGCTATTGGTACTGCGGCTACTACTATTGCACAGACTAGTGCAAATGTGGGGCAAGGAGGCACGAGTAACCTCCAAAATTTTAAGGTGCACAAGCCTTTGATATTCAAGGGAGGGGCGGATTTGATGGTGGCTGACCATTGATTCCGGCAAGTTAGCAAGATTTTAGAGGCAATGGAGATTACCTCCGATGCCACGAGGATAAGACTAGCAGTATTCCAGCTAAAGAGTGAAGCCCAATTGTGGTGGGATTGGGTTAAAGGACTCAAGGGAGTTAGAGCTAATGACATGGGGAGAGTTTCAGGAGCTCTTCATGGGTAAATACTTCCCAGCGGCCGCTCGACATGCAAAGGCCCGAGAATTCTTGGATTTGAAACAATGGACGATGATGGTGATGGAGTATGTGGCTAAGTTCACTGAACTAGCCCATTTTGCTAATGATTACGTGGCTACAGATATGGCCAAGGTAAGGAAATTCGAGGATGTTTTGAAATTATCCATACGGGGGAAAATTATGGGTCTTAGCCTATAAGACTTGGACTCGATGGTCGAGATGGCAATGGCCATTGAGAGAGAGGTTGATGATGCACGAAGCATCTGGCAGGTGGTGCTAAGGACAAGAAGAAGGAGGGCCAATCCTCTTCTTTTAGCTCCGGAAAGAGACAAAAGACTTTTACTCCTCAAGGACAGGACCACGGCCATCGAACCAAGGCCAAGGTCAATCCTTCCAAGGCGGGAAAAATCAAAGGCCTTCCTACCAGGCAGGCCAAATGACTTGCTATCATTGCAACCAACTGGGGCATATGAAGCGGGATTGTCCTCAGCGATAGGGATCTCAGAGCTATGGAGCATCCCTATCCCAATCTTTGATGGGGCATGCACAGAGGCACTTTGTTCCTCCCTACCCCACCACGGGCCAAGGAAGTCAGTACCAGTTCCAGGGTGCTGCACAGGCCCCTACTACTTCACTAGCGGGGACTCCGCAATCAAGCCAAATGGGCCAGAGCATGGATCGAGGTTGAGGACAAGGCTCACAAGCTAGGACTTCAAGGACCCAGGGGCGTGTCTGCGTCATTATGCCTCAGACTGAGCCAACGGATCAGTCGGTTATTCAGGGTATATTTATACTCTCTCACTTATAGGCAAGGGTATTATTTGACTCTAGTGCATCTCATTCTTTTATATCTGCATCATGTGTGAGAGATTTGGGCTTAGAGGTTGATACCTTGGAAGAGCCATTGTATGTAAATTCACCCCTAGGAGCTAGGGTGTGTGTCGACCAGAAATGTCAGGGTTGTGAGTTAAAGATCTCAGGGATTCTACTCACCGTGGACCTTAGGGTCATGGAAATGTTGGAGTTCGATGTTATCCTTGGGATGGATTAGTTGGTGGCACATCAGGTCGTTATTGACTGTGATCGGAAGAGAGTAACTGCTTACAAATCGGACAGTGTTTGTTTCAAGTTTTAGGGGAAAAAGCACAAAGTTTTGCCCCAAACCGTGTATGACTCTCGATGGCACGGGCATTTGATGGGTTGGCTTGCAAGACTTACTTTGGAGGATGAGGTGAGACAGGAGTTAGGTCTACCTCGAGTTATCTGTGAATATGAGGATGTTTTTTTGAATGAACTACCGGGATTACCTCCCTATAGGGATATAGACTTTCAGCATTGAGTTACATCCTGGTACATCACCTATTTCTATGACTCCACATAGAATGACACCGGCAGAGTTGAGAGAACTGAAGGTCCAATTGCAAGAATTGATGGACAAGGGCTTTATTAGACTGAGCACTTCACCATGGGGCGCTCCAATATTGTTTGCCAAGAAGAATGACAAGACCATTCGATTGTGTATAAACTATCGGCAGTTGAATTGGGTTACTATCAAGAATAGGTACCCTTTGGCAAGGATTGATGACTTGTTTGATTAGCTGAGGGGAGCGCGGGTCTACTCCAAGATAGATCTTCACACTAGCTACCATCAGTTGAGGATTAGGGAGGCAGATATCCCTAACACAGTGTTCAAAACGCGGTATGGACATTTCGAGTTCACTATTTTGCCATGCTCTTGAGCCTTGTGTCCTTCCTTCCAAATGACGTAAATGGACTATAATGGAGTATGAAATGTGGTACATTGGACCACGATTTGAAACGGGTTACATTGGACCACGATTTTCCGGTTAAGGGAATGCTATTGACATGATGTCGAGTTGTGCGACAATCACGGATATTTTCGTGGGTTAACGGGTGGTCAACGGTTGAAAAAGGACCCCCGATTTTAGGGGCGTCACAAAAAGGACTTTAGTAGGGTTGTAATGTGGCCATTGGTTTAAGGTTTATGAAACGACTTTAGTGGGATTCAAATGCTATCTTTTGTGTGGCACCCCTCATTCTATTTTTCTAGAACTTTGCATGTTCTTTCTTTCCATTTTTCCCATTTTTCACTTTGTTGACTCTTTTCTTTCTTTTGAAACTTGTTTTTTTTGAACTGGGATCATTCTTTTGCCTTTTCTACCTTTCCTTCTTTTCCTGCTTATTCGTATTTTGCTGATTTAAAAGAGGGTGCAAGAAAATTAGATAGCACAGGTTGGGCTACTATATTATTATTTAGTTCGAGTATTTCTTGGGTTCAAGAAAAGAATTTGTAATTTTTCAGACTCAATCACGGCTGACTAAGGATATAATTTTGTAACAGAAATGATTAAGGCTCAAGATTAATCAAAAATGGCCTAAGATCATTTTCCAGAGATCATGCATTAGTATATTCTCTAAATAGAAGTCTACGGAAAATGCTTAACAATATAATTTAATAAGTGCTAATCAAAACAAAACTAACGAGATTATTCAAAGAAAGTTTACCGCTGAATCAAAGATTCCTGTTTGAGTAAATGTTGAATATCTCTCCAAGAAAGATTGGTTCAAAATCTGCGAAAGGTCTTACATCTCCACTACATATGCAAAAGAGTGTAATATTTCACAAGATTTTTAACAATAAAGAAATCTAATTGTGCTTCTTAGAATAAGTTTAAACAAAAATATTGAGATAATACACAACTAAAATATGAAAATTCCACGTGATCAGATTACGACTATTCTTGCAAAGGATGTGAATAATAACTTAATTTAATTGTGAATTATATGAACTAGCCTTCCTAACTTACAACCATAAGTTCTATAATTTAACAAGAATAAACTTAAACACACTTAAGTTCAAAGCAAACAAATTTAAAACATACATAAGGTCAAAACATAAATTAAAGTTCAGATGCATAAAGTAAAAGTGCATAATGTAAAAGATGAGTGAAAGATAGTAAAGTTTTTTCCGTAGAATTTCTAGTTTTCAAGAAGTAGATGGTCCTTCACTGAACTGCTCTCGAAGTATTCTCAACATCTCTGCTTGATTTTTCCAATAATCAGTCAAGCATTGATTTATTTGGGTGATGCTAGTACTGAGTTGATTGACTGTGGTCTCCAATCCTAGCAGAATTTGTCTATCGATTCTTTCATCCACCAGTATGTATAGTTGATATGTGACGCCCCAAAAACCAAGGGTCCTTAATTTAACAAAATTTGGGCAGAGTCTCTTTTGTACGGAGAGCTCAACTCAAAACACAACCTGTGCATCATACAATCACATGACCCATCCGAGGTCCAATATACAACATAGACCACACCAGATCCATTTATAAGTAAACATTGACCACACTGAGTCTATTTAACCATACTCATATAATAACATGCAAGGTTATATTAAAAATAGTCCATATCAGTTCGATTACAATTCTTTTACATATATTACATGCCCAAAAACTAACTTAGCGAATGTTTTATAAAAGCATAGTTTTTCACAATAATTTTACAAAACGTGAATTAAAAGCTACAAGTCGGCTTTTCTTCATCCTTGAGGCCCCAAGTGAGAGCCTTCCACCAGTGTATACCCCGCACCTAAAATGTTGTCCCCATAAGGGTGAGCCACGCTTAATAGGTTAACTCCTAAAGAGGCTACTCCCCAACCTAGATGCATATGAAATCTCACATGTAACATTTAGCAAGCAACAACCATCCCAAACAAGAATATGTAATTCAATGTTGGAATTCTACCATGTCATGCCATGAAATGAGACTCACTCATGCACTTTAACCCAAGCCCTCATCGGCTCCCACAACACAATGCAATGCCAATGTGTAATAAATTCGCCATTGATGTTATGCATCCGATGACATTTTTGTATGAAACAAAATCATGTGTCTTTGTTGGGTATTGGATTTTTGAATCACACCGTTCGCTCTATACCCCATTACACTTTTCTGGAATTTCATCACATGGGAGTGGATGAACCCAAGTAGCCGGGTTTTTCACCCAAGGGAGTATCTAGCCTTTCTTGCTATAATCGATACAAATTTTTCATGCAACTCTGTTGAACCTTGCTCCACCTATACCGAGTCCACTTGTCAACCACCAAGGATGGTGTGTGACCTAACAACAAGCACACACACCCACACTCATTCCTCATGCCTATGAATGTGATGCCTCCATGTATATTCAATGTAATGAGCAATTGCAACATCAATATCATATCCATATGTAATGAATGCCATATGGATTATTTCTATCATATTTCAACACATGTCATGGATAATTACACCCTAAGCAAATAATTATCATAATTCACCCCAATGCCAATATATCATTAGCACATATCAACATTTGCATTTTCAATTGTAATTCATATCATAAGCATATGATTTCACTTTACCACATCATCCAAGCATGATATCACATAATCTAATGCAATTAACACACTTTATTTCACATAGGTATTTTATCAAACACCTTCAAAGCACCAAATGATGTAATCACATAAAATACCCAAATTTATCACATAACTAAAAAAAATCAGAATAAATGATTTACACATACCCAATTATCAAAACTTTGAAGAAATCACAATCTAGCAATTTCTAATTACCAATTCACACTAGAATTGCGCCTATCCATTTTCATTAAACCAAATATAATAGGAAAGTGTTAAAATACACAAAATAGCCCACCCATTTTTCATATTCATCACAGGTTAGAAATAAACCAAGTTAGGATGAAATTCGTACCTCTTGAAGCGTAAAATCAATGGTAGAACCTTCAAGAATATCACCCAAGTCTAAAAATCTTGATTTCCCAAAATCCCATCTAGAAAACTTCAGTGAAATCAGCTCTTTTTTGTACGTAGGCGTAGCCCTCGACTAGAAGAACAACTTTCATTCTTGGCCCGAGTGAATTCGACCGCTAGAACTCTGAAGATTGTAGGGAGAAAGTTGCATTTCCCCCTTTTGTTTTTTGCTCTTTCTCTCCAATGTTGAACCCAGCAGAGAACCAGCATAAAGATCTCAAAAAAATCAGATTTTTTACCCCTATTTATAAACTTTAAAGCTTGGCCCACGTTGTGCCACACGCTCCCCCTTTCCCGGGTCCGTTTTTGGCCCAAAACGATTAAATTTTGTACCCGATTTAAGATCAAAATATTTTAAATGAACTTTATTTAAATTATTTTCTAAATTTCAAAATTTTAATAAAAAATTCGTTTTTGGGGTCACCTGAGATCTGACTGCCTCGTAAAACGTGAAAAATTCGACTATCTCAGAATTCGACAAAAATTGTCTAAGTAACTAGATTTCACGAGATGAATCCAATGATGAGGTCTATTTTTTCATTCGAGCTCTAGAAAAATATGGGTTTTCAACTCGCACTATAGTGGTAAAGTAATGATTTGCCCTTCTTCATAAAAAGTTTAAATTTTTCGGGGTTTTACATTCTTCCCCCTTAAAAGAATTTCGTCCCTGAGATTTACACACCCATGCACATTCCACCACATGCATATGCAATAGTCATATAATACTAAATTACTAAAATAGTGTACCTCCATCCTTGAATAACAGAGGATAACTGGTACGGATTGTCTCCTCGCGCTCCCATGTCGCCTCTTCCACTCCTCGGTGCTGCCACAACACCTTCACTAGCCTCACAGTCTTGCCTCGCAAAACCTGATCCTGGCTATCCATGATGTGCATCGGTCCCTCCTCGAAGGTCCCATTCGCATCAACAACAAGCTCATCCTAATCCACCACGAGTCAAATCTAGGGTGTATTTTTGAAGCATAGAGACATAGAATACCGCGTGAACACCCGATAGATTTAGAGGTAATGCCAACCGGTAAGCAACTTTACCAACCCTCTCAAGTACTTTGAAGGCCCCGATATACCTCGGCGGTAGCTTTCCCCGCTTGTCGAACCTGACCACTCCTCTTTTAGGCATCACCTTCAAGAAGACATGATCTCCCACTTCAAAATCAAGAGGTCACTACCATCTGTCGGCGTAACTCTTCTGTCAGCTCTGAGCTGTGAGAAGATGCTTTCGTATCAAGTCCACCTTCTCTGAGGTGTCTCTAACCAATTCAGGACCCGTAGAGGGTCTCTCTCCTACTTTCGTCCAAAAATTGGAGAACGACAAGGCCTCCCATATAGTGCCTCATAGGGTGCCATCTGTATGCTTGCCTGATAATTGTTGTTATAGGTGAACTCCACTAAGAGTAGGTGCTCTTCCCAGCTACCCTTGACATCTAGGACGCATGTCCTCTAAAGTCTGGATGATCCTCTCCGACTGACCGTACGTCTGGGGATGAAAAGTAGTGGTCATCATCAACTGTGTCCCCATGGCTCGCTAGAAACTCTCCCAAAAATGAGCCATAAACTTAGGGTCTCAAACCAATACTATATATACAGGCACCCCATGCAACCACACAATCTCCTGTATATAAAACCTGAAGAATTCCTCTAGTGCGAAGGTCATCTGCACAGCCAAAAATGTGTGCCGACTTAGTAAGCCGGTTCACTATCACCCACACTGCATCATGCCCCCGCGATGTCCATGGCAAGTGAGTCACAAAATTCATCGTGACATGCTCCCAATTCTACTCAACTACCTTCAAAGGCTGGAGTAACCCTACTAGTCTCTGGTGTTCAGCTTTCACTTACTGACACGTGAGAAATCGATTAACAAAATTCCCAACGTCTTTCTTCATCCCACTCCAATAATATTGGCGATGAAGATCATGGTACATCTTTGTGCCACCTGGATGCACAGCAAAATGAGAGCAATGGAACTCCTTGAGAATCTCTTTTCTCAACTCTATAGACTGGGGAGCCACAATCTTTCCCCTAAAATGAAGACTACCATCCTAGTGAATGGTTCAGCCCTCACCACCTATACCCGACCGTACTCTGTCCCTAATGGACAAAATCTTTGTATCCTGTCCCTGGGACTCGATCACTTTACTCTGTAGGGAAGACGTAGCCATTGAACTTCCCAAAATGCCCTGAGCCAGACCCATGTATCGTACCCCAAACTATCCCACAGTCTCGAGCATCCGCTACTCCCGGGAAGTCACACCAGCCAAGACTTCCTGTGACTTTCGGCTGAGTGCATCAGCCACTACATTTGCCTTATTGGGATGGTAATGCAAAGTGAAGTCGTAATCCTCCAAATACTCCATCCACCAGCATTGCCTCATGTTGATGTCCCACTGTGTAAAGATGTACTCTAGACTCTTGTGATCCGAAAACACCTCGTACTACTCACCATAAAGGTAGTAACGCCAAGCCCTCAAAGCAAAGACAATGACCGCTAACTCCATGTCATGTGTGGGGTAATTCTGCTCGTGATTCTTTAACCGCCGAGAGCCATAAGCTACCACCCTCCAGGACTGTATCAAAACACATCCCAATCCGTCCTTCGAGACATCACAGTACACCATGTACCTCTGTCCCCTTTCCAGGACTATCAAAATAGGAGTAGAAGTAAGTCTCTGCTTCAACTCTAGGAATGCCTTCTCACACGCATCATTCCACTCAAACATGACCTCTTTTTGGTCAACTTGGTCATAGGTGTAGCTAGTCGGGAGAAGTCCTCAATGAACCTCCGTTAATATCCCGCCAATCCCAAGAAATAGTGTATCTCAAAATTTGACTTTAGTCTCCCAATTCATGACTGCCTCAACCTTTTCTGGGTCCATGGATACACCCTAGGCCGACACCATATGCCCTAAGAATTTTACTTCCGTAAGTCAAAATTCACACTTGTTGAACTTGGCTAACAACTAATGGTCTCTCAAGGTTTGAAGAACAACCCTCAAGTGACCCTCATGCTCCTCCTTAGAGTTGGAGTAGATCAAGATGTCGTCAACAAAAACCACGACAAACTAATCAAGGTAGGGTTAAAACACCCTATGCATGAGATCCATGAATGCCGTCGGGGCATTCGTCAATTTGAAAGGCATGACTGTAAACTAGAAATGCCTATACCGCGTCCGAAATGCCATCTTAGGGATATCCACCTCCCTAACCCTCAACTGATGGTAACCGATGCAGAGATCTATCTTGGAGTAGACCCGCGCTCCTCTTAGTTGATCAAATAGATCGTCAATCCTCGGCAAAGGATACCTATTTTTAATGTTGACCCGGTTCAACTGCCGATAATCTATACACAATTGAAGGGTCTTATCCTTCTTCTTGGCAAACAATACCGGAGCGCCCCAAGGTGAAGTGCTCGGTCTAATAAATCCTTTGTCCAATTGTTATTGCAACTGGACTTTGAGTTCCTGCAACTCGGCTGATGCCATCCTATGTGGAGTCATAAAATAGGCAATGTACTGGGATGCAACTCAATGTTGAAGTCTACATCCCTATGTGGAGCTAATCCAGGTAGTTTGTCCGAAAAAACATCCTCATACTCACATACAACCCGAGGTAGACCCAACTCTTGTCTCGCCTCGTCCTCCAAGGTAAGGCTTGCAAGCCAACCCATCAACTGTCGATGCCATCTAGAGTCATACACGGCTTGAGGTAAAACATCATGCTTTTCCCCCTGAAACTTGAAACATACATCATCAGGTGTGTAAGCAGTGACCCTCTTTCTATCACAATCAATGACAACCCGATGTGTCGTCAACCAATCCATCCCGAGGATCACATCAAATTC
>CAUOFW020003236.1:21109-37261 GCA_963454935.2 Ilex paraguariensis
TTATGGATTTCGAAACCTTAGTGCTTTGTGTTGGGTAGAAAAATGATGTTATTGTGATCTCATGTATTTTCTTAGTTGGTTGTGGAATTGTTATATGATATATTTTGGGGATTTTGGATAGATGCTTGTAAATTGAAATAAATGTTGGAATTTTATGCTTGATTGGGTTGTTTGTGATGCACATGAGTGAGAGGTTCCTTATAAGGATGCTCACCCCTTCCCAAGAGGTTCCTGGTAAGGATGCTTGANTGCTTGATTGGGTTGTTTGTGATGCACATGAGTGAGAGGTTCCTTATAAGGATGCTCACCCCTTCCCAAGAGGTTCCTGGTAAGGATGCTTGAAAAATAATGTAGTGATTGGTGAGAGGTTCCATGTAAGGATGTTCATCCATTTTCAAGAGGTTCCCGGTAAGGATGCTTGGTAATCAAAGGTGACCTAAAGGGGGGTGGAGGTTACCACAAAGTATGCCACCTACCGAAAGATTGTTAGGAATTGGATATGACAATTAATGGTTATTATTTATATGTGGTGCTCGTTTATTCATTTAAGTAATGTTTTTAAATAAACTTGAGATCATTTTTAAATGTCATTGCTTTATTTCAAATTATGTATCTATATTATGTTAAAATTGAGACCGACCATTTTAAATGCTTTTCTAAACCTTGTATGGTTTGAGAGAATTTTTCTACAGAGCTTCGTGCTCACTCCCTATTGCTAACATTTTTCATATTACCCGCTTGAGGAGGAGGACGTAATGGTCGAGGAGCCCGCTACTTGGGAGATTCCACTGGACGGAAGTGTGGATCCCGAGGTAGACGCATAAAGCGACCTCCTTTTCTTTTATACTAGACTAGGACATTCTTTTGGAACATTGTGTAGTCTAACTTCTTTTGTTTATTCCGCTGCGCTTCTTTAATTAATTTTTGAGATGTAATAGCCATGACTTGAGCATATTCTTTTGGATAATGTTGTAAATATTCGTGTATGACAAATGAAGTCTAGTTTCTTAAGGGATTATATTAGTGCTCTCATGATATGAATGGTTTTAGAATGTAATGTCGTCCAGGGTGTGTTTTGGGGCGTTATAGGAGGTAATCCTGGTAATTCATCCAGGAAAACATCCTCATACTCACACACCACCCGAGGTAGACCCAACTCCCCGTCTTGCCTCGTCCTCTAGGGTAAGGCTTGCTAGCCAACCCATCAACTGTCTATGCCACCAAGAATCATACACGGTTTGCGGTAAAGCATAATGCTTTTCCCCCTAGAACTTGAAACAAATCCCCTCTGGAGTATAAGCAGTGACCCTTTTCCGATCACAATCAGTGATGACTCAGTGTGCCGCCAACTGTTCCATCCCAAGGACAACATCGAATTCTGACATGTCCATGACCCTAAGGTCTACAGTGAATAAAATCCCTGAGATCTGTAGCTCATAACCCCGATAGATCTAATCAACTCTCACCCTGACTCCTAAGGGAGAACTCACCTGCAATGACTCTTCCAAGATCTCAACCTCTAACCNGGTGAATAAAATCCCTGAGATCTGTAGCTCATAACCCCGATAGATCTAATCAACTCTCACCTTGACTCCTAAGGGAGAACTCACCTGCAATGACTCTTCCAAGATCTCAACCTCTAACCCCAAATCCCTCACACAAGTTAAATAATAATAGAGCACTAACTTAGTATCCCAAAGTAGGGATCAAAGTTGAACATTTGAGATTTCTCCCATTGTCTCACTAGTAGAGCGTGTGCCACCACTAGTAGACATTAACACCCTAAACCATTCCATTCATTCTCTTTCCGACCCCCAAGGTTATGTTCTCTAACCCTAGTGCCTCATTTCCATATACATTTCACCATGCATATAATTCACATAACACATAGCACATAACATGTAGTATTTAAACACATAAGATGAAATGCACAATGCATGCAATGGTCTAGACCCATACCCATCAAGCCCTAGGTAAATCGTATACCTATGCTCTAATACCAAGCTGTGATGCCCCAAAAATCGAGGGTCCTTAATTTAATAAAATTCGGGTAGAGTATCTTCTGTATGGGAAACTCTACCCAAAACACAACCTGTGCATCATACAATCACATGACCCATTTAAGGTCCACTATACAACATTGACCACACCGGGTCTATTTAACCATACTCATATAATAACATGCAAGGTTAAATTAGAAATAGTCCATATCAGTTAGAATACAATTCTTTTACATATATTACATGCCCAAAAACTAACTTAGCGAATGTTTTACAAAAGCATTGTTTTTCACAATAGTTTTACAAAATGTGAATTAAAAGCCACAAGTCGGCTTTTCTTTATCCTTGAGGCCCAAGTGAGAGCCTTCCATTGGTGTGTACCCCGCACCTGAAATGTTGCCCCCATAAAGGGTGAGCCACACTCAATAGGGTAACTCCTAAAGAGGCTACTCCCTAACCCTGATGAATATGAAATGTCACATGCAACATTCAACAAGCAACAACCATCCCAAATAACAATTTGCAATTCAATGTTGGAATTCTGCTAGCCCTTCTTGCTATACCCGACACAAGTTTTTCATGCAACCCATGCGACTCTGTTGAACCTTGATCCAACTATACCGAGTCCACTTGACAACCACCAAGGATGGTGTTTGACCTAACAACAAGCACACACACCCGCACTCAATCCTAATGCCTATGAATGTGATGCCTTCATGCATATTCAATGTAATGAGCAATTGCAACATCAATATCATACCCATATGTAATGAATATGAGATGGATTATTTCTATCACATTTCAACACATGTCATGGATAATTACACCCTAAGCAAATAATTATCATAATTCACCCCAATGCTAATATATCATAAGCACATATCAACATTTGCATTTTCAATGGTAATTCATATCATAAGCATATGATTTTACTTTACCACATCATCCAAGCATGATATCACATAATCTCATGCAATTAACACACTTTACTTCACATAGGCATTTTATCAAACACTTTCAAAGCACCAAATCATGTAATCACATAAAATGCCCAAATTTATCACATAACTCAAAAAAAAAATCAAAATAAATGATTTGCACATACCCAATTATCAAAACTTTGAAGAAATCACAATCTAGCAATTTCTAATTACCAATTCACACTAGAATTGCGCCTATCCATTTCCATTAAACCAAATCTAATAGGAAAGTATTAAAATACACAAAATAGCCCACTTCACATATTCATCACAGGTTCGAAATAAACCAAGTTAGGATGAAAATCGTACCTCTTGAAGCATAAAATCAATGGTAAAACCTTCAAGAATATCACCCAAGTCCAAAACTCTTGATTTCCCAAAATTATGTCCTGAAAACTTTGGTGAAATCAGCTCTTTTTGGTATTTAGGCGAAGCCCTTGACGAGAAGAACAACTTTCGTTCTTGGCCCGAGTGGATTCGACTTCTAGAACTCCGAAGATCGTAGGAAGAAAGTTGGATTTTTCTCTTTTTTTCGCTCTTTCTCTCGAATGTTGAACCCAGCAGAGAACCAGCATAAAGATCACTGAAAAATCAGATTTTTTACCCCTATTTGTAAACTTTAAAACTCGGCCCACGTCGTGCCACACGCTTCCCCATTCCCGGGTCCCTTTTTGGCTACGAAATGATTAAATTTCATACCGGTTTAAGCTCAAAATATTTTGTATGAACTTTGTTTAAATTATTTTATAAATTTTAAAATTTTAATAAAAAATTCATTTTTGGGGTCACATGAGACCTGACTGCTTCGAAAAACGTGAAAAATTCGACTATCTCGAAATTCGACGAAAATTGTCTGAGCAACTAGATTTCATGAGACAAATCCAATGATGAGGTCTATTTTGTCCTCTGAGCTCTAGAGAAATACGGGTTTTCAACTCACATTGTAGTGGTATATTAACGATTCGCCCTTTTTCAAAAAAAGTTCAAAATTTTCTGGGTTTTACATTCTTCCCCTTAAAAGAATTTCATCCCCGAAATTCACACACACATACACATTGCACCACATGCATGTGCAACAGTCATATAATACAAAATGACTATAATAATGTACCTTCATCCTCGAATAACAAAGGATAACTAGTATAGATAGTGTCCTCGCGCTACCATGTCGCCTCTTCCACTCGGTGCTGCCACAGCACCTTAACTAGCCTCATGGTCTTGTCTCACAAAACCTGATCCTGGCTATCCATGATGCGCATCGGTCCTTCCTCGAAGGTCCCATTCGCATCAACAACAAGCTCATCCTAATCCACCACGAGTCAAATCTAGGGTGTATTTCTGAAGCATAGAGACATGGAATATCGCGTGAACATCCGATAGATTTAGAGGTAACACCAATCGGTAAGCAACTGTACCAACTCTCTCAAGTACTTCGAAGGCCCCGATATACCTCGGCGACATCTTTCCCCACTTGTCGAACCTAACTACTCCTCTTTTAGGCATCACCTTCAAGAAGGCATGATCTTTCACCTCAAAATCTAGAGGTCGCCATCGTCTGTCAGCGTAGCTCTTCTATCTACTCTGAGCCATGAGAAGACGCTTTCGTATCAAATCCACCTTCTCCGAGGTGTCTCTAACCAATTTTGGACCCATAGAGGGTCTCTCTCCTACTTCGGTCTAAAGAATCAGAGAACGACAAGGCCTCCCATATAGTGCCTCATAGGGTGCCATCTGTATGCTTGTCAGATAACTATTGTTATAGGTGAACTCCACTAAGGGTAGGTGTTCTTCCTAGATACCCTTGACATCTAGGACGCATGCCCGTTACATGTCCTTTAAAGTCTGTATGGTCCTCTCCGACTGACTATACGTCTAGGGATGAAAAACAATGGTCATCATCAATTGTGTCCCCATGGCTTACTAAAAACTCTCCCAAAAATGAGTCGTAAACCTACGATCCCAATATGATACTATAGATACGAGCACCCCATGCAACCACACAATCTCTTGTATATACAACCTGTAGAATTCCTCCAGTGTGAAGATCATCCGTACAGCCAAAAAATGTGCCGACTTAGTAAGCCGGTCCACTATCACCGACACCGCATCATGCCCCCGCGATGTCCATGGCAAGTGAGTCACAAAATCTATCATGACATGCTCCCACTTCCACTCAGCTACCTTCAAAGGCTGGAGTAACCCTGTTGGTCTCTGGTATTCAGCTTTCACTTGCTGACACGTGAGACATCGGCTAACAAAACTTTCAACGTCTTTCTTTATCCCACTCCAATAATATTAGCGACGAAGATCATGGTATATCTTTGGGCCACCTGGATGCACAGCAAAACGAGAGCAATGGAACTCCTTAAGGTGAAGTTTTTAGGACATGGTGTCGGCTTCGGGTGTATCTGTAGACCCAAAGAAAGTTGAGGCAGTCATGAATTGGGAGAGGCCGAAGTTAGTCTTTGAGATACGAAGTTTCTTGGGATTGGCAGGTTATTATAGGAGGTTCATTGAGGACTTCTCCTGACTAGCTGCACCTATGACGAGATTAACCCGGAAAGAGGTCAAGTTTGAGTGGAATGACTTGTGTGAGAAGGCATTCCAGGAGTTGAAGAGGAGGCTTACATCAGCTCTTTTTCTGATAGTTCCGAAAAGGAGACAGAGGTACACAGTGTATTGTGATGCGTCAAAGGACGAACTCAGTTGTGTGTTGATACAGTCTAAAAGGGTGGTGGCTTATGGTTCTCAACAATTAAAGAATCACGAGCAGAATTACCCTATGCATGACATGGAGTTAGCGGCCATGGTCTTTGCCTGGAAGGCTTGGCGCCACTACTTATATGGTGAACAGTTCGAAGTGTTTTCGGACCATAAGAGTCTAAAGTACATCTTTACACAGCAAAATCTTAACATGAGGCAACGCATGTGGATGGAGTATCTAGAGGACTACGACTTCACTTTGCATTACCATCCTGGTAAGGCAAATGTGGTGACTGATGCACTCAGCCGGAAGTCACGAGGAGTATTAGCTAGTGTGATTTCCTAGAAGTGATAAATGCTCAAGACTGTAGGACAGTTCGGGCTACAGTATAGAGATCAGACTCAGGGTACTTTGGGGAATTTGGTGGCTACACCTTCCCTACTGAGTAGAGTGATTGAGTCCCAGGGACAAGATGCAGAGATATCATCCGTCAGGGACCGAGTATAGGCAGGTTCTAATGACAAGGGCTGGACCATTCACTCGGATGATAGTCATCGGTTTAGGGAAAGGGTAGTGGTTCCCTAGTCTGCGGAGCTTAGAAAGGAGATTCTCAAAGAGTTTCATTGTTCCTGATTTGCTGTACATCCAGGTGGCACAAAGATGTATCATGATCTTTGTCGCCAGTATTATTGGAGTGGGATGAAGAAAGATGTTGGGAATTTTGTTAGTCGATGTCTCATGTGTCAGCAAGTTAAAGCTGAGCACCAAAGACCAGTGGGATTACTCCAACCTTTGGAGGTAGATGAGTGGAAGTAGGATCATATCACGATGGATTTTGTGACTCACTTGCCATGGACATCGCGGGGACATGACGCGGTGTGGGTGATAGTGGACTGGCTTACGGGGACATGACACTTTTTGCCTGTGCAGATGACCTTCACACTGGAAAAATTTTACAGGTTGTATATACGGGAGATTGTTCGGTTGCATGGGGTACCCGTATCTATAGTATTGGATCGGGATCTTAGGTTTACAGCTCATTTTTGGGAGAATTTTCAGCGAGCCATGGGAACACGGTTGATGATGAGTACTACTTTTCATCCCCAGATGGACGATCAATCAGAGAGGACCATCCAGACTTTAGAGAACATACTACAGGCATGTGTCATAGATCTCAAGGGTAGGTGGGAAGAGCATTTACCCTTAGTGGAGTTCGCCTATAACAACAGTTATCAGGCGAGCATACAGATGGCACCTTATGAGGTACTATATAGGAGGCCTTGTCGATCTCCGGTTTGTTTGATGGAGGTGGCAGATAGACCCTCTATAGGTCCAGATTTGGTTAGGGACATCTCTAAGAAGGTGGACTTGATACGAAAGCATCTTCTCACGGCTCAAAGCTGATAGAAGAGCTATGCCGACAAACGGCAGCGACCTCTAGAGTTTGAGCTGGGAGATCATGTCTTCTTAAAGGTGATGCCTAAGAGAGGAGTGGTCAGGTTCGGCAAGCGGAGAAAGCTGTCACTAAGATATATCGGGCCCTTCAAGGTACTGGAGAGGGTAGGTACAGTTGATTACCTATTGGCGTTACCTCCAAATCTATCAGGTGTTCATGCGATATTCTATGTCTCTATGCTCAAAATATATATCACGGATCCGACTCATGTGGTGGATTGGGGAGAACTTGTTGTTGATGCTAATAGGACCTTCGAGGAGGGACCGGTGTGCATCANTTTCGAGGAGGGACCGGTGCGCATCATGGATAGCCGGGAATAGGTTTTGTAAGGCAAGACCGTGCAGCTAGTGAAGGTGCTGTGGCAGCACCGAGGAGTGGAGGATGCGACATGGGAGCACGAGGACACCATCCGTACCAATTATCCTTTCTTATTTGAGGATGGAGGTACTTTGTTATAGTCATTAGATATTAAATAATTGCCGCATATGCATGTGATTGTATGTGTATGTATGTGTGAATTTCGAGGACAAAATTCTTTTAAGAGGGAAAGAATGTAAAATCTGGGTAAATTTGGACCTTTTCAAAAAAAGAAATAAAGAAAGGGAAAAATGATAATTTACCACTATAATGCATATTTAAAATACTCATGTTCTAGACTTCATATGAGGAAACGGAGTTCACTGTTGGGTTCATATCGCAAAACCTAGTCACCCTATCAAATTTTTTCAAATTTTGAGATAGTCGAATTTTTACACGTCGTTTGAGGCGACTGCGTGGCAAATGACATTTTAAAGGTCCCCAAAAATGAATTTTATAAAATTTCCTTAAAATTAAGTTAAAGTTCAAATAAAATTAATTTGAACTTAATCCGGGATATAATGAATCGTTTCGGGACAAAAAACGGATCCAAAAGTCAGAAATATGGGGTGCAATTTGGACAGCACATTAAAGGGGTATAAATAGGGACAAATATCTGAAAAATCAGATATTTCTCACAATTTTTCTGTCTTGTTTGGCCGGCCATAGAGAGAAAAGATAGAGAAGAGAAAAAACTTTGATCTTCAAGCTTCTTCTTCCGATCCAAGAAGTTTCGTCGCTCAGATCAACTCGAACCAAGAGTTAAAGTCGATCACTGCGACTAGGCTACGTCTACGTACCAAGAAAAGTGGATTTCACTGAAGAACCAAAGAAAAGATTTTGGAAAAATCAAGTTCCTAGGCTATTGTTGAAGTTTTTGGAAGTTCTATCATTTCCTTCACGCTACAAGAGGTAGGGTCCTTCCTACTTTGTTTTTATTCCTCTCCATTGGGGCTATTTTAGTGGCTGAAATGGGGCTGCACGTAGGCTATCCAAATGGACTGTTTTTGAACTATTTTAGTGGCTAAAATGGGGCTGCTTGTAGGCTGTCCAAATGGACTATTTTTGGACTGTTTTAGTGGCTAAAATGGGATTGCATGTAAGCTGTCCAAATGGATTGTTTTACGGACTATTTTGGGCCATTTTACGGACTATTTTTAGGCCGTTTTATGAACTATTTTTAGGCTAAAATTGTGCATTTGTGATTAAGTGTGTTATTGACATAAAAAGTGTGATAACATGCTGGGAATTGTTTATGAAAATCGTCAATGTATATACATGATTGTACTATATTGACATTGTGGAAAATTATTGAAATTATATGCTTATGATATAATTTTGGCATGGGATCTGTGAAATGTGTTGATATTGTTCATATGTCTTTCATAGCATAATGAATATGTTATTATGGTACAATGAGACATCATATTGCATATGCACGATAACATTGCATCATATGAGTGTGTGCATGGTTGTTACCAACACCACACTTGGTGGATGACGAGTGGACTCGATTAAACTTGGTCGAAGACCTGGCCAATTCGCACGGGTTGCATGGTAATTAGGGTTGAGGTTAACAAGAAGGGACTAGAAGATCCCTCGGGTGCAAGGCCCGATGATTGGGATACGCACTCCCTTGGCTTACACCATGAAGTGTGTAGGTGTACGCGGAGCCCTTGGTGGAAGTCCATAAATTCGTAGTAGGTTGGAGACCTTGGTGTAAGCCCATGAACATCCACCCCATACAAAGGCCCTAGATTGGTCAAAGTCATTGATGTGCAACATAAATGACAATTCCATACACATTGGCACTAGCATGTGTTGAGGAGCTGGGAAGGGCTCGAGTTGATGTTCATGAGTGAGTCTCATCTCATTTCATGGCATGNGATGTGCAACATAAATGACAATTCCATACACATTGGCACTAGCATGTGTTGAGGAGCTGGGAAGGGCTCGAGTTGATGTTCATGAGTGAGTCTCATCTCATTTCATGGCATGGCATGGTAAATTCTAACATTGAATGCATATTCTTACTTGGAATGTTGATGTGAATATGAAATATTGTATGTGAGCATTGCATGTGCACTTAGGTGGGGAGTAACCTCTATAGGAATTACTCTATTGGGCGTGGCTCACCCTATACGAAAAAACATTTCAGATGCTAGACACACACCGGTGGACGGTCCTCATTTGGATCCTCAAGGGTGAAGAGAGGCTGGATTGTGNCCTCTATAGGAATTACTCTATTGGGCGTGGCTCACCCTATACGAAAAAACATTTCAGATGCTAGACACACACCGGTGGACGGTCCTCATTTGGATCCTCAAGGGTGAAGAGNCTTGGAATTATTTTATGAAAATCATCAATGTATATACATGCTTGTGTTATATTGACATTATACATTGACATTGTGAAAAATTATGAGAATTATATGCTTATGATATAATTTTGTCATGGGATCTGTGAAATATGTTGATGTTGTTCATATGTCTTTCNTACATTGACATTGTGAAAAATTATGAGAATTATATGCTTATGATATAATTTTGTCATGGGATCTGTGAAATATGTTGATGTTGTTCATATGTCTTTCATAGCATAATGAATATGTTATCATGGTACAATGGGACATCATATTGCATATGCACGGTAACATTGCATCATATGGGTGTGTGCATGGTTGTCGCCAACACCACACTTGGTGGATGATGAGTTGACTCGATTAAGTTTGGTCGAAGACCTGGCCGATTCGCACGGGTTGCATGGTAATTAGGGTTGGGGTTAACAAGAAGGGACTAGAAGATCCCTTGGGTGCAAGGCCCGGTGATTAGGATGCGCACTCCCTTGGCTTGGACCATGAAGTGTGTAGGTGTACGCAAAGCCCTTGGTGAAAGTCCATAAATTTCGAGTAGGACCCCTGGTGTAAGCCCATGAACATCCATCCCATACAAAGAACCTAGATTGGTAAAAGTCATTGATGTGCAACATAAATAACAATTCCATACACATTGGCACTCGCATGTTTCGAGGAGCTGGGAAGGGCTCGGGTTGATGTTCATGAATGAGTCTCATCTTATTTCATGGCATGACATGATAAATTCTAACATTGAATGCATATTCTTACTTGATATGAATATGAAATGTTGTATGTGAGCATTGCATGTGCACTTAGGTGGGGAATAGCCTCTGTAGAAATTACTCTACTAGGCGTGGCTCACCCTATACGGAAAAATATTTTAGGTTCTGGATACACACCGGTGGACGACCCTCACTTGGATCCTCAAGGGTGAAGAGAGGCCGGATTGTGGCCTTTAACCTTGGTTTATGTAAAACTATGTTTTGGGCATGTAATGTATAAAAGAATTGTAAGTGAGTTTATATGGATTGATTTAATATAACGGTGCATGTTTTTGTATGAGTATGGATAAATAGACCCGGTGTGGTCAATGTTTATTTTTAAATAGACCCGATGTGGTCAGTATTGTATATTGAACATTGGATGGCTCATGTGATTGTATAATTACACAGGTTGTGTTTTGGGTAGAGTTTCCCATACAAAGGAGACTCTGCCCGAATTTTTGTTAAATTCTGGACCCCGATAAATGGGGCATAATGGCGTGATATCGAATTACTCGGTATTCACGGATATTTTGCAGGTTGATGGGTAATCAATGGACCCCTGAATTTTGGGGCGTCACAATGACAATACCGCACCNACTATGTTTTGGGCATGTAATGTATAAAAGAATTGTAAGTGAGTTTATATGGATTGTTTTAATATAACGGTGCATGTTTTTGTATGAGTATGGATAAATAGACCCGGTGTGGTCAATGTTTATTTTTAAATAGACCCGGTATGGTCAGTATTGTATATTGAACATTGGATGGCTCATGTGATTGTATAATTACACAGGTTGTGTTTTGGGTAGAGTTTCCCATGCAAAGGAGACTCTGCCCGAATTTTTGTTAAATTCTGGACCCCGATAAATGGGGCATAATGGCGTGATATCGAATTATTCGGTATTCACGGATATTTTGCGGGTTGATGGGTAATCAATGGACCCCTAAATTTTGGGGCGTCACAATGACAATACCGCAACATCAGTTTGCAAGATAAAAATACATAGCAACCTTTATGGCTATAAGGACAGCTCTATCTTGTACTCTATGAAATGGAAACTAATATAACATATAATTCAACCAAGCCAAAGACAACTTTATCTTGCACCATGCTGCCAACTTGGAAGCTATCATAGCTATTGGATGGTTATAATAGAAGAAAGCAGATGTAAGNACTAATATAACATATAATTCAACCAAGCCAAAGACAACTTTATCTTGCACCATGCTACCAACTTGGAAGCTATCATAGCTATTGGATGGTTATAATAGAAGAAAGCAGATGTATGCTAAGAGATGACCAAATATAATAAACAAATTTTTAGCAGCAAGAGTGAACTAACAATTCAATTCCGTTTTATATTCAAAACCAACATTATTACATCCATAGACCTTCTGAACTTCTATAAAGGAATTGCGACCCTGTGAACTTACAAACCGAGAGGAATGTTCATACCGATAGTATAATATCATATCGAGAAGAATTGAGCTCCAGTGAACTTCTATAAATTGAATCAGTGCATACTAAGAGGAATTGCAACCTGGGTGCTTGTCGAATATCTAACGTCTTCTTCTACAGCAAAGCAGGAGCTCCATAACATAACAAAAAAAAAAGGGTATGGGTGTGTTTTTGTCATCCATAGCAGGCCACACCCTCTTTTTTTGGTGGTTGTTGACGGCTAAGAGTGGCTTTCGATAGTGTTGAGGGGGTGTGGGGTGTTGTTCGGCGGTGGTTGTGAAATATTAGCACAAAGCTTCAATACATAAAATAAATTAAAAAATTGAATCAGTGAATACCGAGAGAAATAGCAACTTGGGTACTTGTCGAATATCTAACGTCTTCTTCTTCAGCAAAGCAAGAGCTCCATGGTAGGACAAAAAACAAAGGGTGTGGGGGTGTTTTGTCTTCTATAGCAAGCCACACTCTCTTTTTTTGGTGGTCATTGGCGGCTGAGGGAGGCTTTCGATAATGTTGTGGGGGTTTGGGGTGTTGTTTGGTGTGTGAGGTAGATGAGGAAAGAAAGGCAGTGGGCGGTGGCTTGGGCACTTGAGAGACAGACATGGGAGAGTAGAGTTTGAGAGATACAGAGAGACGTATGTATAGGGGAGATGTATTTCACATGAGATAAGTCATTTGGAGCCCTATAATGAGAGATCTCTTTGAAATTGTTAGGCGAAATCTGTGTGTAACAAAGAGAGGAGTCTGAGAGAGAGAGGTATATGAGAAATAGAAAGAGATAAAGACGTGTGAGAGATAGAATTGGAAATAGAATCAAACTTGATTTTAAATATTGGGCTAGAAATGAAATTTAAGGATCAATTATGATCGTCGGATCAATAATCATTAAAACGATATGAACCGTCTTTTATATTGAGATTACATTGTCCATTAGATATGTTTATTTTTTGCCTTAAAATGATCTAGACCTCTTTTTGCCTCCAAAATTTATATATATATAGATATAGATATAGATATATATATATATATACCACTAACTTGGATGTGAGATTGCATGCAAGTTAGTGGGTTCTCCACTAACTTAGCTTGGATGGTGAGGATTTAGAGGGGGATAAGGGGGCCGCTAAGATGAAGAGGAAGGATGTATAGGGTACTCTTCACTAGGGGGTTTGCTATACTACCAATATATAATAAAACACTTAGAAGATTTTAGAGGAAAATGAAAGAAGGCCATCAGCTAGGAGAAGGAACCAAGGAAAAGAAGGAGAAAAAAAAGAAGGAAAAGGAAAAGAAGAGAGGGTGAGGTCTTGGTGTGGAAATTGTGGGTTGATACTCATCCCCATTTAAGGTTTAGGAACGTTTAAGAATAACTTGTTGAAAGGACCAACATAAGGATGGACTCCGAGATAGACTTTAGCAGCCAAGGTAAGGGTTTAAATTTTAACCTTAAATTTGTTGTATTATCTATTGATCATTGACTTACTTAACAACTTGGAACTTGATTGAGCCTATGTGGCGTAATTGCCTGTGTGGGGTGAAGTTAACTTGTGTGGTGTAAATTACTTGTGTGGCAGAGAATTAGCTTTGTGTGGCATAACTACCTATGTGGCATATTTTTCTGTGTGGCATTAAATTAGCATGTGTGGTGTGTTTGCCTATGTGGCACTTTTAGCCTGTGTTGCAGGAATTGGCTCGTACAACGGACATAAATTATATTAGTAGAGTGCAATGGTGTTTAAGTGATGTATATGTTGTGAAAGCATATATTTATTTATATGAGAATATAATTATTAAGGCATAATTATAAAATTCTCAAATTGTTCTTTGAGTTTTACATGTGTTTTTCTTCCTACCACATTCATATATTGACTGAAAAATTCTTGACATTTTTCAGAAATAAAACATGATGCGAGGTGTCCACTATCGAGTATGTAGGACTGTTTAGAGTGGTCTTCATCATCGCTAAGGGGTCTTCGTGTCTTTTGAATGTAAATGTGTATTCTAGAAAGAATGACTTTGTTTCGTGTAGCTACTATAGCCTCTTTCACCTTTTTAGCCTACCTTGTGTTGCTAGGAAATGACTGTGTCTTTTTCGAGGCTTTCACCCATACTAGAAACTAGTATATGGTGTCGAACGCCTGAACACAAACAAACTTACCTTATTATTAAAGGGAAAAAGGCTGAAAACCAAAGTGAAAGAGCTGATTGTCTATTACATGTATTAAGTAAGAACTCATAAAGAGTCGACCACTTGTGGTTATCTTGTTTATTTTCCTACGGGGAATTTCAATAGCTTGTACACAGGGGACTATGTTGTTTATTCAATGGTTGTGTTCCTTTTAAAATTGTTTGAGTTAAACTTTGCTTCAGACTGGGATATTGTAGTGTAAACATGGAACAAAGTTTTGTCTTTACGTTTGGGTTTTTTGTTTATATTTATCCATTTGTGACAGATGTTTGTACCTTTGAGTTAGGGTGTTACAATTTTGGTAGCAGAGCCTAGGTTTATAGGTTTTGTAGACAAGTGCGTTTAGGTCGGCAATGGACAAGTTAGGGTGTCCGGGTTGGTGAGGGAAGACAAGCATAAAATGCAAACCATATATGTTCTATATGTATGTGTACTTACTTATAATGGTTTGCAACTGAATTAGAACAAGAGCAATGGATCCACCAATAGATCAAGACCCAATTGAGGAAGTGGGATCACTTTCTCTTACTATGGATGAGGGAGGAAAGAGTTAACAAAAAGAAGGTAGAGAAGGGGAACAAAATCAATCAAAGGTAGTGCAGAGGGCATTTGGGGTGGTGGCACAGATGGCTACAATAACAAATCAGTTGGTGGAATTACAAATGGAGATTTAAGCTGCAACGAGGGTAGTGCCACCCATGCCACATGTGGAGTTACGTGGTACTATACATGAGAGGTGTATGAAGTTGAATCCACCAACATTTGCAGGAACAATTAATCCTCTAGAGGTTGAGGCTTAGTTGAAACGAATGGAAGCTATATTTGAAGTGATCGGGGAGTAATGGTGAAAACCAAGTAGTCTTAGCAACTTTTATGTTATCAAAGGAGGCACGAATCTAGAGGGAGGCCACAAAGTGATTGTTAATCCTACAATTGTTGGTGAGGGTGCTCAAGTACAAATAATGGTTACTTGGGATCAGTTTGTGAGAGAGTTGAATTCTAATTATTTTCTAGAGCCATATTGCTATAGGCAGGAGCATGCTTTCATGACATTAACTCAGAGAAAGATGTCAACGTCAAATACGAAAAAGCAGTTCACTACACTATCTCAATTTGTTATAGCTTTCATCCAAATTGATGAAGCTAGATGCAATAAGTTTTGGTGGGGACTGGATTAATCTATTTGGATCCAACTTTCAACTTTTGATTTGACAAGCTATGTTACTCTAGTTAATAAAGCTTTAATGGTTCAAAAGTATGTGCAAGAATTGTCTGGACAGTGTGAGCAATTCAAAAAGAGGAGATTTGATGGAGCGCACAGAATGGGTTATCAATCCGAAGGACAAACCTCGGGACAAAGGAAACAAGGATCTTAATTCTCTCAGGTTCGAGGTATCGAGAATACTAGAGTGGCTAGTGGTTCATGGGAAATTCTCTCGACTTCCCTTAGGGCAACAAGGTAGGAGATGTCGAGTGGTTGTGTGGCCAATGTCACCTGTTTTAAATTTGGAAAGGAAGGGCATATCTAGGAATTGTGAAGTAGTGTTAGCAGGTGAAATTCGGCGGTGTTATGAATGTGGTCAAACAAGACATTTAGTGAGTGAGTGTCCAAGTCGATTTGTTACATCATCAAGGGGCAGTGTCAACCCTGCGAGGAATGAATACACCGGTGGGTGCTTAAAGGGAAGGAAAAGGATCGACTAGCACCTGGGGAACCCAAGGGAGAATATTTGATATGACACAGCAAGATGCACATGCCTCTCCTAATGTGGTGACAGGTACAATTTTTATTTTTGGTAGGAAGGTATGCCTTCTTATTGATCCTGGTTTTAACCATTCTTTTTATGGTGTCTGGATTTTCCATGCATTGTGTGTTGATCTGTTTCCA
>CAUOFW020003236.1:43849-84357 GCA_963454935.2 Ilex paraguariensis
TTGAAAAGGTATTACCAATGACACCTTGAGAGCATCAAAGCAGTAGAAATTGGGACTTGATTTGATTTTTAGCGGTGTTACCCAAAATTTCAATGTATTTTTTATTTTTTTGGGAATTATCACCCAATATCGCTTTTTATAAGCAATAAATTAATAAAATTTTCTGTCATTTACTCCAAAAAGATTTTCTGTATTTCATTTCAAAGGAGTATCGGTACAAAAATAAGGCCAGATATCGCCTTTTCAAAAAAAATAAAAAATAAAAAGTCCTAAACACTCTAACTGCTCTCATGGTCGTCCCCCACCTCCTCCTCATTGTTATCAACATCATCAAATCCCCCCTCATCACTGTCATCAGTGGGCACGAAAGGTGAGAAGTCAAATATTAGGGAAAGCGGTAGAAACTTTCCCTCGGAGATCCTCGAAACCATCAATAAAAGCATCTGCAAGACCGTTCTCCAAGTCTTCCTCAGCACGGGAAACTCTCTCCCTAGCAGCCGTCAGCTTTGCCTCTGCAACAGCTGCCTCTCTAAGCATGGCCCTCTCATGGGCCTCTACAAGCTCAGCCTCTCTGAGCGTACTCCTCTCGCGGACTGCCAAAAGCTCAGCCTCTAGCTTAGTGGCCCTCTCATAGGCTGCAACAAGCTCACCATCCCTGAGTGCGCTTCTCTCGTGGACTGCCAAAAGTTCAGTCTCTAGCTTAGTGGCCCTCTCATGGGCTGCAGCAAGCTCACCATCCCTGAGCGCGTCCCTCTCGCGGGCCGCCAGAAGCTCGGACTCTAAATTAGAAAACCTTTCATGTGCTGCCACAAGCTCACCCTCCCGGAGCACGTCCCTCTCACGGGTCACCAAAAGCTCAGAATCAAGCTCGACAATCCTCTCCTGAGCAGTAATAAGCTCCCTCTGCACAAGGCTAAGATCCAGCTTCAGCTTGTCTTGATTATAGGCCCTCGAAAGCAAGCAGATGGAGGAAGTCGAAACCTAAAAAAAAAAAAAGGNAAAACCCGAGGGAACCCCAAGGGAAGTAACAACCTAGCCGCTAACGAACCCACAGAAAAAATGTCTTCCAAACGCCTATTTATACTTACAATGGCTTTCTATCTCTACACCCATCTCTATAAACTTAGACATCTTTGAAAGAAATGGCTTTCATGATATCCAAACACCAACCATCTTTCTCAGAGGCCGCCGAGAAGGTAAGCGTTTCAGATCAACGAGATGAGACAGAAATTATAAACTCAGTCACTAGTCAACTCTACTTGAAGTCGTCATCATCATCGGCTCATCACACTTCAGAAAAAGCTCTGGACAAAGATGTTGTTCTCAGACGACTTCGCCACCATAAGTGCTTAAACAGGATAAAAAATACTTTCGGAGCTTTGCTGAGTACCACCCCATCTGGTGGCCAGAGACAGAAGTGGCTGGAACAAGATGATGCTTTCTCCGCCCCGTGACTTGGACCGACTGACTGAACAGGTTTTTGTCACCGGCCGATGACGGCGGGAGAGGGGGGTGGGTAATGGTGACCCAAAATAAGCTGTTTTACAGAGGTGCTGCTTACATTTTTCAGCAAGATCTTAATTCTTGCAATGTAAGTGCTATTTCATTTAAAAGACCATTCAAAGGTGAAATGAACTCCGAAGGTCACAAAACTTGCCAGATTGATGGCTTGTAACATGTTTATTGTTTTTTTTTTGTCTTTTTATCTACTTGAGTTTTAAGAATCTGTTTGAATTCTAATGGCCAAAGTCATCAATTAAAGTCAATATTTACATTATTTTCTTTTGGGTGAATTGTATTTTGCACCTTGAAAGGTTTAAGAATTTTAACTTTTGTACTCTCAAAAATTAAATTTTTCATATTGTCCTTCAATATATTAAAAGTATTACAATATGACATTCTCGTTAGTTTTCATTATTCATTCCGTCAACGTCAATAGAATAAATTTTGATGGATTGAGGTAATAAAATATAACGGAAATGTCACATTACAACACTTTTAATACATTGAGGGTGTAATGTAAGAGATCTCATCTTTCAGAGTGGAAAGTGAGAAAACTTGAAATCTTTCGGGGTGAAAAGTGAGATTTCCCCTGTCATTTCTGTCAACTGAGAATCCTACTACCAGTTTAAAAAAAAAAAAAACAGAGAACAGTACTAGTGTAGTGTACCTTAAAATACGCAATTCATTCACAAACCGCACATATCAGGTAAATCTAACTCCCCTACAAAACTTAAATTTGAGATCTTAATTGAGTAATATATGAAAACAAGGACAATTGGGATGAAAATACTTGAGGAATTGAGTAATGCTGGGATCCCAAATTGCATCCTATGTAAGTGTGGACCTGTGGATTTGCGAGTCCCGTGCACATTTTTTAATAGTACCCACTGATCTAATAATCCACACTTAGTTGGGATGCAATTTGGGATTTCAACTTTGAGATCTCTAGCATTATTCTATTGCGTATTGGGCCCTTTCATGAGAGGTTTTGTTTTGCATAACAGAGCACATCTGCACATGTTCATTTCTCACAAGATGGAAATCCTACAATGCAACTAGGCAATCCAATATTGTAAACCTAATGAGAGACATTGGGTCCTCTAAACAACAGTGCTAAAGTCTCAAAGATTAATTCCACTGAGAATAGTGGCCTATTAAATCTCCACCCTCTTTGGACTCTAAGTTGGCCGCCTTGGGTAATTTAAAATGAAAGGTGGTTCCACTTTTTCTTTCTATTGGTTAATCAAGGTGGATCCGCTTCAAGAAAGCACATCAGAGCCTTCAGAGATGCATAAATCCAATTTTAATACAATTTAATAGGTAATAATAGCCTATCATACCCAAAGTTTTCTTCTAAAACATGCTAGATATGTAGTTCTAATAAAAAATCTAAATTCTAATACACTGCTGGAGACTGAGAAATAGATATCTGTTCCCCACAATAGGATTTATGCAACCACTGACCCCAAACAATTAATTTATATGATATTGATTGTTCATCATGTCACTATGGAGCAAAGGATCAGCATCATCCTCAAAATAATGGATCAAAATTGAGAAGCTACCATTGTCATAATCCCTCATTGCTTACTTAGTAAACCAGATGTAGCAAGGAATCGTAATGCCTGGTTAGAATTTTTCAGAACTGCAGACGATCTTGAAACCTGCATCTTCCGTTTCTTTAAGAACTCCAATGAGTTCTGTGAGCATTGAGAAGGTGGGATGTCCTTCAAAATGACAGGTTCTAGCCTGTCAAACCATCAATTAGTGGAAAATTTTTTGTTCAGAATTTCACATCTTAACAAATTATTAATAAGCTGGGGAAGAATAAAAGAGAAAAAAAAGAGGACCCACCCAGAGGATTTGGCTGCCCTTTTCTTTTTGGAGGTACGCTTTTTCTCGACCTTCTCTTCCTCAGAGTCTGACAAAAAAACTTTCCTGCACATGATATTTTTCTCTTAATTGCGAATTATGTTAAGAGAAAGACAGCTAGTAGCTCCATAAGAGATACAAACACATGTATGTACACACATAGTGAGAGGAAATGGGGCAAGTTGTTAGGGAAAGAGGAGAGAGTAGCAGCGCATACTTCTCACGAGCTGCAAGCAGTTGGACAATGTCATCTGGGAGCATTCCCTTGTTATTCTGAGTCTCTTCGTGTGTCTCAGTTTCTATTCTGTCTTGAACAGTGTCACTCGCAGACGATGGTCGTGGTGTCAACTTTTGAGCCCATTGTCTGCGTCGTTCTTTTCCTTCACGAACAATCCTACAGAAAGCACATAGAATATATTTCATGTTGTGTAGAATGTAACTTAATGAAGAATCAATCCCTCATTTTGTACGATTTCCAGGCGCAGGAAAACAATATAGGAATACCAGCAGCACCAAAGCAAGCCATCAGAACACCATCAATAGTTTAACACTTATATGGGCCTCAAAGATTCTTTGAAGCATGGCAAAAGTATAAATTGTTATGTTTCCCAAATAGTCTCCATTAAGTCATAGGAGAGTTTGAAATGAACCACCACCAAGGTGGATTCATAATTAAGCAAGAAGTTTGCATCACAGCTCAATTAAAAGAGGGTAGACGTGGCAGTTAACGACCACAATGATGATAACTAAGGCTGTTCAAATTATTGCACAAAAAACAGTTTATGCCGCTCACGTCAATGGAAAGCATGTTTATCTGAATGAGAACTTTTCAAAGACAGATTGTTTAAATGATTTCTGCATATGTGTAAGTCCAGATGGTGTTTTGATACAAGTTAATGGGGTCAAGACAAGAAACTTAATTTTATACATATTTTCGGGTCCAGTAATTCATCGGCTCTAAGCAAGGCAAGGAAAATCTGACCATACAAAAATGAAAAAGGTATGAAATAGGGAGAAACAATGTCATCTATAGCAATTGGAGATGGACCATGTATGAGAAGAAGAAGAAATGAAAGAATAGGAAAAACCTGCAGCAGCACATACAAAATGATTGATACGTTAGAATTCAATAACAACTCTACTACTAATTGGTACCGCATACAAAATTAAGCAGTTTCAAGTCCCAATTTTGCTACAAAATAAAGTTTTACCTAGTTTCAGGTCCAGAGTTTTGCATTAATTTTTATTTCTTCAACACAACAAATGTCTTATAGCAGCCCAGCAATAT
Organism: Ilex paraguariensis; assembly: GCA_963454935.2. NCBI lineage: Eukaryota > Viridiplantae > Streptophyta > Magnoliopsida > Aquifoliales > Aquifoliaceae > Ilex > Ilex paraguariensis. The sequence goes on from CAUOFW020003236.1 coordinate 48,513, forward strand.
CACATTAAGCTAATACAACCAATAGCACACGAGATCAAGAAACTATGTAGCTTTCACACTCACAAGCACAGTTCACTATTGAACACTTTCAAAACTCCCTATAATAATTTACAAACAAAATACGAATCCACAAAGCCAATCCACCCCAAGAATACGAAAAGAAGGGTAATATTTGGTCTCATTATATGAGAAATTCACCAATATTCAAACATTCAATCCACTAATATAACATAGGGTATCATTGAATTGAAAAGATTATATTTATGTATGCACATTTAATTAGAATGTTCATACCTAGCCTTATTTTCGTTTTCAACTTTTCTTATCTCTTCGTCTTGCTGAATTCCCTGCGATGAAAACAGATAACCTGATCAGAGTAGTAAAAAGAAAAAATTCTATCTTTTTGATTTCAAAGAGTAAGAAATAGACAATAGAGAGTGAATCGAACCTGCTGTGATGTGAATTCCTCAGGAGCTTCGGAGTCACTATCGTCTTCTCTGCCCGACATCGCTTCGGAGCTCAAAGTATCAACCTTTTCGGATTTAGGAACGACGAGTTCAATTTCTCGGGGTTTTAGGGTTAGGGTTTTGATGTTTTTAAGCAGAGTAAGATCTATTAATGAGAAAATTTCAATAAGCCCCCTATAAATATTATACCTTCAAGGTTATCCCTTATATTATAGGAAATATGACTTTAGCCCTTTCTAATTTATGTATCTTGTTAATCCTTATTGTAAGTGGTCGCTTTGGTCAAAAAATTGTAGATTTTTTCTTAAGGGTTGGTTTATTCCCACCTCTTAAATCTCATTTTTCATCTCATTTAATCATCTTATTTCAAATTATTAAATTTATTTCATTTATATTCACTTCATTAGTCACTAAACTCACCCCGTCTATATTCACTAATTAAAAATTAAATTTATTTCAACCAACTATATGGGTAATTATCAAAAGTTTGTTTCAGTGTATTATTTCGGAACAAATATATTTCAGAAGCAGAATAAAAATTAGTAAAAAATAATAATAATTTTTAAAAAATTAGTCAAAATATCTTAAAACACCTCAAAATATTNCCAAGGCCGGTTAGACTTCTTGCTTAGCACGTCACCAAGAGGAGAGCACGGGAAGTTTATATGCACCACCAAAGGAAACGGTCCAAATCCACCAAGTCCAAGACAGTCCAAGGCCGGTTAGACTTCTTGCTTAGCACGTCACCAAGAGGAGAGCACGGGAAGTTTATCTGCACCACCGAAGGAAACGATCCAATTTTTGACCACGTTCCATGAAGAACCCCCCAACCTCCTCCTTACGTTGAGGATAAGTCGTGATCTCCACCAAGGATAATCTCTGAGCTGCGATAAAGAAGCCTTGAGGATATGTCATGACTTCCACAAGAATGATCTCTTAGCTACTATAAAATGGCTCTAATCTGGGAGAGGAAGATCACATCCCACCAGAGACATACAGAGGACGAACCGACTACCGGAGATTACTATTTTTCTTTGATTCTCCATTCTCTCTCTCAAAGTTTGTATCTCCATTCTCCATACCTTTGAATCAATAAAATACCCGACAACTGAAGCCATTGAAGAGTGAACGTAGGTCGAATTGACCGAACCACTATAAATTGTGTCTTCTTTAATTCTTTCATTAATTTCATTGCATTTATTATCTACACTTGACGGGTGGTGTGCAAAACCATTTTTGTGCATCATCAGTACCCACTGATCTAATAATCCACACTTAGTTGGGATGCAATTTGGGATTTCAACTTTGAGATCTCTAGCATTATTCTATTGCGTATTGGGCCCTTTCATGAGAGGTTTTGTTTTGCATAACAGAGCACATCTGCACATGTTCATTTCTCACAAGATGGAAATCCTACAATGCAACTAGGCAATCCAATATTGTAAACCTAATGAGAGACATTGGATCCTCTAAACAACAGTGCTAAAGTCTCAAAGATTAATTCCACTGAGAATAGTGGCCTATTAAATCTCCACCCTCTTTGGACTCTAAGTTGGCCGCCTTGGGTAATTTAAAATGAAAGGTGGTTCCACTTTTTCTTTCTATTGGTTAATCAAGGTGGATCCGCTTCAAGAAAGCACATCAGAGCCTTCAGAGATGCATAAATCCAATTTTAATACAATTTAATAGGTAATAATAGCCTATCATACCCAAAGTTTTCTTCTAAAACATGCTAGATATGTAGTTCTAATAAAAAATCTAAATTCTAATACACTGCTGGAGACTGAGAAATAGATATCTGTTCCCCACAATAGGATTTATGCAACCACTGACCCCAAACAATTAATTTATATGATATTGATTGTTCATCATGTCACTATGGAGCAAAGGATCAGCATCATCCTCAAAATAATGGATCAAAATTGAGAAGCTACCATTGTCATAATCCCTCATTGCTTACTTAGTAAACCAGATGTAGCAAGGAATCGTAATGCCTGGTTAGAATTTTTCAGAACTGCAGACGATCTTGAAACCTGCATCTTCCGTTTCTTTAAGAACTCCAATGAGTTCTGTGAGCATTGAGAAGGTGGGATGTCCTTCAAAATGACAGGTTCTAGCCTGTCAAACCATCAATTAGTGGAAAATTTTTTGTTCAGAATTTCACATCTTAACAAATTATTAATAAGCTGGGGAAGAATAAAAGAGAAAAAAAAGAGGACCCACCCAGAGGATTTGGCTGCCCTTTTCTTTTTGGAGGTACGCTTTTTCTCGACCTTCTCTTCCTCAGAGTCTGACAAAAAAACTTTCCTGCACATGATATTTTTCTCTTAATTGCGAATTATGTTAAGAGAAAGACAGCTAGTAGCTCCATAAGAGATACAAACACATGTATGTACACACATAGTGAGAGGAAATGGGGCAAGTTGTTAGGGAAAGAGGAGAGAGTAGCAGCGCATACTTCTCACGAGCTGCAAGCAGTTGGACAATGTCATCTGGGAGCATTCCCTTGTTATTCTGAGTCTCTTCGTGTGTCTCAGTTTCTATTCTGTCTTGAACAGTGTCACTCGCAGACGATGGTCGTGGTGTCAACTTTTGAGCCCATTGTCTGCGTCGTTCTTTTCCTTCACGAACAATCCTACAGAAAGCACATAGAATATATTTCATGTTGTGTAGAATGTAACTTAATGAAGAATCAATCCCTCATTTTGTACGATTTCCAGGCGCAGGAAAACAATATAGGAATACCAGCAGCACCAAAGCAAGCCATCAGAACACCATCAATAGTTTAACACTTATATGGGCCTCAAAGATTCTTTGAAGCATGGCAAAAGTATAAATTGTTATGTTTCCCAAATAGTCTCCATTAAGTCATAGGAGAGTTTGAAATGAACCACCACCAAGGTGGATTCATAATTAAGCAAGAAGTTTGCATCACAGCTCAATTAAAAGAGGGTAGACGTGGCAGTTAACGACCACAATGATGATAACTAAGGCTGTTCAAATTATTGCACAAAAAACAGTTTATGCCGCTCACGTCAATGGAAAGCATGTTTATCTGAATGAGAACTTTTCAAAGACAGATTGTTTAAATGATTTCTGCATATGTGTAAGTCCAGATGGTGTTTTGATACAAGTTAATGGGGTCAAGACAAGAAACTTAATTTTATACATATTTTCGGGTCCAGTAATTCATCGGCTCTAAGCAAGGCAAGGAAAATCTGACCATACAAAAATGAAAAAGGTATGAAATAGGGAGAAACAATGTCATCTATAGCAATTGGAGATGGACCATGTATGAGAAGAAGAAGAAATGAAAGAATAGGAAAAACCTGCAGCAGCACATACAAAATGATTGATACGTTAGAATTCAATAACAACTCTACTACTAATTGGTACCGCATACAAAATTAAGCAGTTTCAAGTCCCAATTTTGCTACAAAATAAAGTTTTACCTAGTTTCAGGTCCAGAGTTTTGCATTAATTTTTATTTCTTCAACACAACAAATGTCTTATAGCAGCCCAGCAATATCACATTAAGCTAATACAACCAATAGCACACGAGATCAAGAAACTATGTAGCTTTCACACTCACAAGCACAGTTCACTATTGAACACTTTCAAAACTCCCTATAATAATTTACAAACAAAATACGAATCCACAAAGCCAATCCACCCCAAGAATACGAAAAGAAGGGTAATATTTGGTCTCATTATATGAGAAATTCACCAATATTCAAACATTCAATCCACTAATATAACATAGGGTATCATTGAATTGAAAAGATTATATTTATGTATGCACATTTAATTAGAATGTTCATACCTAGCCTTATTTTCGTTTTCAACTTTTCTTATCTCTTCGTCTTGCTGAATTCCCTGCGATGAAAACAGATAACCTGATCAGAGTAGTAAAAAGAAAAAATTCTATCTTTTTGATTTCAAAGAGTAAGAAATAGACAATAGAGAGTGAATCGAACCTGCTGTGATGTGAATTCCTCAGGAGCTTCGGAGTCACTATCGTCTTCTCTGCCCGACATCGCTTCGGAGCTCAAAGTATCAACCTTTTCGGATTTAGGAACGACGAGTTCAATTTCTCGGGGTTTTAGGGTTAGGGTTTTGATGTTTTTAAGCAGAGTAAGATCTATTAATGAGAAAATTTCAATATGCCCCCTATAAATATTATACCTTCAAGGTTATCCCTTATATTATAGGAAATATGACTTTAGCCCTTTCTAATTTATGTATCTTGTTAATCCTTATTGTAAGTGGTCGCTTTGGTCAAAAAATTGTAGATTTTTTCTTAAGGGTTGGTTTATTCCCACCTCTTAAATCTCATTTTTCATCTCATTTAATCATCTTATTTCAAATTATTAAATTTATTTCATTTATATTCACTTCATTAGTCACTAAACTCACCCCGTCTATATTCACTAATTAAAAATTAAATTTATTTCAACCAACTATATGGGTAATTATCAAAAGTTTGTTTCAGTGTATTATTTCGGAACAAATATATTTCAGAAGCAGAATAAAAATTAGTAAAAAATAATAATAATTTTTAAAAAATTAGTCAAAATATCTTAAAACACCTCAAAATATTCTAAAGACATTGATGAAATTATATCAAAATATCTTCAAACAACTCGAAATAATATAGATCCCCTCACAACATTGAAATTTCTCCTCAATTACTATTTTTGTTTCAATTTTTTTGATATATATTTAATAGTTTAATTGAATGAGTACAAATGGAGTGAACTTAATAACTAATGAGATAGATATAAATGAGATGAACTTAATAATTTGAAATAAGATAATTAAATAAGGGAAAAAAAAGATTTAAAGGATAAAAATAATCCCACCCTAAATATTTTTTGTGTTTTGGGTTGTATTTTTTGTAGTGCACTTATGAAGAGGAAGAACGAGGGCATGATGTTGCTATTTAAGAAAGGGGTGGGGCTATTATCCACCCATTAAATCATTTTTTCTACACCATTTAATTATTTTACTGCAAATTATTAAGTTCACCTTATCTATACTCATCTCATTAGTTATTAAGTTAACTTAATTTATATTCATTTGATTAAACTATTAAATATATGTCAAAGATACTGAAACAAAAATAGTAATTTGTAAAATCCAGGTGAGTTTAAACTTTTTATAACAAGGGTAAAATGATAATTTGTAACTACAATATAGGTTGTAAACTTGAATTTTTCTAGATCTCGGATGACGAAACGGACTTCACCGTTAGATTCGTTTCGCGAAATCTAATTACTCTGTCAAATTTTATCAAATTCTGAGATAGTCGAATTTTTTGCATTTTACAAGACGGTCGAGTCTCGGGTGACCCAAAAACGAGATTTTTGATAAAATTTTAAAAGTTGAAAATTATTTAAGGTAAGTTAAAAATAAAAATATTTTGAACATGAACTGGGACAAAATTTAATCGTTTCCGGGCGAAAAACGGACCCGAAGAAAAGAGGGTCATGTGACATGTTGTGGACAAAGAGTTTAGGGACTATAAATAAGGGCAAAAATCAGATTTCACTCCATTCTTCGGCCGATTTCAACGTGAGAAAAGAAGAGAGGGAAAAAGATAAGTTCTTCACCTTCTCTCTACGATCTAGGAAGCTACGGAGCTCAAATTCACACGGGCCAAGAATTAAAGTTGCTCCTCTCGCCGAGGGCTACACGATCACACCAAAAATTGACGTGTTTTACCGAAGATCAAGGTACATGATTTTTGAAAGTTTAGAATTTGGGCTAGAAGTGGGTTCTAGGGATTTTCTACGGTAGTTCCTTACGTTTCAAGAGGTAGAGTTCCTTCTTACTTGGATTTATTTTACAACCTAGGGTATTGTATGTAATGGGTGGGGGGATAGATATATATATATATATCACTTGCCTATGGATGAAAATTGATGATATGAGTATGAAAAAGGTTTAACAAATGAATTCTTAGTTTGGAATTGATATATGTGGTGATTGCGTGAGTAATTCCATGGAATTTTGTACCTTAGATTTATGTGAATTTGCCCTAAAATGATTCATGAACAATTCGCATTATGTGGGCATGTCATGTGTTGAATTTATGTTTTGAAAATTAAGTGTGTTATTAGTATAAAGGAAATAACATGGTTATGGATTGGGTTAGATATGAACATGTTGATATATGTTTTTTTTTTTTGATATATTAACATTGAGATGAAATTTGACTATTATATACTTATGATATAAATGACCATGAAATTATGAAAATATATATGTTAAAGTTGCTCATCTGACATTCATCACATGTGAATATGACAATTGAAATAACAATGGTGCATTTCATTGTATATGCGCGGAGACATCGCATGTATGAGTGTGTGTGTGTGCATGGTTGTTTGTCAACACTACGCTCAGTGGATGACTGGTGGGCTCGAGTAAGCTTGGTCGAAGACCTGACCGAGTCTCACGGACTACATGGTGATTAGAGTAGGCGTTAGCAAGAAGGACTAGAAGATCCCTTGGGTGCAAGGCCTAGTGATTGGATACGCACTCTCTTGGTATAGTCCATGAAGTGTGTGGGTGTACGCGGAACCCTCGGTGGAAGTCCGTAAATTTCGTGTGGTTTGGGTGACCCTTGGTGTGAGTCTATAAACATCTACCCCTACAAAGACCCTAGAAAAATCTTAAAATGGTCATTGAATGAGTAAGACCAATGACAGGGGTTGGGACACCCGATCTTAATACTCATGGTATTGTATGGGGGAAAGGAGCCGATGAGGGCTCGAATTGAGTTGCATGAGTGGTTATCATCTCATATCATGACACGACATATTAGATTCCAACATAGATTGATTAGTCTTGATTGGAACGGTTGTTGTTTGTGAATTTTCGCATGTGAACATTGCATATGCACTTAGGTTGGCGAGTAGCCTCTGTAGGAAATACTTTACTAGGCGTAACTCACCCTATATGAGAAAATATTTCAGGTGCGGAGTATACGCCGATGGAAGGCCCTCATACGGGACCTCAAGGATGAAGAGAGCCGACTTATGGCTTGTATAACACATGTTGTGTAAATATTTAGTTTTGTAACATTATTGTGAAAAATTTAGTTTTGGTATGCAATTTCATGTAAATTAATGAAATCGTGTGGAATAGATTGTAATATAAAATTGTATGGACCTTGTACATGTTCACTTTCATGTGAAAAACATTGTTAGATATGTTTTGGATGAAAAAAGTGGGCTTTGGAATGGATTTAAAATCGAAAACACGGGAAAATGGGCTCAGCGTACCGATACGGCGAGGATCAGAGGACACAGCGTACCGGTACAACGAGGTCCAGTAAGGCACGCGTACCGATACTCTTTGGCAGATTTTGAATTTTTTTTCCAAGGCCTTGGGCTATTNAATATTTAATTATTTTTAAATAAAGTTGTATATAAAAAAATTCTGCGAGCAAACCCACCTGATCTACTCAGAAAGTCCATCTAAAAGGCCCGCCCAATAAACTTGAGGGTTCGGTTGCGGATAGTCCGCCCCTAACTCAAACCTGGCTCAACTCACCCAATAACTCACATGGGTAAGGGTTTTGACTTACCTCACTCAGGTCCAGCTCGAAAAAAAATTTTGNAGATAATATTAGCGTGATATTGGAAAAAGCGACACTCACAGGCATTTTCATGGGTTGACGGGTTGTCAACGGGACCCCCGATTTTGGGGATGTCACATAATTGAAGAGAAATTTTAATATTTCAAAGTGATCTATATTATTTCGAGGGGATTTTAAGAAATTTTTAAAATATATTTTCACCAATGTCTTGAAAATATTTTTGAGGTGTTTTAAAATATTTTGACTAATATTTTAAAATAATTATTAATTTTTACTCTACTTCTAAAATATNGTATGTACTTTGACTAATCTTCTTCTCGGTCCAATTAAAAATAGATTATCTACGTTGGGACAACTAAGGTATTTTATAAAAAATAAATCTCTCATGGTGTGACTCCAATAAATTTTTAAAATTTGAACTTAAAATATCTAAATTTATATTCCAAGTTATCCTTGAGTTTGGTTGTATGCATCTTTGGTGCAGCCACCTGTGTAGTATAATTTTAGAATACGCCAAAGTTGCGAAGCTTGTAATAAATCCGATGGAGACTCGATGAAAGGCCCACGTATGTGGTGGGTGCAATTAAGGCACAGATTCCCAGGTCTCTGTGGAAGAAGACTAGAAGGGTCTGTTTCTTGGAGTCAAGTTGGCGAAAAAACAGACGTTAACTTTGACAAATTGAAGAAGACATCACTCGCAAATAGCGAAATTATTGAACCATGGTGAGATGTTACTTTACATGTCATTGATCATCAAAATTCTTAAAATCCATTGATTATTCAATGGGGTTGAACCAGTGGTTAAGGGAAATTTTATGTGTGTTGATGTAAGTGTGGGTGGATGCTAATAGTTACACACGATCGTAATTCATACTTGACAATTTTATGTCAATTTTACGAACATATTCAAAATTGTAAGCCTTGCAGTGTCCGTTGAGTTTACGCAAAGCCCTCGTCAACCTTTCCCGTCGTTGGCTAGGAAAGGAATATCATGCTGGGTTGGCTTTGCAATGGAAATTCGGTACATTTACAATGACTTTATAAAATCCACAATTGCTAAAGTATGGCAAATTATTTGGTAGACCCGACTGAGATTCTCTTCAAAATATTATTTTTTTAATTTCTCTCAGTGGTAGAAGAAAATGAATTCAAGTGGGACCAATAAAACATACACGAAAATTCTTCATCACCAGTGATCTACTAGACAAACGATGAAGAAAACAAGGGAAAAAAATATCGGAACGGATCTAAATCCGATGGACCCAGACACTATGTAAGAACTCGAGGGAAAAGTGAAATTCGACCTCCTCTTTCAAATAAAGTGAGACTCGACCTTATCCCTCGAATAATTTCTAAGCAAAAAATGTATTCAAATTAACCAACACTATGCTTTGGTCACATTCAAGGCTTTCTTGCATTGGCATGTTTAAAACGCAATGAAAATTCCGAGCAATTGACCAAAAGACATGCAACCGCGTGAGAGAGAGAGAAGGAAAAAGAGAAGAAGTAACTTTAGTCGTTGAACCAGCTGGAAAGGTTGTTAAAGCCGCACCGGCCTTGCACCTTTTTCTTATTGTTGACCAGCTCTTGCACTCTTTCTAAATTTGTTTGTTTAGTGAAATTGCAGTTTGGTCACCTTTTTTTAATTAATTATTTAGTGAGTTAGCACCTGATTTAGGCTTCTTCCCAATTACTAAATGCCACCATGCTATTAATTAATTTAGGCTTATTTTAGAGGAATAGAAACACAAGCACACGTACCGACGAATATGGCTGACAGAACGAAATCGAATGTCATCACATTCAATTTATAAATTAATTCAATAATTATTCAGTTTATGGCTTAGGTTAATCAACTGTAGTGGGTGTTCTAGATTAGATAAAAAACATTTCATTTTCGAGTTTTTTTTTTCTGGTTGTAATGCATCAGTTATGTAACACTTTGATTGACAGAATCACAAAAAACAATGGTCCAAAAATTTTCTAGGATGTAACTCGAGGAGGTTGAGCGAGTTGAAATCAATTTAAGAATAATTTAAGTTTTAAAGTCATCGATTTGAGTTCAGTTTGAATTCAAATTTCAACCTGAATACTACCGGGGATTAATATTTTAAAACTCAAATTGAAAACATATTTCTTGACTCGGGTTGAAATATGTATTTGTAGTTGGGTTATATTCATGTACAATTATATGAGTATATCACTAGGCCTAAAATATGAGCTCAATTCTAGTGTTGAACTTAAAATAAAAGATTCTAAATAGAGTTACATATAAGTAATCGATTGAATTCGAATCAATGAATTTAGGATAAGTTTCGATCGGTCTTAAATTCATAATAATAATAACTTATTACTTTCAATATTTAAATTAGTTGAAAATTTAGTTAATTTTAGTATTGTACCATAAGTTATTATTATTTAATATTAAGTCACATATTTTAAAAATGGAGTTACAATTGCTTAGTTGTTGTAACCGATCTTGTTTTTTAGAGTTATAATTTATACGCAAAAAAATTATGACTTATCCTTAATTATTATAATTTTTTATACAATACTGAAAATCTATATAATAAAGTAACTAACTTGGTTTGTCTTAAATTTTTCGCGGCTTAGATTGATTTAGTATTATTGATCCGACGATTATAATTAATCTACNGAAAATAATATTATTATAATAAAAAGGATTAAATAATTAAAATAAAAAAATTATAGAGTGAGCACATGTAAAAAATATGTATAACTTTTAGAATATATAAATAAATATATATCATATTTTTTAAAAACAATTAAGGATGGGCCCGTGTCCACCCTCTTCCTTGTGTAGCTCTGCCTATATATGTCATCCTCTATCTATCTATCTATATCTATATCTATATGATTCTAATTAGATTTTTATTTCTTTTACATCTTTTTCTCTTTCACACACTCTCATCTCTCATATAACTCTATCTTCTGAGAGTTTGATTTGGACGACTATATATATATATATATCTAATAATAACATAATACATCTAATACCCATTAAATACCCTAATCTCTCTCTATATATCATATTCTCATCTCTCATATAACTCTCTCTCTATACACCCACCAACACACACATGTCAATATCGACTCCTAGAAAAAAAAGAAGATATTTTTTTGAATATAATGATTAAATATATAAATTGTGTACATGTTGATATTTTTTAGGGGTCGTGTTTTTAGAAAAATTTTGTCAATTTTTTTTTAAAGTAGTGTTTTCAAATTAATTTTGAATTGTGTAACTAAAGAAAATAATAAAAAATAAAATATTGTTTAAAATATTTATATTGCATAACCGGTAATCAAGATTTTTTAGTTGCTTAGTGCCTTCAGGCACGGGTTATTACTATAATATTATAATACTTCTCATGATACCATAGGAATTCTATGGTATCAATTTTTTTTTGATACCATACTTTCAAATTTTATAATTTTAATGGGTGTTTTAATAACTTTTGTGATTAATTTATAATTTTTGTTGGTGCTTTTACGACACTGGCGGATGTTTTTATTATTTTTGTGATAATTTTTTTTATCTTTTTTGTGGTATCGTAGGATGGATCCTAAAACTACGTAACTAATAAAAATAATTACCATAAAAGTAATAAAAATACTCATCTATAATATAAAATAGGGAAGAATTTAATAAACATATCCGATGATTTCAAATAAACTCATCCAACAGTCACTAATATCTCTCTTAAAATTATTTGTATTGCACTGTGTTATCATATACGAATTATCCCTAATAAAATTATAAATAATGGTACAATACCGAGTTTTTATTTTTATTTTTTATTATTAATTCCTAAACTTTTCCCGTGTTAGAAACGCGAAAGATGTGGAAGAGGAATGGTCGGAGCCAGTCCACAAGTCATTTGGGATACGTTTTTTATCGTCAAATAATTTGAATGTGGTGGGGTTTCCATTTTTTTTATTTGTACAAAGACCGACGTGAACATGGTGAGAGACTGTAGTCAAAGTCAAACTTCTATGAAACGACGCAATTGCCATTACCGTGATAGAATCGCCATCAATTTACAAACTATTCAAGGTAAATCTCGCTTTGTATAGTTATTAAATAATATGATAGGGTGTTTACTAACATAAGTGAGATTCGCTTGATTATTTATTATACTTTTATTAGATTGTGACATCATGCGTCAATAATAATGTGGTGTCACTGATATACCCACTATTTTTTTTCCTATTGTAGGTCTATTGTTAATGGATTTTATTATTAAACTCTTATTTGATTAAATCGTGTTGTGTCAAAATTTATTTTTTTATTTTAATTTTTTGTAATTGTGTAAAAATGAACTTGTATCTAGTCTGATGCAAGAAAGTGTGAATGGAGAAATGAGATAAAACAACATGAACTATAACTTGTTGATTACCACAATAATATCAGATTATAATTTTCAAAAGTTTTATTAATTCCTAAGAATATCAAGTCAATTGAGAATTGACAGAGAATTTGCCTTTAAACTTTATTCAAAATAATTCAAAGCTGTTGAATCAATTTTCACCACAATTTAAATAAGAAATCTTAATGGTCCAAATTGTTATCCAATCAATGCTACTTTCAACGGTCTTGATTTGTCATGTAGTCTTTTATTATATGTACTACATCACAGTCAAATTTTTTATTGTGTATAAATCATGTATTATATTTAGTTAGGTTTATCTTAACCTATAGATTGAATGAGGCTAATAGATTTACTTGAATTAATTAGGTATTGCATTCAAGGGTAAGGTCTATAATTGCAAGGTTTAGAGTCGGGACAGACTACATAATTCTTATTTGGATGAAATTTGAGTTCACGATCCACAAGTGGAATTAATTTTATTTAATTAATTGTATTAAGTCATTTGACTCTAAGTCGATCTATTTATGACACAAATTCCCACTAATTATTTGTATAAGTTTAACAAATTTTGTCAAAAATTATTTTCTCTCAAAACTAAGCATGCAAAACATAATGGGACTCAAATCTCGATTCTAGTGGTACACTTACTAAAAAGAATCCTTTAAAATCCCATTTGTTTTTTTTTTTTTCCAATTCATTGGTAATAAATTCATTATTTGGATGTTCTTTAGCAGTTATTTCAAATTTGAACAATTATATAACTAATGTAAAATACGAAAGACTTGAAGTGTTTCACTAAATTATGTGCAATTTTGACTACAAGATGTTTGATGGGGTCTTAGTTCGGTGCTTTAGGATTAAAGAAACAGTACAGACACTTTAAGAAGTTTATGATAAGGTACGTGGGACGACAACAACGATAAATCTTCTGTTTGGTAGGAAAGGGTGGAAAGTAGGGAGGATAAAAAGTAAGAAAAATATATTTTCTATTTTTTAAAGAATAAAAATAAGAATGATATACTTTCCTTCTTTTGTGTTTTGTTGGATGAATGAAAAATAAAAGTAACTATTTTTTTTTTTGGTGCTGACTAAGATTAGGGGTGACAATCGAGTCGTGTCGTGTCAGATTTATGTTGAGTCACGAATTTGTGTTGACCATAGTCACACCAAACTCAACTTATTTAACTAATTTTGTCATGTGAAGTTACAAGTTAATCTGTTTATTTTTGTGTTCAAATTAATTAAGTTCATGTTATAAAATTTATGTCGAATTCGAGTCGTGTTATATTAGATGTTAAAAATATTTTTTTAAGTTACAATTTTTTTTTATTATTTAAAATATATATATAAATGTATATTTTATTATTGTATTTTTATATGAAATTAATATATACATAATATACGTATATATAAAAAGATATATAGACAAATATGATACATCTTAACACAAATAATTAACTTTTCATCTATTTTCTTTTCAATTTTGGAAGAATTGATTTGAGTAAGTTGGAAGGAAAGTTAATCTATCCATTTTTCCATCATTCCTATTTTCATTCTTTACTAAATATGATGTTTTATTTATCTATTCAACTTTTCATCCTATTAAATTTTTTATCATTCTATTTTTTTTTAATACCGAACGGAGCATTACAAAAAATCACAAAGACAATAATACTGTTGACCCAATATGATTACGAACACAAAAGCTCGAGAAAGGCGTGCATTGCAGGCGAGGGGCCGCTAGTTAATTTTTTTTGACTATTAAAAATAGATACATAGTTTCAAAATACACGATGAACGGTAAGAAGTTTCTAAAGACGTTTTTGTCTAATGTAGGAATTTCAGCTTATCCAATTATAATAATATATTTGGTCCATACATGTAAGTTATTAATAGACTTGATCCAAATAACCTAATCAAACAAATGGGCTGAAAAGTCTTTTTATTCATAAGCATTGCATTGATTTTTCATCATACAATTTTTGATTGGTTAATTTGACACAAAATAGATGGATAACCAAACGAAAATAAAACGGTATACCATATTACAACATTTTTATTTTTTTGAAGGGTAAATGTAAAAAAATTAATCATTTTAAAGACAAAATAAAATTTTTTGTATATTTCAGAGGACAAATTGGGATTTACTCTAAATTTTATAAACCACCATTAGACAAATAGGTTATATTAATATCAAACCATAGCAAATGCATCCATTATGGACATTTCGAAATTTAGATCTCCTTTAATAATTTTTTTCTTTTATTTATTTTTATTATAAATCACTCATTATGTTTTAATAAGAACCATTTATATATAGTGAGACCTACTCAAAATTCAGATAAATAAACTTTTTTCTTTTGCTCATTAATTAAGATAGATAATCTACTAAGTGAAGAATAGAGGAAAATGGATGTTTCCCTATCCCATTTGGGGATGAGCACTACTAATCTTTCTCCTGGAATTGGAGATTACTACAGTAACATCATCGAATTTTGTTATGTACATAGACGTTGTGTTGATTTATTTGTGATTGTTAGGAATGCGAAATGATTCTCATACCAAAACATAACACATAGACACAAACAATAAAACACCGCAAGCATCAATTACAAAACCTAGAGGGACATGCCCCAGCATGTGAAGGGTAAAAAGGGCACCCCAAGGCTGAGCATTTAACGTCAAGTAGGGATGTGGGTCCACTATTACGCAATGGCGCATAGAGAACAATTGCTTCCACACACAGGTTAATGCACATCGAATCTCATAAAATTTGGATAAATGTATGACTCTTATTGATTTGAATTTTACGGGTGCACGCAAACTAAAAATTTAGTGTTAACACAATAAATTCTTGACACAGCTGAATAAATGTCCTACAGAGGTCATTAAATGTTGCATGGACACGTATTAAGCGTTCAGCGTTTTAAATAGAATAATTGTTACAAGGCCACATCCTCCCAGATTAATTAATAATCATGCGATTTGAAAGAAGTATAATTTATTGGTGATTATCTCTATGGAGGAGGTTCCCTCAGCCGTCTTGATGGGATTGTTATGTCGTCACGACATATCTTATTATTAGAAGGTATAAAAAACTCAATGAATTGGATATTACGCATTCGCGAGAAACTTAACACAGTAAAAAGTCTTATCTTTCGTTTGAGCTTCTACATACTGCATGGAGGAGATTAGTCCTTCGGTCCCTTTCTGACCAGGTTCTATATGGTAGGAACAAATCCTACAATCTTTACCGTGGTACAACTATCTCAAATTATTACAAAAATAATTCTGTGTATTTAATTTTAAAAAAATAAAGTATAATAACAAAATATAAAAAATTTACACATATCATGTTTTGGTTAATGGAAAAAATAAAATATGATATTAAAAAATATATTTGTGCCCCCTCCGAATATCCTAGTGACTTTTTTTGGGATCTAAATCTCCTATAATATATTTTTTTTTGGACAAATAAATTTACTATAATTAATTTTATTTGAATACATGATAAATAATTTGCGAAAGATAAAATGTATCAGAGGATGCTATGCTACACTTTCTGTCAGTTTACAAAGCAAAGCCTAATTTCAGGCCCACATAGATGACCGTTGGGTGCTCATAACGCGTTAGATTTTAAAGCTCAGAGAGCTCATAAATTTCCACTTTCCATCAGCAACTACGGCCATAAAAAAATGCACACGGACAAATTCGTCCATTACTTTTTTTTTTTTTTGAGTATCACTGTCATCGGTCAGGGATATTTAGTTTAAGTTATGTATATTTAAATTATTATTTTTTATTTAGTTAAAGATAAGTCATTTATATTAAAATTAAAAAATTCATAAAAATAAAATTCTGGTGATGAAACCCAAAAAAATTATAAATATCTCCCTCAAGATGTCTAAGTTTAAGTACAGACGAGATCAGACCCTCAGTATAAAACTTGGTAATTTAAGAGCCTTTATTGAAAAACATGATATTCTCAACAATATCAACTACACCCTTCAATTCCTCCATAAATTATCACAAGTCAAAATTCTCGTCCTCGCAATTACTTGGAATTTTCTTCACTCCTCTCCTTTTCTTTTGTCTTGCGGAAAGGTCATGATTGCTTCATTCACCTCCAATTTAGTCCTTCGATTCACCTTGTTGATGATGATGAGAATTCGACCAACAGTTTTCCTACTTGTATTTTCGTTCTTCATCGTTTCACCCAGTGAAGGGGATAATTCAACGCACTGTAGTCAATACTGCAGAGGCAGGAGAGTAAATCGTTATCTTCCGTCGCCGTTTGGGTTCACCGCCGGTTGTGGAGTCCAGTTAAATTGCAGTGAAAAAGGAGACATCAAAATTGGGGAATTTCAAGTTCAGAATGTGACTGCAGATTACATATTGGTCAATATTCCGCCGAAATGCAACCGTCCGATCGAAGATCTCCGGCAAGTGAACGGTGACAATTATGCGCTGTCTTGGAGGAATGGTTTTCTCTTGCAAAACTGTACCTCACCGTCGAATGATTGTGTCTTACCATATAGTCTGGTGGAGAATCGGTTCCAATTACAGGATTGTGAATCGAAGGGAGATAATATAAGTTGTTATTCAGAAGCGTACAGCGGTTCAGAAATCATGGACTTCAACAACTTGAGAAGTACCAATTGTAAGGTCTTGTTCACGTCGATCGCTGTCGATTTGAGTAATAGTTCGAGGAACAATTCGGCGGTGTCGCTGGAGTTTCAGACGTTGGAGTTGCAGTGGTGGTTGAGAGGGCAGTGCCAGTGCACAAATAATACGATTTGCAAGGAGTTTTCGCTTCCCGACGGAGCGACAGGGTTTCGGTGCTCGTGTAAGGATGGGTTCGCCGGAGATGGATTCGCCAGCGGTGGTGGTTGCCGGAAAGGTTAGTCCAAGTACCAGGCATTTACTTTTGTGTTTTTCTTCATTTATTTTATTCTTATTTAATTTGGTCATGGTGGATGGCCTAATATGCCTTTGACAGTGTGTCGCATTTTGTGTTTGCGTACCAATCAGAAGGCGCCACCTCAGTGAACTTTGTCATTCCCATTGGAAATGTTGTGGCCATAAGGTCATAAATTTTCTTATGTAATGACTAAAATAGCCATAGATATTCTTGGCAAATCTATAGCAACTGAAATTTATATTTGGGGGCATTTTGGTCATTATAGCCCAATGAATTTAGTCTTCTAGAAAAAATGTGGAAGTTAGCTTGTTAAAGTGATACAAAATGGTTGAATGTTGGGTATTCTTTTTTTAAATAACTATTTGGAGAATGATTCAAATTGTTTGAATTAGCATACGTGACACTGCATTTTGTGTTTTGTTTTGTTCATGTATTGAGCTTCCCGTTGTGTTTGATCTTCTCAAACTTATTATAAAATGTAAAAAATATTAGTAATATGAAAATAATTATACAGTTGGTGGTAGCAAATGCTAGAAAAGTGTTTTTTTTTGGTATGCGTAAAGAAGGAAAGAGATATAGTTGGGGAGGAGATAATGTGGGTTTTAAAAATGGGTAGAAATCAGCTGTATGGTTACTAGTCTTCAGCCTGGCGGTGTTGCAAGTTTCATAATTGGACAGTAGAGGGTAAGATTTGTTCATATTGGTGCCTCGGAAGATTTTTCAAACTGCATAGTTGTATGTAGACGGGGGTTTCTAATGGTCAACAAAGGCCAAAAAAAGGGCATTTGCCCCTGGAAACATTCAAAAATTATCTTTACTGGTTTGGATGGTGACTTGCCAAATAGATAATCCGCCAAGTCAAAACCTTCTTTGCTTCAATTCATTTCTCAATTGAGTGTTAATTAGATGGTGGCATGCTGCACATGGCCATTTGATAGCTTTCTATTTTAAATGTGAAAAGGTCAAAGAGAGGCTCGTGGTTGTAGATAAACATTGTCTTTGCTAGACAGCAAAGTAGCAAACTAATAGGACCATGAGCCTGGCCAATGACCAGTCTTCTTCTCTATTCTAATCTTTATTCATATGCTGAGATCCTAATTGATAGGAAATTTGCAAGAGGAATTTTCAAAAGAACAGGAAATATTGGCGCAAGAAAAACAAAACAAGTTACTGACAATGCTTATCACTTGTTGCACTAGGAATCATATCCTTGTGCAAGACTGGCGGGTATAAATGTCATAAAAACATTAAAAACTACATTGATACTGATGCCACTGTGTCTTGTTTTTCACACCCGAACAAAGTGGTAGAAACACCAAATATTCCACAAGTTTCTAACAGAAATTCCTTCACATTAAGACGACATTATTTTGATAAAGCTTTCTTTGGATAATTTTTTAATGATCAGACAGGCTAAATAGTGTAACTAGTTTAAACAAAATCCAACTGAACCATCATGTTTCTGTTCAAAACCTGAGTATGATGCCTATTCTTTCTGGAGTATTTTTTTCCCCTTCCCAAAAATATGTGAAAAATCAAAAAACTTCTACATTGTCAATCATATGATAATCTGAACAATTACCTTACAGAGTATATACTCTTATCAGTTATTAGTTGTTATACTATAGTACATGATACATTTTCTGTTGCTTCAATGCTGTCATTCCATCGGAATGCTTTTGCCAACATGCAAATTAAAAGCATCCTTAGATGCATGACTGCTGAAGTAACTGAATTTATCCTTCTAGATTTTCCTCTGTTATATCTGCTAATACTTTCTTATTTTGATTTCCATGTCATCGGTTCCTCTGTTATATCTGCTAATACTTTCATATTTTGATTTCCATGTCATCAGTTTCTCGTTGCAACCCTTCTAAGTACATGTCAGGCCGATGTGGAGGAACTACAAGGGTTGGTGTTCTTGTTGCAGGTAATCTTTCTAATCTTAAATGGCAGTAGATTGCATCTTAGTAGTACTCAACTGCTCAAGAATACCACTTTGTTTGTTCGCTGGAATAAATGGCAATGCTCTCTGCATTCCGTAATGTTTTTATCAAAAAGGGGTGTCCGTCAGTCATCACATTTAGGCATGCTTCATCATTGTTTAAGTGGTCAGGTATTTCTCATCCTGTGATCACCCTGTTTCCTTTTCCCTCTCATGACACTCTTTAGGGTTGTAAAGTCACTTTCAAGTGTGGCAGAGGCAGCGTCATACATTGTTTGACCCTTTGGAGCACCCATTCCCCAATTTTTCCAGAGCCCTGATATTTAAATAATGGTGCCAAATGTATTTCCTTGACATGTTTATTATGGGAAAATGTTTTTGTTTATCACGGGAGAATTTTCCAATCCTTCTTGTAAAAGTTTATTATGTTATGACTCAGCAAAGTGGTAGAATGACGAGCGCTCAATGTGTGAAGATTGAAATAGCTTCTGTTATTGCATGTGGTATATGCTTCCTTAGCTTTATTGCTTGATGCCAGGAGCACAAATTTATAAGCTTTTGAGATATCGTGTGTTCGAATCCCAGGCTGGGAAGAAAAAAGAAGTGAGGAGGTGTTAATGTAGTATGAATGGTCTCACCACCTGTATACCTAAGCTTTTAAATGGTTTTGAGTTCCAAACAAATGTNGTATGAATGGTCTCACCACCTGTATACCTAAGCTTTTAAATGGTTTTGAGTTCCAAACAAATGTATTGTGCCTTGTGGATGAATGGAGCCCTGTCTCCCAACTTAAACCAAGATAATGTTAAATCCTAGTTTTATTCGTGTGGTGTTGGCATTCATGTTGCCTAAAGCAGAGATACATGTAACAAATTTACGTTGCTAGGTTGGTTAATTGGTTTTGTCATTGTGACTTCAAGTGAATTATCTGGTGTACAAGACTTTCTGAAAAATTCTTCTAAATAAATAGCAATGATGTTGTTGTTAGATATGGATAGTTTGTCGTTACTTTGGGTTAACACAATCCATGTTAAAAATTGTGCATTGAGGGTTAACAATAAGTTAGGTTTACAATCACAATGACTATCCTCTTTGATTCAATTATGACTATCTTCTTTGATTCATTGTTAGGTGTTATTGCTGGAGCTTCTTTAATGGCTATTCTGGCTTTGATCTGCTATTTCATTCGAAGACGGACAACTTCATTGAAACACCAAACGAGTGCAAGGCGCCTTATATCTGAAGCTGCAGGCGGCTCTAGCGTTCCTTTCTTCCCCTACAAAGAAATAGAGAGAGCCACAAATGGGTTCACTGAGAAACAAAGATTAGGAACTGGAGCCTATGGCACAGTATATGCGGGAAAGCTTCACAATGATGAGTGGGTTGCCATTAAGAAAATAAGGCATCGAGACACTGACGGCATTGAACAAGTCATGAATGAGATCAAGCTTTTGTCCTCTGTTAGCCATCCAAACCTAGTCCGTCTCTTAGGTTGCTGTATAGAGAAAGGTGAACAGATACTTGTTTACGAATTTATGCCCAATGGAACTTTATCTCAGCATCTGCAGAGAGAAAGGGGTAAGGGCCTTCCATGGACAATACGTCTCACCATTGCCACTGAAACTGCTCATGCAATTGCTCATCTCCACTCAGCCATGAATCCACCAATATACCACAGAGACATTAAATCAAGTAATATACTTTTGGATTGCAACTTCAACTCAAAGGTAGCAGATTTTGGTCTTTCTAGACTTGGTATGACTAATGATTCTCATATTTCCACTGCACCCCAAGGAACTCCTGGCTATGTTGATCCTCAGTACCATCAAAACTACCATCTTTCTGATAAAAGTGATGTTTACAGTTTTGGGGTGGTTCTTATAGAGATAATAACCGCATTAAAAGTGGTCGATTTCTCTCGAGGTCACAGTGAGATTAATTTGGCTGCGCTTGCAATCGACAGGATTGGTAAAGGTCGTGTGGAGGAGATAGTAGATCCATTCCTTGAGCTACACAGGGATGCTTGGACGCTGACATCTATACTCAAGGTGGCTGAGCTGGCTTTTAGATGCCTTGCTTTTCATAGGGACATGAGGCCTTCTATGATGGAAGTGGCAGATGAACTAGAACAGATTAGGCTCAGCGGGTGGGCACCGATGGAGGAGAATATATGCATGGGATCATCAGTATCTTCTTGTTCATCTATGTATGCCGGGAGTGAGAAATCACTAGGTGGAACAACAACTAAGAAAGCAGGGATAGGAAGTCAAAGATTGATGGTTCCACATAGGACACCTGAGTGCTTGAGTGCAATGGAGGAGGTGCAGGATAGCTCCCCTGTTTCTGTGCAGGACCCTTGGTTTAGTGAACACAGCTCACCATCAACCAACAGCTTGTTGGGTAATGGAGCCCGGTGACCCAAAAGCTGCTGGTTCATGGGGTGCTTAACTTCTGCGCATCTTGTGAATATTTTATAGGTAGTCTCTACAGTTTTTGTCACTACATCCCATATATATGTGGTATGCTAAATCTTTCAAACCTTCCTCATATAATTCTTTAGGAAATATACAAAGGGTGAAGAAGTACTATATAGCTGAATTAATTCATACATAAAATATGTTAAAACTTGTGAAAGTCATTGTGTGTGTGTGCTTGTGCTGAAGATTACTATTAGTCCTTTTCAAAGGGTACCAACTATGTGTCCTTTGGACTCATGACTGTGCAAGCCTCTAATCCCTCACAATCATCTACAAATTAAAAACATTTTAGCATNGTGTGTGTGTGCTTGTGCTGAAGATTACTATTAGTCCTTTTCAAAGGGTACCAACTATGTGTCCTTTGGACTCAAGACTGTGCAAGCCTCTAATCCCTCACAATCATCTACAAATTAAAAACATTTTAGCATCAGTTAAACATGGCTTTATGTGGTCAAGGAGACTCAAAATGGAGATGGGGGGGTTTATTTTTTATCCATTGTTCGACGATCATATCTAGGGTGAGCAATTGTGTCATGCCGAATTTGTGTTGTGTTATTGGGAGTTTGTATTGAGCATTAATCAACCCTAACCCAATTTATTTAACTAATCGTGTGGTGTAGATTGACTTATTTATTTTCATGTCGGGTTTTTGTTCGTGTTGACCCATGNTGGGGGGGTTTATTTTTTATCCATTGTTCGACGATCATATCTAGGGTGAGCAATTGTGTCATGCCGAATTTGTGTTATGTTATTGGGAGTTTGTATCGAGCATTAATCAACCCTAACCCAATTTATTTAACTAATCGCGTGGTGTAGATTGACTTATTTATTTTCATGTCGGGTTTTTGTTCGTGTTGACCCATGTGAACCTCGAATAAAAAACTTAATGCTAAGATTTAAGTTTAAGATTCTATTATCAATTAATTGAATTCATGTTCATACTTTTTCTATAAATTTAAAATTAACTTAATAAAAATAACAATAATATTAAGTAAAAATGTTTTTTTTTTGTACAATGATTATGTCAATGCTTAATAAACAATAACAAATAATTAGCATTTTATTTCTATACTATTAGTTAAACGTGTTAATTATGTCAATTTTGTATTGTTCGTGGTTAGTGAACTCATTTATTATTCATGTTAACGAGTCGTATTATTTACGGGTTCGTCTTATAGCCTTTGGTCTAATGGTACTCTTTGATTTGTGAAGATTTTATCTTTTCGAGGTCAAGGGTTCAAGTCCTCCTACCTTTCTTAGCCCCCCCCAAAAAAAAAAAAAAAAAATTACAAGTTCGTATTAAGAAATGATTAACCATAACCTGTTAATTTTGTGTCAAATTCGAGTCATATTTTCGTTTTCTGTCAGAAATTATCACTCCTACTCGTATCATTCATATAAGTGTTTAAGAGACATTAGCTTCAACAATTTAAAACNAGTTCGTATTAAGAAATGATTAACCATAACCTGTTAATTTTGTGTCAAATTCGAATCATATTTTCGTTTTCTGTCAGAAATTATCACTCCTACTCGTATCATTCATATAAGTGTTTAAGAGACATTAGCTTCAACAATTTAAAACTGGTGGAGAAGTAGAATTAGAAATTAATTAACAGGCTTTGGCAATGTTTTAAAAAGCTAAATGTAGTTGCACAAAACTTATCCATGAGCTTTATTTTTTGTGGGTTCATGTGCATGAGCTATTTCTTCATTCTTCATACATAATTATGTATATAAACACATGGAAAATATATATAGTACTCTCCACCACAGGGGAAGCCACAGGAATTGAAAATGGTGTCTGAGCACTGGTACACGCCCGGGGCCGGCTTAAACCATAACCAAGTGAAATGCTTGCTTAGGCCCTCCGGACCCTAAATTATATTTTTGGTCTTTATAATATGAGTTAATCTAGTTCGAATATTATGGAATAAAAGTACCAAAAAGATACAAAATCAAATTCTTTCTTCTTTTCTTTAAATTTTACATTATCGCACCAACTCAACAGTCATATCTGACATCACTCACCTAAAAGATCACACCGCCCCTCTTCATTTATTGTCAATCCAATTCAATCACTCTCCGTAATTAAGGCATATACAAATATATTTACGTAAACAAATCCTGCCTCCCCCTCTCTCTCTTCTGATTTTAAGTTCAAAATACATTGAAAAATAGAATAACCATAAAATAACACATATTTATGACAAGTTTGTAAAGGGTTCCTGCTTAAAGTTTTTGCTTAGGCCCCAAATTTTATTGAGTCGGCCCTGCACTAGTAGGAGGCAGGACAGGGCAGAGAGTGAGACAATATAGGAACCTGGGCCAGCATCCTTTTGCTGGTTTCGACTGGCAGCACCAACATGCTTTTCCTTTGCAGGTCTTTTTGATGCATTTTTTTAGGGGTGTTTGTTTTCCCTCTTTCAGGTGCCCAGGCATGAGCTCTCTTGGCTCTGAAACGTTCCCATCAGTTTTGCCTTCGCTACCTGTTCAATTTGTGCGGAAGGCCTTTCAAAAAAAATAAAATAAATAACTGTAGAAAGTGAATTAAGGCCCGTACCTATTGGCTTTAAATGACTTTCCACGAGGCCAACGAGGTCGGCTGGCTTTGGCAGCCCATAATCCGGCAAGCCGAAGGGCCTCCGACTCTACCAATAGGTTATTTCTTTTTTTTCTTTTACTTTTTGCTTACGTCAACCACTAATAGAAATATTAATTGAGCCGAACTTTACGAACTTGAACTTATTTTCTTAAACAAGTCTAAAAAATTGTTCAAACTCAGATTATTTAGAAAAGGAGTCAAGTCAAACTTAAATCAAACCTGAATAGCTTGATTATTTGACATATAAATGAGCCGAGCCGTTTAGACTTGTTTTTTTTAAACGAGTCTAAAAAATTATTCAAATTCAATTCATTTAGAATACTAGTCGAACTCGAGCTAAGCCCGAATAGTTTATCTCGATTAATACCCCCTAACTACTTACCTCTATTTCATTATGAAAGAGAGTATAACTAGAAAAATATGAGAAAATAGAGCAAGAAAATAAAAGCTCAAAAANTTAAGCCCGAATAGTTCATCTCGATTAATACCCCCTAACTACTTACCTCTATTTCATTACACTTGGTTATTAATGAAAGAGAGTATAACTAGAAAAATATGAGAAAATAGAGCAAGAAAATAAAAGCTCAAAAAAATAAAAAATAAACCCAAAAGAAATAAAATACTTACAATCATGAAGAGCCACAAGGGTGACAAACACAATGCAAANTCAAAAAAATAAAAAATAAACCCAAAAGAAATAAAATACTTACAATCATGAAGAGCCACAAGGGTGACAAACACAATGCAAAGAAATGCCAAGTGAGATGAGATCAACTTGGTAGTCATCATGATCATATACAGAGGAGGAAGACAACCATGGCAAAGTACCAGGAAGGATTATGGGTGTGTTTTATAGTAATTCAACCTTAGTGATTTAGTCAAGAACCCCAAGCTAATTTAAGGCATAAACTAACTTTCTAACTGCTTGGATTTTCCATAATCTTTGCATTTATTGAAAGTTTCTACAATCTACCACATAGATTGACTCCTATTAAATACCTTTACCTTGAAACATAAATTGAACTGCATTTATACTGGATTAGGCCAACTAACTCTTTCAATTCTTTTCTTTCAAATGCTCTTTTTTTTTTATTTTTTGGGTGCAATTTCCCCCTTCCAAGTTAGAGGAATCGTATTGAAAATTTTTGAACTTCAAGATGAAAATCAACGAAAAAATCGAAGGATCAAAACATAATTTGAAAAGTAAGTCCAATTTCCGACGAGCTTAGCTTGAATATACGAATTTTAATTTCCATAGAAAAGGATGTGGAGTCAAATGCTATAATATAAAGTCGGGGTGAATTGCACTTTATATCTTGAAAGATTTTTAAATTTTTATTTTATACTCTTAAAGATATGTAATTTTTTACATTATACTCGCAGTGTATCAAAAGTATTGCAATATGACCATTTTGTTTATTTTCGTTATTTTTTATGTCAAAAATCACCCCTTTGACACTAATGGAAAAAATAATGAAATTTAATAGAAAGATCACATTATAACACTTTTAATATATTGAGGGTACAATATACAAAATTTAATCTTTTAAGATATAAAGTAAAAATTATTAAATTTTTTAAGGTGCAAAGCGAGATCCTCCTGATAAAATTTAAGTAATATCTATATTAAGACTTTAAAGGATACACTTGAGGTCCCTAGAAGAAGTAGCAGGCCCTAATAAAGGAAAAAATATTTATTACAATGGTGATATCACATGACAAGGTGATATAATATCACCAATTAATAATACTAAAATAAATAAGTAAATGGATCTCACAAAAATTAATAACTAATCTATCTTGTAAGCAAATAATTCTTCTCACCCTTTTGCCTATTTGAAGTTTTATTATTGATTGATGATATTATGTTATCAATGATAACATTGTATCACCGTTGCATCATGATAAAGGGTTTAACGCTTTGCAACATATTTGCATAATTTAGGGTGTAATGTGGGAAAATCAAACTTTTAGGGTACAAATTAAAATTTTGGTATCTTTCATGAGGCAGAGTGAGATTTTTCCCTTTTATAAAATTTTGATCCGTAATTTTGGTATCTCTCTCTCACGTGACTGTCTCCTCAGCCCTAACTCTCTCTCTCGCTGCGGCTCTCCCTCTACTCCGCCGTGGATCTGCCGCACACCAGTTAATATCCCTCTCTCTTATTTTTCTCCGCCTCCACTCAGAGCTCTCCCACTCTTCTCTCTCCTCAACTCCCTCCCCCGCCTCCTCTCTCCTCTTTCTCTCGCGTCTGCCCAGCTACTGCCGAAGCCAGGCCTGCAACCCCGACGCCAGTCACCACCGATGCCGCCGACGATAACCATGCCCTATTCTCCAGGTACCCGTCTCTCTCTATCTCTCTTACATCTGTCTTCTCTCTCCTTTTCTCCTTCTGGAGACCTTCCCTATTCTTTCTCTGGCTTCCATCCCCCCCCCTCTCTCTCTCTCTCCTATCTTCTGTTCAGCGACGCCATGGCATTTTTTGGGTGTTCTGGGTAGGGATCTCACACTGGTATGGAGCATCAAGGATTATCCAAAGCTGGGTGTTTATTTTCTTGACATTTGGTGTTTGTTTTCATTGTAATTTTTTTATTTTTTTGTGTTGTTCCTTGGATAGCTTTATGTTTATTTATGAATTTATCTGCCATCAAGGTGTTTGAGCTTTTGTATTTTTGTTGAAGAGGGTTACTGGCTTAATGCCACCACAAGCGACACCATTGATACAATTCATGAAATACTGATACCTCTTGCCATCTTTCATGCAGGAGCAAAAACAAGGAATATAGCGGTGTCTTAATTTCATTAAATAGTGGCAGTAACTTGAAAAGAACTTCACTTTTCAACTTTGTACTGCATTTGCCCTCATGACCAGCAGCAATGGTGTAATGGTTCATATCGGCAGAGCTGTTGCTGCTGTGGTCTCAAGGTTCGTCTCTATATATTTCTCATATACTTTTTTTTTATTTTAATTTTCAAGTATAAATATTGCCATTTTGAAGTTGGATTGATGTTGGTAGTAGAGTAGAGTGTGTATGTGTGTGGGTTTTTGTTCTGCAAACTAAGTTGGAGCAGGAAACCAAAAAATTTGGAATTTGGGTTGGAAATTTATAGAAAAAGGGTAGAAAATTTTGGTTGGTTTGGGTGGATGTTTGGTAATTTTGTCAGGGTTACTTCCTTCTGAGATAGAAAGGAATAGAGGTTGATCCCATATTGCATTTTGTGTAGATTTTCTTTTAGTTCTTCTTCAATGACATAGAAAATTTTCATTTTTGTATTGTTTTGAAAGTTTATACTAGGGATATAGGTGGTCATGGAAAACTGTGGTTTTTAGATGTTTTTATGTATTCTATATTGTGATTGGTTGAAACAGCTAGGTATTTTCAAGTATAGTGACATATTCCACCAGTCAATGACAAATCATGTTAACTTCCATACATGAGATTGTCTAATTGATTACATACTTTCTACTATAAAATTGAGCATATTTTGGCACTTTTTAGATTCAAGATTATGCTTATAACTGAAGCATATTATGGGTAGTTTATTTGAACACTGCAAGGTTGTGGTTTTCTTGTATGGCTGCTATTGTCATGGTGTACTAGGTTAGTGACTTCTTTTATGGTATTGCTGTTAGTGATACAAGGACGAGGAGACATAAAATATTAATTTTTTTGTTACTCCATGCGTGAAGGCATGGTCAATCAGTAGTATATATATATTGTATGGATGTATTTATATCTTCTATCTAATATTATAGTTAAGAAGGTGAATCCTCAATTTATAAAGGAAAATGCTACATAACTTAGATGAAACCCAAAAATTAAAATCTAAATGCATATTATCCTTTGAATAAGTGTGGGATAAGTGGACCCCAATGAAAAAATTGATGGGACCCACTTATCCAAGGGATGATATGCATTTGAATTGCAATTTTTTGGATTTTATTTGGGTCTTGTAGCATTGCTCATTTATAAAAGCACAACAAGGATGAATTTTTATCTATTTTAATTCAATAGTACAAAAATTTATCCTAATTTTTTTTTTGCCAAAAAACATCATCTTCTCTACACGGCTCCTAATGTCATACAATCCCTACACATTTCATAACGTCAAATAATCTCATTAATTCACACCTATCTTTCTCTTTTATCTCCCATGCTTTTCTTTTATTTTATTTTGTCTTTTTAAATTGCATAATCTATATAATATTACAGTTAGGAAGTTGAATTCTCAATTTATAAAAGTACAACATTATGTGAAGATTAATCTTATTTTTATCTATTTTGATGTAGTGGTATAAAATCCATTCCAATTTTCTCCTCATGTATCCCAATGTCATACAAACTCAACTAACACATTTTCCAAAGTCAAACAATTTTATTAATCCACACCTACCTCTCTTTTATTTTCAATTTTTAAATTGTATGCTTATAAAAAAACTTTTATTAAATATATATATATATATATATTATACGATAAAATTTCGATTTTGGTATTGAAAATTTTTTCGTCGCTTTTTATTTGACAGTGATCTAGTTTCTCTCATTCTTCCTCCTTTCATTTTTCATTGCCCTTCTTTCTCTCTAACTTATGTTCTCTTCTTCTTCCTCTTAATAAAGTAGTGATTCGACCTTACATCAAAACAATTGAGAATCTACTGGTGCTTTTGTAATAATGGAAGATTTAAAGGAGTTAACAAGCAAGAGACATGATCACAATTAAAAATCATGTCACGTGTCAATAATACCATTAAAAAAAAAGAACTAAAGTTACCATACAAACTAGGAGGAATTTTATTTTACACTTTGAGAGATTTAAGATTTCTTATTTTGTACACTCAAAAATTAAAATTTTCATATTGTACCTTTAATGTTTTAATAGTGTTGCAATATGACATTTCGTTAACTAACGTTATTTATTCTGTCAAAAATCATTCCATTGATGTTGGCGAAATGAGTAAAAAAAATTAATGGAATGATCATATTGCAATAATTTTAATCTTTAAAGGTATAAAGTAAGAATTTTTAAATCTTTCAATGCAATTCACCCTAGAATCTAATTGAAAACTTGAGTTGGCTAGGCCTAGTTTATCACTGTAGACATTTTGTTATTGGAACCCAATACTTTGATTGGACCTTACCGTTGAACGGGACTTAAGCCCAACTCAGACACCCCAAGCTTTGGAAGGGCATTTTTGGTAATCAAGCCCTCCTTTGGCAAGCTACAAAACCCTAATCTTAATGTTTCGGAGTCCTTTATAGTATACACTGATGATCCTCTTTCACCAATGTCACGTTACANACTCGGTATGGTCATTTCGAGTATACGGTGATGCCGTTCAGATTGACTAATGCTCTAGCAGCCTTCATCGATTTAATGCACTGGGTATTTCGGCCGTATCTAGATCAGTTTGTCATCGTGTTTATTGATGATATGCTAATATATTCCCGGACTCATGAGGAACATAGATGCCATCTCTCTATTTTGCTACATACATTGAGAGAACATTAGTTATATGCGAAGATGAGTAAATGTGAGTTTTGGATGAAGGAAGTAAAATTCCTTGGCCATGTTGTGTCGGAACAAAGGGTAGTTGTTGACCCCGCAAAGATTGAGGCAGTGATGAAGTAGAAACCACCAAAGAATTTGACCGAAGTACGTAGTTTTCTGGGCTTAGCATGCTACTATCATAGGTTTATGGAAGGGTTCTCAAAGCTAGCAATGCCGATGACACGTCTCACAAAGAAGGGAGAAAAATTCTTGTGGACTCAAGAGTGTGAACTAGCTTTTCGCACCTTAAAGGAAAAGTTGACAACCGTTCCTGTCCTCATTATTCCGAGTAGTGGGAAAGGATACGATGTGTACACCGATGCTTCTCTATGAGGTCTAGGGTGTGTGTTAATGCAAGGAGGAAAGGCGGTTGCCTATGGCTCTAGGCAACTCAAGGTTCATGAGCAGAATTATCTCACCCATGACTTAGAGCTTGTCGCTGTGATTTTTGCTCTTGAGTTATGGAGGTGTTACTTGTACGGAGAGAAATTTCAAGTGTTTTCTGATCATAAGATCCTCAAGTACATATTCACCCAGAAGGACTTGAATCTTCGACAAAGTAGGTGGATTGAGTATTTAGAAGACTATGATTTTACACTCAATTACCATCCGGGGAAGGCGAATGTAGTAGCGGATGCATTGAGTAGAAAATCTCGGGGTGAAATCAATTTCCTTGTGGTGAATAGGTGGAAGATGATGGATGCTTTGGGAGAATTTGATCTATGGGTGGATAGATAGGAGGATCGACTATGCCTATTCAATCTTGTAGCTCAACCGATGCTTCGACAAAGGATTTTGGTGTTGCAACGATTAGACAGCAAGTTGGAGGCTATCCGGAGTAAGTTGGAGAGGAGTGAGATTTTTGAGAATTAGGTGATAAGTGATGATGAGTTACGGTTTCGAGGAAGGTTATGTGTACCCGATCATGACCAATTAAGGGAAGAAGTGTTGGACGAGTGCCATCATTCCAATTTTTCCATACATCTGGGTAGTTCCAAAATGTATAGGGACATGAAACGACAGTATTGGTGGAAGGGAATAAAGAAGGATGTGACTAGATACGTTTCAAAATGTGTGGTGTATCAGCAAGTAAAGATTGAACATCAAAAGCCCGGAGGATTATTGCAGTCCTTGCCTATTCCCGAGTGGAAGTAGGATCACATCACCATGGACTTCGTATTTGGCTTTCCACGGACTTCACAAGGGCATAATGCCATATGGGTCACTGTTGATAGACTCACAAAGTCCACTCACTTCTTGGGTATGAAGACCACCAACACGTTAGAGACCTTAAACAAGCACTATATTCGCGAGATAGTGAGATTGCATGGAGTTCTGCTATCCATTGTGTTGGATCGTGATTCTCGTTTCGTAGCGCAATTTTGGCAAAGTATTCAAAAAGCTATAGGGACAAAGTTGCACTTCACCACCGCCTTTAATCCCCAAACGGATGGCCAATCCGAGAGGGTGATCCAGATTCTAGAAGAAATGTTACGTGCTTGTGTGTTGGACTTCAAGAAAGGTTGGAATGATCATTTGTCGTTGGTGAAATTTGCATACAACAACAGCTATCAGGCAAGTATTGAGATGGCACCGTATAAGGCGTTGTATGGAAGACCATGTAGGTCCTCAACTTGTTGGTTGGAAGCTGGCGAGAGTAGCTTGTTTGAGCCAGAAATTGTTCAAGAAACTACAGAGAAAATTCAATTCATCCGGGAGAGACTACGCATGGTACAAAGTCGACATAAAAGCTATGCGGATCAAAGATGAAGACCCTTGGAATTCAAGGTGGGAGATCACGTGTTTCTTAAAGTATCACCCAAGAAGGGAGTGCTGCAATTTGGCAAGCAGGGAAAGTTAGCTCCAAGGTACATAGGACCATTTGAAGTGATCAAAGCGGTGGGCAAAACGGCGTACCAACTTCGATTGCCAGCTCAGTTATCCGGAGTACACGACTTGTTTCATGTGTCGATGTTGAGGAAGTGTCAGTCGGAGACCACACATGTTATAGATTTGGAGGATATTGAAGTTCAAGATGGAGCCACCTATTAAGAACAACCGGTGAAGATTCTTGATACCAAAGAGAAGGTGCTCCGCAACAAAGTCATCAGACTACTCATCTGTTCTCTACTTAAGGTAAGTTTCGAGGACGAAACTTTCTTTAAGCGGGGTGGATTGTAAACCCTCACACTCTTATCTTTATATAACAAGTAATTATTTTTGAAATGCTAATATAGGTGATGAGGTATGCATGAACCCTATATATTGTTATAGTAGGAATAAATACTAGGGAGGCAAATTGATTGTGAAATTTAATTTTTGGAGGTGTTTAAGGTTGATAAGGGTAACTAAGTAAAAATATTAATTTTTTTAGGTCAAAATAATATTATCATTGAACCTAAGAGATTCGAAAATTTTAAAATAGTCGTTTAGCACATATAATGGTTCGGAGGAATAAAATAGTAATTTTAGTATTTTGAGTGTAAATTTACTTTAATTTTGAGATAAATCATAAAACTAAATATTTTTAGGTTAAAATAACATTAAAAATGAATCCGGAATGTCGAAAAACCTTAGAATAGTCATATAGATCAAATTGGAGATTTTTAGTGGTAAAATCGTAATTTAAAAAAAAAACCCAAAAATCAGTCTTTGAACAATAACTGTTGCGGACTGTTGTGTTTAAAACACAAATTTCAGCCTTTTTCTTCCATTTTTTTTCTCACATCTCTCATCTCAAACCTCTTAGAACCCTAGGTGAAGAAAAAGGGAAAAAGAAAAGAGAAGAAGAAAGGTTCTAAAACTTGGGTTTTGCTTGGAATTCTTGATTCTAAGTAGGAATTTTTTCTCATTCTCCTACATTGAGGTTAGGGTTTATATATATGTATATTTTATTTCTAAATCTTAGATGTATGTTTATGAAATTATTATTTCTTGATACTCTTGCAAATATTATCATGTTTTGAATGAAATTATGGTTTGATATCCATGAAAACCTAGAAATCTCAAAACTCTTGTTTCTTTTAAGAAATAAAGATTTTTCTTCTTGATATTCCTTATTCTTGATTTTAAAACTCTAGTGCTTTGTTTGAACAATAAAAATATATGTTTGATGATCTTTTGCATATTTTTTTTTCTTGAAATTGCTCCATTAGGAAAATATCTATGGAATTGGGGGATTTTTGATTAACTTATGAACTTTTGTTGAGAAATTGTTGGTGATTGTATCTCATGGAGGTGTTTGGATGACCATGGGTGGCCATTGATCGGGTATCGTAGAGTGGGTAGATGTGTGTGGTTCTTACTCTGTGCGGGTTTGAACTTTTCCTACCACTCGTAGTGGGGTTGGTGTCTTGTGAGAACCAAACCACTATTAGCTCACGGGTGCCGTGTCAGAGGATTAGTATACTATGCCTGGGTCAAATTCGTTATTGTCGATGCATTGATATGAGTCAATGCATCGGTAGACGCCCTTTTTGAAGTTTGATATCCTTGCGAAGATTTGTGTGTGTGTGGGACATGATATTCTCTATGTATTTATTCATGCGATTATCTTATATCAGACTTGAGATACATTGTGGTAATTGTTTATTGCGTTATTTTTTTGGGAATGATTACTCTTTGGAATGGTTATTTATGGTGGGATTGACTTTACTCTTATACTTCATTAGTGTTAATGAATAAACTTGAGATCTTTTAAAAATGTCATATTTTCTTTCAAAATTTACGTATGCTATTTGTGAAATGAGATCGACTATTTTCTACGTTTTTCAAACCTTGTTAGAGTTTTGGAGGATTTTCTTACAGAGTTTAGTGCTCACCCCCTACCAATAATATTTTTTTTTTCAGACTTCGTGCTAGAGGAAGATCCCGGAGTTGACGAGCCGGGAAATTGGGAGGCTCCACCAGAGGGAAACCTAAATCTCGAGGTGGATGTCTAGAACTATAGTTTATTTTTGTGCTAGACTAAAAAATTTATTTATGATCATCTATAGTCTAGTATTTTGTTTATTCCGCTGCTAAGTTTAATTATATTCTTTTGGAATATAATTGTCATAGCTTGGTCTATTCTTTTGGAATGATACTATGGATATTACATATGGTGAACAAAATTTTATTATTTGATGGATTTATTTAGTGCTCTCATGAAGTGAATGATTTTAGATAGTAATGTCGTCTAAGGGAGATTTTGGGGCATTACAAATCGAACTCATATGGACTATTTTAATGTTTACTTATAAATGGATCCGGTGTGGTCAATGTAGTATAATTACACAAGTTGTGTTTTGGGTAGAGCTCCCCGTACTGTAAACCCCCACATGTCTAAACTATCAACAATCGTCCAATTAGTTTCGTTTTATATTTAACGTCTCCATTTACATCATAAATCAAAATATAAGAATAATAAGTATATTTAGGCTCCAAATAAGTATAAAAGGCTAAATATTAAAAGAGAAAAAAATATGACATTTTGCATTCTCAACAATTAGCTAACTTAGAGGAATTGAAGAAAAATGTTGATGGATATACTAGTTATACATCATGTTGTTATAAATGATTCTAGGAGACGGATGGTAATTTAGTTTTGGTTAATGAATGATGCAAGACATGGATTTTTATGCAAGTCATACTATCTATATTATAGATGGGTATGAGATAGAATTTGTGACAAAAGACACCCAAACTCGAGTTAGACAAGTATAGAAGAATCAAGCAGTCCGACAGACTACCTTTCACTAATTTGATCATAACTTTTTGTTGGAAAGTCCAAATTGTGCACCGTTATTTTTGTTAGAACTCTAACTCGTATATCTTTCCATCCATATAGGTCACACATACTAGAAATACTTAAGTCAAATCAGTTTATTCTCCTAAATTGATCAAAAAATCTGCACTGTGGTGTTCCTTGAATTGTAAAGTGTTGTGCTTTCTTCTTAGACTTGGAAGGTGTAAACCCTCACATGTTTATATTAATATAGTAATGTACTTGTTTAGTGATTCTTATATATGTAATGGCGTAAGAATAAATCATATATATTAAAACCGTAAGAATAAATACTATGAAGGAATAAAATAGTAATTTTAATGTTTCGAGTGTAAATTTATTTTAATTTTGAAATAAATCATAAAAATAAATATTTTTAGGTTAAAATAACTTTAAAAATGAATCCGGAACGTCGAAAAAGTTTAAGGTAGTCATATGGCTCAAATTGAAGATTCTTAGTGGTAAAATCGTAATTTTGGAGAAACCAAAAACAACATGTGAACGGTAAAAATTGGGGTTGCTGTGTTTGAAAATTCATTTACTCCCATTCTCTTCACTCCACTCTCACCCCACACCTCTTGGAACCTTAGAGGAAGATTAAGGAAGGAAGAAAAGGGAAGAATGAGGTCACTAGAGCTTGGGTTCTTGCTTAAAATTTTGATTAAAGTAGGAGTTTTCTTCCATTATCTTACATTGAGACTAGGGTTATACATATATATTTTCTTTGACTTTACATCATATTAATATGCTATAAAATTATGGATTTTTGATGTTTTTACAAATGTTAGTATGTTTTAAACAATGAGATGGATGGGTAGCCATCAAAATTCTTTTCTTATATTCAAAACCCTAGATTTCAAGAGAAGTGGATTTTTCTCTTGATTTCTCCTTTATTCTTGATTTCGAAACTTTAGTGTTTCATATTGAACAACACAATGATATTTATGATGATCTCTTGTTAATTTTTTTTTAAATTGTTCCATTGTGAACTAAATGTGAATTTGGATGTGAAAAATTGAGAATTTATGGAATTGAGTGTGTTTGAGAAATTGTTGGTGATTGTATCTCATGGAGGTGTTTGGATGACCATGAGTGGCCATTGACCGGGTATCGTAGA
>CAUOFW020003236.1:90270-106414 GCA_963454935.2 Ilex paraguariensis
AATTGAACATAAATTTGGTGTTAATTTGACAAATCAATATGTGTGGGATGAATTTAATGTTAAAAGTTGAATTTAAATGTTACTTTTATTAATTGAATGTTTATTAGATGAAATGTAATGTTAATTTTATTTGATTAATTTTCATATTACTTTGGTTGATTTGATAAATTAAATTTTTATTGGATTATTTTGGATATTAACTTTGATAAATTGAGTGTTAATTAGATGAATTGAATGTCAATTTAGTGTTAATTTGATGAATTGAATATTTATTTGGATGAATTAAATGTTAATTTGGTATTAATTTGATGAAATTGAATGTTAATTTAATCAATTGATTGTTAGTTTATAGTATTTTGGGTTGGGATAAGGAAAAATAAAAATATTGTTATAGTTGAGGAGTGTAAGTGTAATTTAAATTAAGACCGGCCTTAGGAATGGTGGACCGATCCTGTGTATCATATTACACTTTATTCTTTCATATTACACTTTGACACTTTTATTCTTTATCCCTTCCAAAACAATATGTTGTACAAATTTAAATTCATTAAATTAACATTTAAATTAACTATTTAACATTCAATTCATCAAATTAATACCAAATTAACATTTTATTTTTCAAATCAACGCTAAACTAACATTCAACTCATCAAATTAATAAAAATTAATATTCAATTCATTTAATTCTCATTGAATCCTATCTAATAAACATTTAATTTTTCAAATTAACCTAACATTCGATTTCATCCAATAAAATTTTAATTTTTAANTATTTTTCAAATCAACGCTAAACTAACATTCAACTCATCAAATTAATAAAAATTAATATTCAATTCATTTAATTCTCATTGAATCCTATCTAATAAACATTTANATTCATCAAATTAACCTAACATTCAATTTCATCCAATAAAATTTTAATTTTTCAAGTTAACATTAAAGTAACATTCAATTTATCCCATATATATTTAAATTCATTCAATTTACACTCAATTCATCAAATTAACATCCAAAATCATCTAATAAAAATTAAATTTATCAAACAAACACTAATGTAATATAAAAATTCATTCAATAAATATTTAATTCATCAAATCAACACCAAATTAACATTTCGTATAATAAACATTCAATTCATTAAATTAACAATTAAATTAACTATTTAAAATTAAATTCATCAAATTAAGATTCAATTTCATCCAATTAATATTCAATTCTTCAAATTAACTTAACATTCAATTTCATCAAATAAATATTCAATTCGTCAAATTAATATTAAACTAACATTCAATTCATCCAATTTACATTCAAAATCATCCAATTAACATTCAATTCATCAAATAACATCCAAAATTGTAAATCCCCATATGTTTATATAAATATAATGATAAAATTGTTTAGTAATTCTAATATATGTAATGACGTAAGAATGAACTACATAGACTATAACAGTAGAAATAAATATTTGGGAGAAAAATTGATTGTTAAGTTTAAGTTTTGAAGGTGTTTAAACTTAAAAGGGGTTGTAGGTGAGTTTCTAAATATTTTTAGGTCAAAATAAGATGTCCATTGAACCCGAAAGATCAAGAAACATTGGGATAAGTAACATGGGGTGTAATGAAGTTAGAAAGTATCTCGGAAATAAGACACATTCTAGAAAGAATTCGAGTAGGAAGAAATTAGACACTGCTTTAGTATTTGTACCATAACTTTTNAGGTTCCAACTTTTTTGGAGGTTCCAACTCTTGGGGTTAGAGGTTTCAATTTTTTGAATTGAATTATAACTTTTTGGGGTGGGTTCTGACTTTTGGGGGAGAGGTTCCAACTTTTTCGGTAGGGTTTGAACATTTTTGGTAGGGTTCCAACTTTTTTGGGAAGAGGTTCCAACTTTTTCGGAGGTTCCAATTTTTGGGGTAGAGGTTTCAACTTTTTGGTTGAGGTTTCAATATTTTGAATTGAATTATAACATTTTGGGTGGGTTTTAACTGTTGGAGGAGGGTTCAAACTTTTTTAGTAGGGTTTCAACTTTTTTTGGAGTGAGTTTCAAAAAAATAGGTTAGGGGTTCCAACTTTTTTTGTAGATGTTTAAATTCATTAAATTAACATTTAAATTAACTATTTAACATTCAATTCTTCAAATCAACGCTAAACAAACATTCAACTCATCAAATTAACACAAAATTAATATTCAATTCATTTAATTCGCATTCAATCCTATCTAATAAACATTTAATTCATCAAATTAACCTAACATTCAATTTCATCCAATAAAATTTTAATTTTTCAAGTTAACATTAAAGTAACATTCAATTTATCCCATATATATTTAAATTCATTCAATTTACACTCAATTCATCAAATTAACATCCAAAATCATCTAATAAAAATTAAATTTATCAAACAAACACTAATGTAATATAAAAATTCATTCAATAAATATTTAATTCATCAAATCAACACCAAATTAACATTTCGTATAATAAACATTCAATTCATTAAATTAACAATTAAATTAACTATTTAAAATTAAATTCATCAAATTAAGATTCANAATGTGAAATTTGGAGATTTTTAGAATTGCTTGTGATTTGAGGAAATGGGTTATATTGTATCTTTTGTGGATGTTTGGATGACCATGGGTGGCTGTTAACCAGATATCGTAGAGTGGGTTAGATGCATTTTTTACTCCATGTGGGTTTGAAGGTTCCCTATCACTCATGCTGGGGTTGGTGCCTTGCGAGGACTAAACCACTATTCTCTCACGTGTTATCGAGACTGAGGGTTAGTATACTATTTCTGAATTATATTCGTCACTGCCATGAGTTGGTATACGCCTTTCCTAAAGGTTGGATATCCTTGCGAGGATTTGGGAGTGTGTGTGTGGACCAGGATATTCTCAATGTGTTTATTCATGCAAATCATGCATCATACTTGATATACGAATATAAGTTATAGGTTTGTGGTGTATTGTACCAGAAATGATTTTCTACAAGAGCTTGTGGAAGTATGAGATTCTACAAGAACTTGTGAAAAATGATTTATGGTT
Organism: Ilex paraguariensis; assembly: GCA_963454935.2. NCBI lineage: Eukaryota > Viridiplantae > Streptophyta > Magnoliopsida > Aquifoliales > Aquifoliaceae > Ilex > Ilex paraguariensis. Next base: position 93,317 of record CAUOFW020003236.1, read on the forward strand.
GAAAATGATTTGTTATTGGTAATTTGCCGTTATTACTTCATTCAATTTATTGCTATTGTGTAAACTTGAGATCTCCTGAAATGTCCTTGTTTTCTTTCAAAATTGATATATAATAATTGCGAAATGAGACCGATTGGTTTTACATATTTTCTAAACCTTGTTTGAGTTTTGGAGGATTTTCCTACAGAGTTTAGTGCTCACTCCTTACAAATATACTTTTCATATTATAGCTTAGAGGAAGGACTCGGAGTCGATGAACAGGTATCTTGGGAAGCTCAAGTGGATGGGCATGTGGATCCGGAAGGGGATATCTAGGATTGATATTTCTATATCCTAGACTAGAAAATTCCTTTTGAGATAATGTTCATGTTAATCTTTTGTTATTCCGCTGAAATGTTACGTTTAATTCTTTTGGATGTAATTGTCATAATTTGACATATTCTTTTAATATTATGGCCATGGTTTGACATATTCCTTTGGAATGATGTAGTAGATATTGTATATGATGAATGAAAATTCTCTTTATTGATGGATTTTATTAGTTGCTTTCATTATGTGAATGATTTTAAAAAGTAATGACGTCCAAGGGGGAATTTGGGGTGTTACAAAAATCATCTAATAAAATTCAATTTATCAAACCAACACCAATGTAATTTAGAAATTTATTGAATAAACATTTAATTCACCAAATCAACACCAAATTAACATTCAATTCATCAAATTAATACCAAATTAACAATCAACCCACCATACTAACACCAAATTAATATAAATTGTATGAATTGAATATATATTTGTAAACCCCCACACTCTTATCTTTATATAGCAAGTAATTATTTTTAAAATGCTAATATAGGTGATGAGGTATGCATGAACCCTATTGATTGTAATAGTAGGAATAAATACTAGGGAGGCAAATTGATTGTGAAATTTAATTTTTGGAGGTGTTTAAAGTTGATAAGGGTAACTAAGTAAAAATATTAATGTTTTTAGGTCAAAATAATATTATCATTGAACCTGGGAGATCCAAAAAACTTGGAATAGCCGTTTAGCACATATAGCGGTTCGGACGAATAAAATAATAATGTTAGTGTTTCGAGTGTAAATTTACTTTAGTTTTGAGATAAATCATAAAACTAAATATTTTTAGGTTAAAATAACATTAAAAATGAATCCGGAACATAAAAAAATCTTAGGGTAGTCATATAGATCAAATTGGAGATTTTTAGTGACAAAACTGTAATTTTAGAAAAAAAATCCAAAAATCAGCCTGTGAACAGTAACTGTCGCGGACTGCTGTGTTTGAAACACAGATTTCAGCCCTTTTCTTCCATTTTTTTCTCACATCTCTCATCCTAAACCTCTTAAAACCCTAGGTAAAGAAAAAGGGAAGAAGAAAGACTCTAAAGCTTGGATTTTGCTTGAAATTCTTGATTATAGGTAGGGATTTCTTCTCATTCTCTTACATTGAGGGCTAGGGTTTATATCTATGTACATTTTACTTCTAATCTTAGATGTATGTTATGAAATCATTATTTCTTGATACTCTTGCAAATATTATCATATTTTGAATGAAGTTATGGTTTGACAGCCATGAAATTATTGAAATCTCAAAACCCTTGTTTCTTTTAAGAAACATAAATTTTTCTTTTTGATATTCGTTATTCTTGATTTCAAAACTCTGGTGCTTTGTTTGAACAATAAAAATATCTCTTGCTTATTTTTTTTTTTTGAAATTGCTCCATTAGGAAAATACCTATGGAATTGGGGAATTTTTGATTAACTTATAAACTTTTGTTGAGAAATTGTTGGTGATTGTATCTCATGGAGGTGTTTAGATGACCATGGGTGACTGTTGACCGGGTATCGTAGAGTGGATAGATGTGTGTGGTTATTACTCTGTGCGAATTTGAACTTTTTCTACCACTCGTAGTGGGGTTGGTGCCTTGCAAAGACTAAATCACTATTAGCTCACGGGTGCCGTATCAGAGGATTAGTATACTATGCCTGGGTCGGATTCGTTATTGCCGATGCATTGGTATGAGACAATGCATCGGTAGACGCCTTTCCCGAAGTTTGATATCCTTGCGAGGATTTGTGTGTGTGGGCCAAGATTTTCTCTATGTGTTTATTCATGCGATTATCTTACATCAGACTTGAGATACATTGTGGTTATTGCTTATTGCGTTATCTTTTGAGAATGATTACTCTTTGGAATGGTTATTTATGGTGGAATTGGCTTTATTCTTGTACTTAATTATTGTTAATGAATAAACTTGAGATCTTTTAAAAATATTATATTTTCTTTCAAAATTTACATATGCTATTTGTGAAATGAGACCGACCGTTTTCTACGTTTTTCAAACCTTGTTAGAGTTTTGGAGGATTTTTCTGTAGAGCTTAGTGCTCACCCCCTACCAATAATATTTTTTTTTTCAGACTTCGTGCTAGAGGAAGATCCCAGAGTTGACGAGCCGAAAAATTGGGAGGCTCCACCAGAGAGAAACCTAGATCCCGAGGTAGATATCTAGAGCTATAGTTTATTTTTGTACTAGACTAGAAAATTTATTTACGATCATGTATAGTCAAGTATTTTATTTATTTTGCTACTAATTTTAAATGTAATTCTTTTGGAATGTAATTGACATAGCTTGGCCTATTATTTTGGGATGATACTGTGGATATTACATATGGTGAACAAAATTTTATTATTTGATGGATTTATTTAGTGCTCTCATGATGTGAATAATTTTAGATAGTAATATCATCCAAGGAGAATTTTGGGGCATTACAAATCGAAATCATATGGACTGTTTTAATGTTCACTTATAAATNACGCCTTTCCCGAAGTTTGATATCCTTGCGAGGATTTGTGTGTGTGGGCCAAGATTTTCTCTATGTGTTTATTCATGCGATTATCTTACATCAGACTTGAGATACATTGTGGTTATTGCTTATTGCGTTATCTTTTGAGAATGATTACTCTTTGGAATGGTTATTTATGGTGGAATTGGCTTTATTCTTGTACTTAATTATTGTTAATGAATAAACTTGAGATCTTTTAAAAATATTATATTTTCTTTCAAAATTTACATATGCTATTTGTGAAATGAGACCGACCGTTTTCTACGTTTTTCAAACCTTGTTAGAGTTTTGGAGGATTTTTCTGTAGAGCTTAGTGCTCACCCCCTACCAATAATATTTTTTTTTTCAGACTTCGTGCTAGAGGAAGATCCCAGAGTTGACGAGCCGAAAAATTGGGAGGCTCCACCAGAGAGAAACCTAGATCCCGAGGTAGATATCTAGAGCTATAGTTTATTTTTGTACTAGACTAGAAAATTTATTTACGATCATGTATAGTCAAGTATTTTATTTATTTTGCTACTAATTTTAAATGTAATTCTTTTGGAATGTAATTGACATAGCTTGGCCTATTATTTTGGGATGATACTGTGGATATTACATATGGTGAACAAAATTTTATTATTTGATGGATTTATTTAGTGCTCTCATGATGTGAATAATTTTAGATAGTAATATCATCCAAGGCGGATTTTGGGGCATTACAAATCGAAATCATATGGACTGTTTTAATGTTCACTTATAAATGGACCCGGTGTGGTCAATGTAGTATAATTGCATAGGTTGTGTTTTAAATAGAGTTTCCCGTACAAAAGAGACTCTACCCGAATTTTGTTAAATTAAGGACCTTCCTGATTTCTGGGGCATTACAGATTTGGTATCAGAGCTTAAGAATTAGGTCTTACATAGGAGCTGTAGGTTATGGATTACCACTAGAAAAGTAGGACTAGGTTGAAGAAAATTGTTGATCTAATTTTATACAAACCTTATGCTTTAGATCAAAGTGATAACTAGGATGTCTTGTACATCAATGAAACTAAATTGTGAATTGATGTGCAGGATGGACGGTGGACGTGGACGTAGAGGTAGTCGTGGTCGTGGAGGAAAAGAAAATCCACCACCACCACCACCTCCCGATGCCATAAGTGGCATATATCAATGTTTGAGGGAGCTCATCATTTTGGTACAAAATCAGAATTGAAACAACAACCATAATGGTAGAGCTCACCCCCTAGCACAAGTGTCAGGCAATGGGGATGACAACCAAAGGATGGTAACTCTTCGGGAATTTCTGAGGCAACACCCGCCTACCTTCCAAGGAAGCTTCAATCCTTTGGATGCGGATAGATGGATACGCCAGGTGAAGAAGATTTGTGACGGCATGGGAGTTGCCGAAGACTTGAGGGTTGGCTTAGCTACCTATTTGTTCGAGGGGGAGACCGACCATTGGTGGGATTTGGTAAAAAGACAGAGGAACACAGATGCACTTACTTGAGAGGAGTTCGATCAAGTCTTCCAAGACAAATATTTTCCTGAGTCGGTTAGAGACAAGATGAGTGCCGATTTTTTCGCTCTTCGACAGGGTAGTTTGACGGTGGGGGAGTATGAGAGAAAGTTTGAGGAGTTGTCCCGATATGCCATAGAATTCATATTCACAGAGGCTAGGAGGGCCAAACGTTTTGAGCAAGGCTTGAGGTCGGCCATTAGGGAGAAGCTTGTGGCTCTTAGGATCCGTGACTATAGGGATCTTATGGATAGGGCTATGTTGGTGGAAAGAGACATGGAAGATAATCAGCAATGACAGAACCTTATGAGGGGAGGTCCGATTAGGACCGGTGCTAGTAGCAGTGGAGTACAGAGACCGGCACCCTACTGTCGCCCAGATCAGGCAGTTGGACAGAGACCACAGACAGCTCGAGGAGTGGGAGGAGTACCAGAGAGAGTAGGCACCAACCCACGTCGATGCTTTGCATGTGGAGGTGTTGGGCACTTCAAAGATAACTGCCCATTGCTTTCAACCAAAACCAACCAAGCAACCGAGCGTGTGAATGCAAACAAGCCACCGCTACAAAGGCCACTACAATAGCAAAGACCATTTGATGCTCTAGCCCCAAGTGGTGCCAACCAAGGAAGGGTATTTGCTTTGACCCAACCAGAGGAAGATGCCCCCAATGTAGTGGTGGAAGATATTGTTCTTCTCTACAATTCTTGGGCCCGAATTTTATTTGATCTAGGGGCGACTCATTCATTCATACGTACTGCATATGCTATTAAATTGGGATTGGGCTTCGAGAAGGTAGAACATGCGTTGTGTATTAATATGCCTACGGGAGAACGGTTGGATACTAGCCGGGTGTGTAGGGGTTGCGTGCTTCGAATTGGAGAGCACGAATTGATTGTAGATTGGGTTGCCTTAGACATGAAGGGGTGAATTTGTTATCCACATTCCGGGCGGTAATGGATTATTTTCGTAAACAAATTTCTTTTCAACTACCGGGACGGGTAGTATTCAGTTTCGTGAATGACTGAAATTCCTCCCATCCATTTCTTACTACAGGTAGTAGATTCTTGAAAGCAAAGGCGGGGAGCCATTTGAGTTTCTTAGCTAGTTTGATGGGAGATGATCGGGATAAATTCCATGCGGATGTGGTGTTGATAGTATCGGATTTTTTGAATGTCTTCCCAGATGAACTACTTGGGCTACCCCCACATAGGGGGATTGAGTTCAAGATTGATCTCTACCTGGGAATCGAACCCATATCCATTGCTTCCTATCGGATGACACCTTTGGAGTTAAATGAGCTAAAGAAGTAGTTGGATCATTTGTTGACCATTGGATTTATCTGTTTGAGCACTTCACATTGGGGAGCCCTGATACTCTTCGTGAAGAAGCATGATGAGACACTTCAGTTGTGCACGGATTATCGAAGATTGAATCGGGTAACAGTGAAGAACAAATACCCTTTGCCATGAATTGATGACCTATTTGATCAGTTGAGGGGTTATAAGTATTACTCCAAGATTGATCTTCACATAGGGTATCATCAATTGCAGATCAAGGAGGAAGATATTCCTAAGATTGCTTTCTGTACTCGGTATGGTCATTTCGAGTATACGGTGATGCCGTTCAGATTGACTAATGCTCCAGCAGCCTTCATCGATTTAATGCACTGGGTATTTCGGCCGTATCTAGATCAGTTTGTCATCGTGTTTATTGATGATATGCTAATATATTCCCGGACTCATGAGGAACATAGATGCCATCTCTCTATTTTGCTACATACATTGAGAGAACATTAGTTATATGCGAAGATGAGTAAATGTGAGTTTTGGATGAAGGAAGTAAAATTCCTTGGCCATGTTGTGTCGGAACAAAGGGTAGTTGTTGACCCCGCAAAGATTGAGGCAGTGATGAAGTAGAAACCACCAAAGAATTTGACCGAAGTACGTAGTTTTCTGGGCTTAGCATGCTACTATCATAGGTTTATGGAAGGGTTCTCAAAGCTAGCAATGCCGATGACACGTCTCACAAAGAAGGGAGAAAAATTCTTGTGGACTCAAGAGTGTGAACTAGCTTTTCGCACCTTAAAGGAAAAGTTGACAACCGTTCCTGTCCTCATTATTCCGAGTAGTGGGAAAGGATACGATGTGTACACCGATGCTTCTCTATGAGGTCTAGGGTGTGTGTTAATGCAAGGAGGAAAGGCGGTTGCCTATGGCTCTAGGCAACTCAAGGTTCATGAGCAGAATTATCTCACCCATGACTTAGAGCTTGTCGCTGTGATTTTTGCTCTTGAGTTATGGAGGTGTTACTTGTACGGAGAGAAATTTCAAGTGTTTTCTGATCATAAGATCCTCAAGTACATATTCACCCAGAAGGACTTGAATCTTCGACAAAGTAGGTGGATTGAGTATTTAGAAGACTATGATTTTACACTCAATTACCATCCGGGGAAGGCGAATGTAGTAGCGGATGCATTGAGTAGAAAATCTCGGGGTGAAATCAATTTCCTTGTGGTGAATAGGTGGAAGATGATGGATGCTTTGGGAGAATTTGATCTATGGGTGGATAGATAGGAGGATCGACTATGCCTATTCAATCTTGTAGCTCAACCGATGCTTCGACAAAGGATTGTTGTGTTGCAACGATTAGACAGCAAGTTGGAGGCTATCCGGAGTAAGTTGGAGAGGAGTGAGATTTTTGAGAATTAGGTGATAAGTGATGATGAGTTACGGTTTCGAGGAAGGTTATGTGTACCCGATCATGACCAATTAAGGGAAGAAGTGTTGGACGAGTGCCATCATTCCAATTTTTCCATACATCTGGGTAGTTCCAAAATGTATAGGGACATGAAACGACAGTATTGGTGGAAGGGAATAAAGAAGGATGTGACTAGATACGTTTCAAAATGTGTGGTGTATCAGCAAGTAAAGATTGAACATCAAAAGCCCAGAGGATTATTGCAGTCCTTGCTTATTCCCGAGTGGAAGTAGGATCACATCACCATGGACTTCGTATTTGGCTTTCCACGGACTTCACAAGGGCATAATGCCATATGGGTCACTGTTGATAGACTCACAAAGTCCACTCACTTCTTGGGTATGAAGACCACCAACACGTTAGAGACCTTAAACAAGCACTATATTCGCGAGATAGTGAGATTGCATGGAGTTCCGCTATCCATTGTGTCGGATAGTGATTCTCGTTTCATAGCGCAATTTTGGCAAAGTATTCAAAAAGCTATAGGGACAAAGTTGCACTTCACCACCGCCTTTAATCCCCAAACGGATGGCCAATCCGAGAGGGTGATCCAGATTCTAGAAGACATGTTACGTGCTTGTGTGTTGGACTTCAAGAAAGGTTGGAATGATCATTTGTCGTTGGTGAAATTTGCATACAACAACAGCTATCAGGCAAGTATTGAGATGGCACCGTATAAGGCGTTGTATGGAAGACCATGTAGGTCCTCAACTTGTTGGTTGGAAGCTGGCGAGAGTAGCTTGTTTGAACCAGAAATTGTTCAAGAAACTACAGAGAAAATTCAATTCATCCGGGAGAGACTACGCATGGTACAAAGTCGACATAAAAGCTATGCGGATCAAAGATGAAGACCCTTGGAATTCAAGGTGGGAGATCACATGTTTCTTAAAGTATCACCCAAGAAAGGAGTGCTGCAATTTGGCAAGCAGGGAAAGTTAGCTCCAAGGTACATAGGACCATTTGAAGTGATCAAAGCGGTGGGCAAAACGGCGTACCAACTTCGATTGCCAGCTCAGTTATCCAGAGTACACGACTTGTTTCATGTGTCGATGTTGAGGAAGTGTCAGTCGGAGACCACACATGTTATAGATTTGGAGGATATTGAAGTTCAAGATGGAGCCACCTATTAAGAACAACCGGTGAAGATTCTTGATACCAAAGAGAAGGTGCTCCGCAACAAAGTCATCAGACTACTCATCTGTTCTCTACTTAAGGTAAGTTTCGAGGACGAAACTTTCTTTAAGCGGGGTGGATTGTAAACCCTCACACTCTTATCTTTATATAGCAAGTAATTATTTTTGAAATGCTAATATAGGTGATGAGGTATGCATGAACCCTATATATTGTTATAGTAGGAATAAATACTAGGGAGGCAAATTGATTGTGAAATTTAATTTTTGGAGGTGTTTAAGGTTGATAAGGGTAACTAAGTAAAAATATTAATTTTTTTAGGTCAAAATAATATTATCATTGAACTTAAGAGATTCGAAAATTTTAAAATAGTCGTTTAGCACATATAATGGTTCGGAGGAATAAAATAGTAATTTTAGTATTTTGAGTGTAAATTTACTTTAATTTTGAGATAAATCATAAAACTAAATATTTTTAGGTTAAAATAACATTAAAAATGAATCCGGAACGTCGAAAAACCTTAGAATAGTCATATAGATCAAATTGGAGATTTTTAGTGGTAAAATCGTAATTTAAAAAAAAAACCCAAAAATCAGTCTTTGAACAGTAACTGTTGCGGACTGTTGTGTTTAAAACACAAATTTCAGCCCTTTTCTTCCATTTTTTTTTCTCACATCTCTCATCTCAAACCTCTTAGAACCCTAGGTGAAGAAAAAGGGAAAAAGAAAAGAGAAGAAGAAAGGCTCTAAAGCTTGGGTTTTGCTTGGAATTCTTGATTCTAAGTAGGAATTTTTTCTCATTCTCCTACATTGAGGTTAGGGTTTATATATATGTATATTTTATTTCTAAATCTTAGATGTATGTTTATGAAATTATTATTTCTTGATACTCTTGCAAATATTATCATGTTTTGAATGAAATTATGGTTTGATATCCATGAAAACCTAGAAATCTCAAAACTCTTGTTTCTTTTAAGAAATAAAGATTTTTCTTCTTGATATTCCTTATTCTTGATTTTAAAACTCTAGTGCTTTGTTTGAACAATAAAAATATATGTTTGATGATCTTTTGCATATTTTTTTTTGTTGAAATTGCTCCATTAGGAAAATATCTATGGAATTGGGGGATTTTTGATTAACTTATGAACTTTTGTTGAGAAATTGTTGGTGATTGTATCTCATGGAGGTGTTTGGATGACCATGGGTGGCCATTGATCGGGTATCGTAGAGTGGGTAGATGTGTGTGGTTCTTACTCTGTGCGGGTTTGAACTTTTCCTACCACTCGTAGTGGGGTTGGTGTCTTGTGAGAACCAAACCACTATTAGCTCACGGGTGCCGTGTCAGAGGATTAGTATACTATGCCTGGGTCAAATTCGTTATTGTCGATGCATTGATATGAGTCAATGCATCGGTAGACGCCCTTTTTGAAGTTTGATATCCTTGCGAAGATTTGTGTGTGTGTGGGACATGATATTCTCTATGTATTTATTCATGCGATTATCTTATATCAGACTTGAGATACATTGTGGTAATTGTTTATTGCGTTATTTTTTTGGGAATGATTACTCTTTGGAATGGTTATTTATGGTGGGATTGACTTTACTCTTATACTTCATTAGTGTTAATGAATAAACTTGAGATCTTTTAAAAATGTCATATTTTCTTTCAAAATTTACGTATGATATTTGTGAAATGAGATCGACTATTTTCTACGTTTTTCAAACCTTGTTAGAGTTTTGGAGGATTTTCTTACAGAGTTTAGTGCTCACCCCCTACCAATAATATTTTTTTTTTCAGACTTCGTGCTAGAGGAAGATCCCGGAGTTGACGAGCCGGGAAATTGGGAGGCTCCACCAGAGGGAAACCTAAATCTCGAGGTGGATGTCTAGAACTATAGTTTATTTTTGTGCTAGACTAAAAAATTTATTTATGATCATCTATAGTCTAGTATTTTGTTTATTCCGCTGCTAAGTTTAATTATATTCTTTTGGAATATAATTGTCATAGCTTGGTCTATTCTTTTGGAATGATACTATGGATATTACATATGGTGAACAAAATTTTATTATTTGATGGATTTATTTAGTGCTCTCATGAAGTGAATGATTTTAGATAGTAATGTCGTCTAAGGGAGATTTTGGGGCATTACAAATCGAACTCATATGGACTATTTTAATGTGTACTTATAAATGGATCTGGTGTGGTCAATGTAGTATAATTACACAAGTTGTGTTTTGGGTAGAGCTCCCCGTACTGTAAACCCCCACATGTCTAAACTATCAACAATCGTCCAATTAGTTTCGTTTTATATTTAACGTCTCCATTTACATCATAAATCAAAATATAAGAATAATAAGTATATTTAGGCTCCAAATAAGTATAAAAGGCTAAATATTAAAAGAGAAAAAAATATGACATTTTGCATTCTCAACAATTAGCTAACTTAGAGGAATTGAAGAAAAATGTTGATGGATATACTAGTTCTACATCATGTTGTTATAAATGATTCTAGGAGACGGATGATAATTTAGTTTTGGTTAATGAATGATGCAAGACATGGATTTTTATGCAAGTCATACTATCTATATTATAGATGGGTATGAGATAGAATTTGTGACAAAAGACACCCAAACTCAAGTTAGACAAGTATAGAAGAATCAAGTAGTCCGACAGACTACCTTTCACCAATTTGATCATAACTCTTTGTTGGAAAGTCCAAATTGTGCACCGTTATTTTTGTTAGAACTCTAACTCGTATATCTTTCCAACCATATAGGTCACACATACTAGAAATACTTAAGTCAAATCAGTTTATTCTCCGAAGTTGATAAAAAAATCTACACTGTGGTGTTCCTTGAATTGTAAAGTGGTGTGCTTTCTTCTTAAACTTGGAAGGTGTAAACCCTCACATGTTTATATTAATATANTTTAGTCTCCAAAGTTGATCAAAAATCTGCACTGTGGTGTTCCTTCGATGATAAATTGTTCTGCTTTCTTCTTAGACTTGGAAGGTGTAAACCCTCACATGTTTATATTAATATAGTAATGTACTTGTTTAGTGATTCTTATATATGTAATGACGTAAGAATAATCCATATATATTGAAACCGTCAGAATAAATACTAGGGAGGAATAAAATAATAATTTTAATGTTTCGAGTGTAAATTTATTTTAGTTTTAAAATAAATCANGTTGAAATCATAACAATAAATACTAAGGAGGAATAAAATAGTAATTTTAATGTTTTGAGTGTAAATTTATTTTAGTTTTGAAATAAATCATAAAAATAAATATTTTTAGGTTAAAATAACATGAAAAATGAATTCAGAATGTCGAAAAACCTTAAAGTAGTCATATGGATCAAATTAGAGATTTTTAGTGGTACAGCCGTAATTTTGGAGAAAATCCAAAAATCAGCCTGTAAACAGTAACTGTCGCGGACTGCTGTGTTTAAAACACAGATTTCAACCCTTTTCTTCCATTTTTTTTCCCACATCTCTCAACCCAAACCTCTTAGAACCATAGGAGAAGAAAAAAGGGAAAAGAAAAGGGAAGAAGAAAGGCTCTAAAGCTTGGGTTTTGGTTTGGAACTTTGANAATAAATATTTTTAGGTTAAAATAACTTTAAAAATGAATCCGGAACGTCGAAAAACCTTAAGGTAGTCATATGGCTCAAATTGAAGATTCTTAGTGGTAAAATCGTAATTTTGGAGAAACCAAAAACAGCATGTGAACGGTAAAAATTGGGGTTGCTGTGTTTGAAAATTCATTTACTCCCATTCTCTTCACTCCACTCTCACCCCACACCTCTTGGAACCTTAGAGGAAGATTAAGGAAGGAAGAAAAGGGAAGAAGGAGGTCACTAGAGCTTGGGTTCTTGCTTAAAATTTTGATTCAAGTAGGAGTTTTCTTCCATTATCTTACATTGAGACTAGGGTTATACATATATATTTTCTTTGACTCTACATCATATTAATATGCTATAAAATTATGGATTTTTGATGTTTTTACAAATGTTAGTATGTTTTAAACAATGAGATGGATGGGTAGCCATCAAAATTCTTTTCTTATATTCAAAACCCTAGATTTCAAGAGAAGTGAATTTTTCTCTTGATTTCTCCTTTATTCTTGATTTCGAAACTTTAGTGTTTCATATTGAACAACACAATGATATTTATGATGATCTCTTGTTAATTTTTTTTAAATTGTTCCATTGTGAACTAAATGTGAATTTGGATGTGAAAAATTGAGAATTTATGGAATTGAGTGTGTTTGAGAAATTGTTGGTGATTGTATCTCATGGAGGTGTTTGGATGACCATGAGTGGCCATTGACCGGGTATCGTAGAGTGGGTAGATGTGTGTGGTTCTTACTCCGTGTGGGTTTGAACTTTTTCTACCACTCGTAGTGGGGTTGGTGTGTTGCCAGGACCAAACCACTATTAGCTCACGGGTGCCGTGTTAGAGGATTAATATACTATGTCTGGGTCAGATTCGTTATTGCTGGTGCATTGGAATGAGACAATGCATCGGTAGGCGCCCTTCCCAAAGTTGATATCCTTGCGAGGAACTATGTGTGTGTGGGCCAGGATATTCTCTATGTGTTTATTCATGCGATTATCTTACATCAGACTTGAGATACATTGTAGTTATTTTTTATTCCGTTATCTTTTGGATATGATTATCTTGAAAATTGTTGTGGGAATAATTACTCTTTGTAATGGTTTTTTGTGGTGAGATTGACTTGAGTCTTGCACTTAATTATTGTTAATGTATAAACTTGAGATCTTTGAAAATGTCATGTTTTCTTTCAAAATTTACGTATGCTATTTGTGAAATGAGACC
>CAUOFW020003236.1:111198-122743 GCA_963454935.2 Ilex paraguariensis
CAATTTATCCAATATATATTCAAATTCATCCAATTTACACTCAATTCATCAAATTAACATCCAAAATCATCTAATAAAAATTAAATTTATCAAACCAACACCAATGTAATATAAAAATTCATTCAATAAATATTTAATTTATTAAATCAACACCAAATTAACATTTCGTAGAATAAACATTCAATTCATCAAATTAACATTTCAATTAACTATTTAAAATTAAATTCATCAAATTAACACCAAATTAATATTCAATTCTTCAAATTAACACTAAATTAACTATCAATTCATCAAATTAACACAACCTTAATATTCAATTCATTAAATTAACTTAAAATTCAATTTCATCAAATAAATATTCAATTAATCAAATTAATACTAAACTAACATTCAATTCATCCAATTTATATTCAAAATCATCCAATTGACATTCAATTCATCAAATTAACATCCAAAATCATCTAATAAAATTCAATTTATCAAACCAACACCAGTGTAGTATAGAAATTTATTGAATAAACATTTAATTCACCAAATTAACATTTCATGTCATATAATAAACATTCAATTCATTAAATCTGCACCAAATTAACATTTAATTCACCAAACTAACACCAAATTAATATAAATTGTACGAATTGAATATATATGTTAGGTATTGATTTCATAAATTGAACATAAATTTGATGTTAATTTGACAACTAAATATGTATGGGATGAATTTAATGTGAAAATTTGAATTTAAATGTTAATTTTATTAATTGAATGTTTATTAGATGAAATGTAATGTTAATTTTATTTGATTAATTTTCATATTACTTTGGTTGATTTGATAAATTAAATTTTTATTGGATTATTTTGGATATTAATTTTGATAAATTGAGTGTTAATTAGATGAATTTAATGTCGATTTAGTATTAATTTGATGAATTGAATATTTATTTGGATGAATTAAATATTAATTTGATGAAATTAAATGTTAATTTAATCAATTGATTGTTAGTTTATAATATTTTGGGTTAGGACAGGAAAAAATGAAAATATTGTTATAATTTAGGGGGGTGTAAGTGTAATTTAAATTAAGACCGGTCGTAGGAATGGTGGACCAATCCTGTGTATCATAATACACTTTATCTTTTCATATTACACTTTGACACTTTTATTCTTTATCCCTTCCAAAAAAATATGTTGTAGAGGTTTAAATTTATTAAATAAACATTTAAATTAACTATTTAACATTCAATTCATCAAATTAATAGCAAATTAACATTTTATTCTTCAAATCAACGCTAAACTAACATTCAACTCATCAAATACACAAAATTAATATTTAATTCATTTAATTCGCATTCAATCCTATCTAATAAACATTTCATTTTTCAAATTAACCTAACATTTGATTCCATCCAATAAAATTTTAATTTTTCAAATTAACACTAAAGTAACTTTCAATTTATCCAATATATATTAAAATTCATCCAATTTTCACTCAATTCACCAAATTAACATCCAAAATCATCTAATAAAAATTAAATTTATCAAACAACACCAATGTAATTTAAAAATTCATTCAATAAATATTTAATTTATCAAATTAACACCAAATTAACATTTCGTATAATAAACATTCAATTCATTAAATTAACATTTAAATTAACTATTTAAAATTAAATTCATCAAATTAAGATTCAATTTCATCAAATTAATATTTAATTCATCAAATTAACACCAAATTAATATTAAATTATTCAAATTAACATTAAATGAACTATCAGTTAATCAAATTAACACAACATTAATATTCAATTTATCAAATAAATATTCAATTCTTCAAATTAATACTAAACTAACATTCAATTCATCCAATTTATATTCAAAATCATCCAATTAACATCCAATTCATCAAATTAACATCCAAAATCATCTAATAAAATTTAATTTATCAAACCAACACCAATGTAATACAGAAATTTATTGAGTAAATATTTAATTCATTAAATTAACACCAAATTAACCTTCAATTTATCAAATCAATACTAAATTAACATTCAGTTTACCAAGCTAACACCAAATTAATATAAATTGAATGAATTGAATATATATATTTGGTATTGATTTCATCAATTGAACATAAATTTGGTGTTAATTTGACAAATAAATATGTATGGGATGAATTTAATGATAATAGTTGAATTTAAATGTTAATTTTATTAATTGAATGTTTATTAGATGAAATGTAATGTTGATTTTATTTGATTAATTTTCATATTACTTTGGTTGATTTGATAAATTAAATTTTTATTGGATTATTTAGGATATTAATTTTGATAAATTGAGTGTTAATTTGATGAATTGAATGTCAATTTAGTGATAATTTGATGAATTGAATATTTATTTGGATGAATTAAATGTTAATTTGGTATTAATTTGATGAATTAAATATTAATTTGATGAAATTGAATGTTAATTTAATCAATTGATTGTTAGTTTATAGAATTTTGGATTGGGATAAGAAAAAATAAAAATATTATTATAGTTTAGGGGTGTAAGTGTAATTTAAATTAAGACCGGTCCTAGGAATGGTTGACCGATCCTGTGTATCTTATTACACTTTATCCCTTTCATATTACACTTTAAAACTTTTATCCTTTATCCCTTCCAAAAAAATAGGTTGTAGAGGTTTAAATTCATTAAATTAACATTTAAATTAATTACTTAACATTCAATTCATCAAATTAATACCAAATTAACATTCAATTCTTCAAATCAACGCTAAACTAACATTTAACTCATCAAATTAACACAAAATTAATATTCAATCCATTTAATTCGCATTCAATCCTATCTAATAAACATTTAATTCATCAAATTAACTTAGCATTCAATTTTATCCAATAAAATTTTAATTTTTCAAATTAACACTAAAATAACATTCAATGTTTCCAATATATATTCAAATTCATCCAATTTACACTCAATTCATCAAATTAATATCTAAAATTATTTAATAAAAATTAAATTTATCAAACCAACACCAATGTAATATAAAAATCCATTCAATAAATATTTAATTCATCAAATCAACACAAAATTAAATAAACATTTAATTCAATAAATTAACATTTAAATTAACTATTTAAAATTGAATTCATCAAATTAAGATTCAATTTCATCCAATTAATATTCAATTCATCAAATTAATACCAAATTAATATTCAATTCTTCAAATTAACACCAAATTTATTTTTTTGGCTGGGTCACTCGTTTCCACGTCTATCCCAATATGTATTCCACATCCATTGGAGACAACTTAAGGGATTTTCTGTTCAAAACACATGATATCGGGTCAAACTGTTTAACCAACCAAGCGCACAAATATCTTTTCAGTACTTTACATTTGAGCCCTAACAAGCCTCCAAATCCAATATCTTTAACTACCTTTTTTTGTGCTTCACTTAACCTTTGTATTAGTTTCACGATCATTCCTGGAGAACATCTTGTTCCGAGATGTAATTTCAAACAGTTGTATAAGAAAAAAAAAATAGATAAAAACAGATAAATCATTTAATATTATGGTTTTGAACCTTTTCTTTTTTGTTAGAGTTCTCTTTATGACTATAATACTCTTCTTTTGACGACTTGGCCATTTCTAAATATTTTTTTTTTCTTGTCATTTTTCAAATTCTTCCATTGGATGCCAAGTTCTTTCACGGCCTGATGATCGAGTAGCGAAAGGTTGTATATGAGATGAAGACAAACAGTCCTTGGTATAATGGAAACAAGCATTAATAAGATCATTGAAATAAAAAATAAAGATCAACATAATATCATTTATACTCCATGGTCCAATTTTTTAATTTCCTTCCTTTTGATTGTCTTCAGACAATCCTTGCTATAGTGAAAATATGCATCGATTAGATCGTATGAATAAAAAATAAGATCAACACAAATAATTTAGCCTTTAGATTAAAAAAAATCCCCCCACTAGTAAAAAAGCCAGGAGTTTGTTGGGCAAGATGACTTAATAGCTTCAGCTTTATGTTCCTTCTTCACCCTAGTAGCTTCAACTTCATGTTCCTTCTTCACCCTAAACATAAAATAAACCATTAACCACAAAAATGACTCTACCATATAAATTACACTATGAACTCAAAAAAAAAACATTCAGTTACATTATATCTGAACTAGTCAAGACTTGGATCACCAATAGAGGATTATCAAAGACAATGTTCACCCAAAAAAAAAGTAATAGAGTTTCACAATACTCATTCACTCGCAGATTCAAAAAAACCTAAACCAAATAAACAAATATTTTTTGTATGGTGAAAGAGATGGAGGAAAGGCAACAACAGTAACAGTCATTTAGGTGGAAAAGTGGCTAGAGGAAGAGATAAGGTTTTTTGTGATTAGTGAACCAGAATATTCGTTTAGAAAATAAAAAAATAATATATTGTAACATGTGGGGAGTAAGTGTAATTTATAATGTGAAGAATTAGGACCGGTCCAAGAAACGGGAGACCGATCCTGGGTAAATATCACACTTTTATCCCTATTATCTCTTAACTATCACACTTTTATTTCTTTTATCCCTTAACTATAACACTTTTATCCCTTAAATAATCAAAAAAATCTTCAAAAATATTCAAATTTTTTATAAATAGTTTCATTTTTTATTAACAACAAATAAATAATGAATAAAATCAAAAAATTAAAAGAATTATAAATAATGCTTCCAATTATTTGGGTCAGGTTATAATATTTTTGGATTGGGTTCCAATTTTTTGGGTGACTCCGATTCGCTAGATCAAAAAAATCCTATTGTCCAAAAATATTCAATATTTTTTATTAACAACAAATAAATAAAAGAATTGTAAATAATGTTTCCAACTATTTGGTTTGGTTATAACTTTTTTTGAATTGAGTTTCAATTTTTTAGGTGAGTCAGATTAGCTAAATCAAAAAAATGTCCAAAAATATTTATTATTTTATAAATAGTCCCATTTTGTATAAACAACAAATAAATAATGAATAAAATTAAATAATTAAAAAAATTATAAATAATGTTTCCAACTAGGTTATAACTTTTTTTGGATTGGATTTCAATTTTTTGGGGTGACTTGGATAAGCTAGATCGAAAAAAATCCTAATCCAAAAATATTCAATATTTTATAAATAGTCCCATTTTTTATTAACAACAAATAAATAATGAATAAAATCAAACAATTACAATAATTGTAAATAATGCTTCCAACCAATTGAGTCAGGGTTATAATATTTTTGGATTGAGTTTCATTTTTTTCATAAAGGTTCCAACTCTTGAGAGAGGGTTCCAACTTTTTTGGGTAAAGATTTTAACTTTTTTGGATAAAGGTTACAACTAGGCAGGGTTCCAACTTTTTTGGGGTGGTTTTCAACTTTTTTGGATATAATTCTAACTTTTTGGGTAAAGGTTTCAACTCTTGGTAGGGGTTCCAACTTTTTTGGGGTAGGGTTTCCAACTTTTTTTGTTAAGGTTTCAACTTTTTTTGATAAGTTCCAACTTTTTGGCTAGAGGTTCCAAATCTTGAGTGGTGGGTTCTAATTTTTTTTGAGGTTCCAACTCTTCAAGTGGGTTCTAACAGTTGAGGGAGGATTCCAACTTTTTTTGGTAGGGGTTCCAATTTTTTTGGGTAAAGGTTCCAAGTTTTTTGGATAGGGGTTCCAATTTTTTTGGGTTAGGTTCTAACTTTTTTGGTTAGGAGTTCTAATTTTTTTTGAATAGGGGTTCCAATTTTTTTGGGTAGAGGTTCTAACTCTTGTAGGGAGGATTTCAACTTTTTTGGAGGTTTCAACTCTATGGGTGGGTTCTAACAGTTGGGGGAAGTTCCAATTTTTTTTTGGTAGGGATTTTAACTTATTTGGGTAGAGGTTCTAACTTTTAGGGATAGGGGATCCAACTTTTTGGGGTGAGTTCTAATTTTTTTGGATAGGGGTTCCAACTTTTTCGGTTGATGTTCTAACTTTTTGGGTAGATGTTCCAACTCTTGAGGGGAGGGGTTCTAATTTTTTTGGGTAAGGGTTTCAACTTTTTTGGAGTAGGTTCCAACTTTTTTGGGTAGGAGTTCCAACTATTTGGGGCAGGGGTTCCAACTTTTTTGGATAGGGTTCCAACTCTTGGGGAGAGTTTCAACTTTTTTGGGTAGCAGTTCCAACTTTTTTAGGTGAGGTTATTTGTCAAGTCCTACTCTTTTCCATTACCGATTTAGCAGATAACCGGTATCTCACTTTTCAAACTGATCAACGGGTACAAAAATAAAAAAATTACATTAATGGCCCAAATGAAATGTCAGTAGCATACCAAAAATAAAAATTCGATATTATAGTCTGACCCCCTCCTAGTATCATATGACAGTCATGTTGGAGGAACAGAAGGAGCAAAAGATGCTATTTGCTGATAAATGAATGAAAAGCTGAGTTTAAACATGTGTTCAGTTTGATAAATCCAACACCACTGGCTGCCTGCACCAGAAACCCAATAGTTACAGTCATGATGCTGCAAACAACAATCTTCCCAGTGATATTAGCTCTAAGGGTGACCAAAGACCTGCAATCAGTGGGATAGACGGGCAGATAAGTCATGATATAGTTTATACTAGCAAAAAACTACGTGTCTGAGGACTCTGTGACACAAAAAATTGAATATTAATTGTGTAATATTTATATTTTAAATAATTTTTTTTCTCTTTTCTTTAATTGCACAATTAAAAATTAACGTAAATAAAAAAAAAATTAGAGAGAGGTGAGGGAGAGATGTAGATTAATGAGAATTTGTGACGAATTTTATGCCATTGGATTAAAGTGGAGGAAAATTGAACCAATCTTGACTGTTAAGTGAAACATTAGATAGATTATCGGGATAAAGAGAACAGCCAATATAGCACATGCCATTTCCAAGCAGGACCTGTACTGGGATAGTGCGTTCAATGGATCTTGCACCGACATTGGTTTTCCATGGTGCCGTATTAACAACAGAACACGGCTCAGGCCACTGATTTCCAGCGGAGCATGCTACAACGATGCCCCTTTCAACAGCAACAAAGGCACCTCCGGATGCAACAAAGGCAGTGGAGCATACGTCATCTCCTACAGCATTCTCCATTGTGGTGACAATCACAACTGCAAATCTCTATAGCCATGGCCAATCCCGCGAAACTACTGTTGAAGCAGTGTGTTGTGGCCATGGGATTGGCTATGGCTATAGAGATCTTCAGTTAGACTGTCAAACAGGGGCGGAGTCAGAATTTTGCCTCGGTGGGGNACAGGGGCGGAGTCAGAATTTTGCCTCAGTGGGAGCAATTTAAATTCTTAAATTTCAAAGTATAATTGTAATTTTGAAATTCAAGAATTTTGGTTGCCCCTATTAAAATTTAAAAACTTTGTAACTTTTTTTTTTCCAGATAAAACAAAAGTATAATTGTAACATTGTTTTCATCAAAATATGTATTCTTGATCAATTGTTTATAAGCATAATTACGTCAAAAGAATGTCATTTAGATGGGCAACTCATATATATGAGTGATGTACAAAAAAAGACAACAAAAAAGCTTCACACAACAACCATCAATTCTACAGGTACTAGACTAATTTTTTAATATAAAAAATCTAATTTTAAATTAGTGCTAATATTTCTATCAAAAAATTTGATTAATGAATTACCTTTCTCCTTGGCTTCAACATAATCTTCTAGGGTTTGTTCAAATTTAATTTGGACAACGATTGAATTCACCAAAAGAACAAACAAAGACAAGGGGCTGATTTGTTGGCTGATTTATCTCTCCTTGGCTAATTAGTTGATAAATACACCAAAAAAAAGTAACAAAGAAACTTAAATAAAAAAAAAAAAGAGGGTTGGACTGGAAGTTGGACCCACTACGAAAATGACTTACGGGTAAAAAAAAAAAAACACAGGTGATGAAAAATGAGAAGGAGCTGGAGCTGCCAAAATTGAATTTTAAGGATTTAAAAATTATATTAATATACCTTATATTTTAACAAAGTTTTAGTGGGGGCAAGTTTAAAAAATTCTTAAAATTTTTACCGTGCCTTCAGTCACGGATTACCCCTAATATGCATAAATATTGGGTTTCATAAAGGAAAATGAGTAAGAGGATGAAGAAGAGTGGAGAGAAGGAAAAAAATATTTGAGAAGAAATGAAAGCCAACTGGGGAGTTTTAGGTTGTTTCTATGGATTTTTTTTTCAAGGATAGCATGACTCCTATGTGGTAAGTGAGGGGGGTTCTTATAGGCCAAGGCCACAGGTAATAATTGCATGTAAGAAAGACTCAATTCGTTTTACGTTTCAACAGAAGCACACTGTACTATCATTTTAAATGAGATTGGTCTTTTAAAGATGCACTAGCCATAAACTATAGAAAATATCATTTTTTCTTTCCTTCTACACAGTGCCTGAAAGTGATCTAACAATCACAAGTCAACAAAATATACATAAAATAGATTCCCTAGGACCATGATGAGAAACCACCTTTCGATATGTCATTGTCAATGGCCTTTTTTTGTCAGTTTTCTCCCAGAAAAAAAAACCAGCTGTATTGAAGCTACAGACTACATGATAGCCCCGAAAATTATTGCATATATTACGAGAACGAGTACTGATCTCTCTCGAAATTGAAAGCTATGCTAGAGATTGATCTTGCTTCTTTGAATTTCTTTCATGAATTGCATAATTACTGGGCAGCACGTGACTATGTGAGGTATTCTGACAATCAAAAGGCCAAAAGATATTTAAAGCTGAATCTAGCTTGATGGTGATGGGAAACCAATCTTTGAATGTTTTGGTGTCGATTCAAGTGAGTAAGAGAATCTGTTTTTAACTATATAAAGAGAAACAAACTTCTTGATTTTTTTATTTTATTTTTCATAATTACTCCTTTAAAGATGCATTATATTGCTTTTATGATGTGCCTCAGATGAATTTATAGTTTCAGAAGATGAGGAGCATGATGTAGAGTGGTCCTTGGAACCCAAATGGGTNCATAATGAAACTGCTCTTTCTTTTTTTTATTCGGATCGGATTTATGTTAGCTTCGTTGGGGGGCTCGCGTAGTTTGTTACGTTAGCTCCAAAAGGATAAGTTGTATCGGCTTCTTAATGATAAGAACAACCCCGTCGTATATGAAAATTGAATCTCGTACGGCTCATCAAGCAGAAATACAAAAATACTGGTCAAAGTCGCTGACTACCCAACACCTTACGGCACGAGCTGATGACAGTCATGCACCACCTGTGTCCGCGTTCCCGAAGGCACCCGAGTCCTAGTCGTTGCGCTGCGGTCCCTTTCCCGGCTTCGCTTGCGCGATTATCACTTCTGGTTGGTTTCATCCATCCCCAACCCTAATGAATGGACTTAGAGGGTGCCCCCTCTTCAAACGTGTCCTCGACAACCTGGCGGTTCTTCGGTCTCCGCTTTTGGGGGCTGGAGTGCTTGGTCGCTGGGGTTTCCTCGAGCTTTGTCTTTGTTTCTATAGGATCTGCTGCTCCAACCCTATCTATTTGTGATATACTTGGGTTGGTTTGGCCTCTTCCGTAACCCTTGCCGCTGATGGTTATGGGTAAACCACAGTAAAGCAGAAAGGAAAGCCTTTCGGAGAACATTTTCGTCGCCTTATCTTTTAGAAGGTTGGGGCATTAGAGAAGGCGCAATCACTAAAGATGCAAGCAAGCTAAGGAACATATGTCATAAAGCAAAGTGACAGGTCGGCGGATGCCCTCACTTTATTTATGGGAAATTTGGATCCCCTTTTCCTCTCACCCTCCCTCGGTTCTGGTTCAGGAAAGGGTCAACACAAGAATCTTACTTTGAAGCAATCTCTGGAGTTTTCCCTTATCCGAACGGAAATGCCATAGATTCGCAAAGAGCCATGTTGAGTAGAAATGTGCCTACCAACCCTATTGGTATTGATTTGCTGCTCGAATGTTGAATGACTTTGATTTCTTATGTTTGTGCAAACATGATCATACCTTACGCAGCAGACATGCTAATTTGAGTTAATTGATGAATAGTATAATTTATATGATCTACTGAATCAGCAGACGTACGGGCATAAGTGGCAACCTAAGTAGTATGGGCATTATGTTGTACATTTGAGTTCTTACCCGTTTTCTTTTTGGTATTACCATGGATGGGAAGGATTATGAATTTTTTGATCGTTAGAGGGAACATAATGTTGATATCGATTTAGTCGACTCTGTTGATTCAGTAGATCCGGCCGGTTGAATGGGTGGAGCTAGCAGCACCAAAAGCAGCGGTAGTGGGAAAGGGGTGAGTACAAGAGGCATGGCTTTCTATAAAAAAAAATGGCTTCTCAAATCAACAAAAACAAGTCGAAACAGTCTTTTTACTTGTAGGAATAAGGTTGCGTACATCTAATTTTCTCTAAACTCTGTAATAATAGGAGCCTTGCACTGGGTACTCCATTTTTTTAGCCAATTCTGCTAGTTTTTTTTTCCACTTTCCTCTTTGGAGAGATGCACACTTTACTATCTTTCAAGTTCAATTAGTCTTTTTATAGATGCATCATACTGCTCTATTTTATGGTGATATAGCTTTAATGAAGCGATTGTCTCAATTACATATACTTTAGACCGGTGACTATAACATAAATTTAGAGTTCACGTAATCAATTGCAATCTAAGTGCATTTATGTAATCAACGAGTAGAACTACAGATTTACATCTTGTTTATTGTTAGACCACTAAACTAAGCCCATGAGATTAATTTATTGTCCAAGTTATGAAGAGAAAACATATTGTATTCTCCGGAAATTGAGAGCAACATTTCATTTTGGGAAATCATCCCATTTCCAATATTTGTTTTAAGGATGCACTAGCCATAAACGCCTAAAAAATCAATCTTACTATAGAAAATATCATTTTTTCTTTCCTTCTACACAGTGCCTGAAAGTGATCTAACAATCACAAGTCAACAAAATATACATAAAATAGATTCCCTAGGACCATGATGAGAAACCACCTTTCGATATTTCATTGTCAATGGCCTTTTTTTGTCAGTTTTCTCCCAGAAAAAAAAACCAGCTGTATTGAAGCTACAGACTACATGATAGCCCCGAAAATTATTGCATATATTACGAGAACGAGTACTGATCTCTCTCGAAATTGAAAGCTATGCTAGAGATTGATCTTGCTTCTTTGAATTTCTTTCATGAATTGCATAATTACTGGGCAGCACGTGACTATGTGAGGTATTCTGACAATCAAAAGGCCAAAAGATATTTAAAGCTGAATCTAGCTTGATGGTGATGGGAAACCAATCTTTGAATGTTTTGGTGTCGATTCAAGTGAGTAAGAGAATCTGTTTTTAACTATATAAAGAGAAACAAACTTCTTGATTTTTTTATTTTATTTTTCATAATTACTCCTTTAAAGATGCATTATATTGCTTTTATGATGTGCCTCAGATGAATTTATAGTTTCAGAAGATGAGGAGCATGATGTAGAGTGGTCCTTGGAACCCAAATGGGTGTGGGG
>CAUOFW020003236.1:126849-149356 GCA_963454935.2 Ilex paraguariensis
GTGGTCTCTTCCTCATTTGTCCTAGAGTTGCCAGGTATTGTCTCTTGTCCACGTGGCACAATAAGTTTTCCTTAGATTTGCTTGGCGCTGAGCTCCAGACTCCTGAGCAGATGCTTATCACTGAGCGTGCTAGAGCTGGGCTGGCGTCTATCCCAGGTTGGATGATCCTGGACTTCTATGGTGTTGGGCTGTGGCCCAGGCCGAATATGACGAATGCCATCTAGATGAGACGCTTAGATCGCCTTTGACGAGCTCATAGGAGGTTTTGGGCTTGAAAAGAGGTTCAGAGTTAAATCTATCATCATCACCCATAAAGAGATAATATTTTCTATTTTAGCCCATACCCACTCATTCTTCAATTACATCACATTGAACTTGATTTTTTGCCTCTCAAGAAAAGAAAAGTATGGGCATTAGTTGTTGTCAACAGAAGCACAAGGTCAGAAAAAGTATGGCCATTAGTCATTATCTGTAATATTGTAGGGTTATTTTTGGTATTATATCCAAAAATTACTACGAAATAAGAATAAAATTATAACTCAAGCTGATAAGCATATGACAAAATACGATTATTTGGGATAAATACTAGTGTTTTAGAATCAATACAAAGGTAACTTACTCTTTTGGTCTAATAATTTGACCAAAATTCAGTCCTAGCATTATCAAATTATTAACTTGTATGTTCATCTATACTTTGAAATAACTTCGATACAGTACCATATCTGTTATCGTAGTCGTCCCCAATCAAGCATTTTGCTCATAAGGGTTATGCAAATTTCAGACCCTTCTTTTCCTTTTTTTTTGATTTTGGTGTAACTGGCAAGCTGTTCAAGGTGGAGCCATACTGGACCCACTCATGCAAAACAAACTTTGGAAATCTACAATCACCTGCTACATTATGGATTATGGAATGGCCAAGTAGTGGATTGAGGGAAGTGTTTGTCAAATCACAAGGGCACAAAAGATAAATACAATAGATTCTCACTGGAGTGTGACAAGTCAGAAGAAGCCAACCTTTGAATGCTTTGATGTTTTTTTTTTCAATGGTTTAGCGTATTCGGATCAGTTTATGCAAACTTTGACTAATCTTCTTTCTAATTCGCTCAAAAACCTTCGATGTTGATTACTCCTTTGAAGATGCATTATATTGAATGTGCCTCAGTGCGTTTCTAGTTACAGAAGAAGAAGATCACGAGGAGGAGTGGTTCTCAGAACCCAAAGAGCTCGGAGTAGCACTATGTTATGGGGATAGCTTTATTGAGGCTCTCAATCACATATACTTTGGATTCCTACTAACAATGCAAACTTTGAGTTCACCTAATCATTTGCAACTTAAGCATGGCGGAGCCAGGATTATATATTAAAGACAGTAAAAACAAAAATGAAAAAAATAATTAATTAGTATCAAAAATTGTTTTAGGCCACCATTAATAAGGACTAAATTCACAAGTTCAAGTATGCAAAATATTTTAAGATCCAAGATGATTGCTTATTCATAGTTGGTAATATTCAAGACGACACCGATCGACTATGGTACCAAACTTAAAACCAACAATGAGGTTCAATTCAAGCAGTTACAATTGCTTAGACATTGATGATAGGTGTCAAAGCAGGCATAGTCGCAGCAACACCACTTAATGTTTCCATTGATATTATTTTCTCTGCAACCTTCCATATTTGATTCGTCCCCAACTACATCAGACCTCTTGTTGCTGCCATTGCCAACCTCTCCTGTTATTATGGCAGTGATATTATGTTCTCTTTCGTTGTTGCCAACCTTACCTGCAAATTCCAACAAATAGAAAGCTCATGAACATCACCACAGACTTTGTTTTTTTAGTTCCATAACCAGAGGCGTTCAGGCCAACTAATGCGCATCCTGACTAATTTGATATCGATATGAATGTGACTATATATATATATATAAGATTAATTTGAATGAATTTTGACAAGAAAAAACTTATACGACTTGAAAATATAAAACGACAATATCCATTGACAGCTCTAATCACATAGACTTACATTCGCGAACAGCCAAAAGGGTAAGAAATATGACACACCAGAGAGCCAAGTGAGCAGAGATGAAGTTTGAAGCCGCCATGGATGTCCGAGGGGAAGGGAATTGGTGTGAAATGATAGAGTGAATGTGAGGTTTTCATAGCTGTTCACTGTTTCTGGATTTGGCTGGGCAATAAATATTACAACTCATGACACAAAGCACTCGGATTTACAGATTCTGACTCGAGGCATAGTGCCCAAAGTATTAATTTCATAGATTCTGATAATGGAGCACATCTATACTATATTATACCATTGGGCATCCCATGTGATACACGAAATTTATAATTTATCATGCTCTGCTTGTTACTTCTCTCCCTTTCGGGTCTTCTTTCTTCTTTTTTTTTCCATCGCATTCACATAGATAGTTAAAAAATTATTAAAGTCTATACGGGATTGCAATAACATTTTTTTGAAAAAATTTAAATGAGGGGTGGTTAATTGGTGAGATAATAGAATGGTAGTTGTATTGGTCAAGTGTTGGTTGTTGATTAGAGAATATTTATTTTTTTAATTAATAAATAGAAATTCTAAAAATAAAGAAACGTGAGAGGAAAGACTTTTCAAACTCTTTCTTCTAAAAATTAATTGTTTTATATAGATAGATAGATAAATAGATAAGCAATCCTAAATATAAGGAAACTAATAGGGTAAAGTTGGCTGGTTTTATGGTTGATGAAAAGGTGGGGTATGGGGTAGTTTATTTGAATTGTTTAGATATTTATCTCACTAAGCACTTTAACACGGGCGTTATATATGAATAATTTTTGTATATAAAATATTAATAATTTTTTTTAAGTATATATGTATTTAATTTAAATATCAACTCAAGTTTATAAAAGTTATATTTTTATCGCTCATATGAAAAATAATTCATTTGATCAAATTTCAACTTATAATTTATTGAATAAAATAATAATATTTGTCAATATTCTAATTAATGCTTATTTTTTAAGAGTAACATAGTCAATTAAAAAGATTCATAGATACTTATATATAGACATAGAGAATGGAGAATTAAAAAAGATGTTAGGGTTAATTTGGAGATATAAACACATAAGGATATGATGGTAATTTTGATATTTAACTATAGAAGAATAATGTGGTATTTAAATTTTTTTATCAGAGTAAAATAATGAATCAAAAATTTTTCATGTTAAGATACTTTTATTAGTAGTATAAATAATGAGATTAATTGCCACGTATATTTATAAAAATATAAAAAATCCTAAATTTAAGAAAATGGAGTTTTAGACCTCACAAAACAAAGTNAACACAGACTTTGTTTTTTTAGTTCCATAACCAGAGGCGTTCAGGCCAACTAATGCGCATCCTGACTAATTCGATATCGATATGAATGTGACTATATATATATATAAGATTAATTTGAATGAATTTTGACAAGAAAAAACTTATATGACTTGAAAATATAAAACGACAATATCCATTGACAGCTCTAATCACATAGACTTACATTCGCGAACAGCCAAAAGGGTAAGAAATATGACACACCAGAGAGCCAAGTGAGCAGAGATGAAGTTTGAAGCCGCCATGGATGTCCGAGGGGAAGGGAATTGGTGTGAAATGATAGAGTGAATGTGAGGTTTTCATAGCTGTTCACTGTTTCTGGATTTGGCTGGGCAATAAATATTACAACTCATGACACAAAGCACTCGGATTTACAGATTCTGACTCGAGGCATAGTGCCCAAAGTATTAATTTCATAGATTCTGATAATGGAGCACATCTATACTATATTATACCATTGGGCATCCCATGTGATACACGAAATTTATAATTTATCATGCTCTGCTTGTTACTTCTCTCCCTTTCGGGTCTTCTTTCTTCTTTTTTTTTCCATCGCATTCACATAGATAGTTAAAAAATTATTAAAGTCTATACGGGATTGCAATAACATTTTTTTGAAAAAATTTAAATGAGGGGTGGTTAATTGGTGAGATAATAGAATGGTAGTTGTATTGGTCAAGTGTTGGTTGTTGATTAGAGAATATTTATTTTTTTAATTAATAAATAGAAATTCTAAAAATAAAGAAACGTGAGAGGAAAGACTTTTCAAACTCTTTCTTCTAAAAATTAATTGTTTTATATAGATAGATAGATAAATAGATAAGCAATCCTAAATATAAGGAAACTAATAGGGTAAAGTTGGCTGGTTTTATGGTTGATGAAAAGGTGGGGTATGGGGTAGTTTATTTGAATTGTTTAGATATTTATCTCACTAAGCACTTTAACACGGGCGTTATATATGAATAATTTTTGTATATAAAATATTAATAATTTTTTTTAAGTATATATGTATTTAATTTAAATATCAACTCAAGTTTATAAAAGTTATATTTTTATCGCTCATATGAAAAATAATTCATTTGATCAAATTTCAACTTATAATTTATTGAATAAAATAATAATATTTGTCAATATTCTAATTAATGCTTATTTTTTAAGAGTAACATA
The DNA here is from genome assembly GCA_963454935.2 of Ilex paraguariensis. Lineage (NCBI taxonomy): Eukaryota > Viridiplantae > Streptophyta > Magnoliopsida > Aquifoliales > Aquifoliaceae > Ilex > Ilex paraguariensis. The sequence continues at coordinate 131,383 of CAUOFW020003236.1, forward strand.
GTCAATTAAAAAGATTCATAGATACTTATATTTAGACATAGAGAATGGAGAATTAAAAAAGATGTTAGGGTTAATTTGGAGATATAAACACATAAGGATATGATGGTAATTTTGATATTTAACTATAGAAGAATAATGTGGTATTTAAATTTTTTTATCAGAGTAAAATAATGAATCAAAAATTTTTCATGTTAAGATACTTTTATTAGTAGTATAAATAATGAGATTAATTGCCACGTATATTTATAAAAATATAAAAAATCCTAAATTTAAGAAAATGGAGTTTTAGACCTCACAAAACAAAGTATATTTAAGTAAGATTGCAAACAAATTAGGTGAGAGAGCCTTCAGGAGACCTTCCCTTCCTATTCTCTCAATTTTTAAAATTTTGTTTCATTGTAATGCATACAATTTAATTATATTTTATTATGTGGCATAAGAACCACTCTTACATTAACTAATAACTCCTCATTTACATATTTTTAAAAAAATTACTTCCTAACCGCCATGTTTTTATAATTATTTGTCTAACTTCTTTTCTCCTTAAACGGTGAGATGAGAAAGAGAAAAAGATAATGAAGTAGGCAATGAAAAATAATATGATATAAATTCGTGCATTTTACAGAATATTCACTAGTTATCTACCTAAAAAAGAAAAAGAAAATGGGTTCAACCCATTTCGGCCTCTTTTTTCCACCGACAAGGATGAAACACGAGTGAAGTTGTTTTAATTTATTATTTTATTTTATTTCTATTCATGATTAGAATTCATTTTTGAAAGAAATTAACATTTTCAACTGCAGCGCCAGCTGTGGTTAAAGCAGTGTATGCGTGGCCATGGTCGTCTCGTAGGAATTGATTAGGACCACAGAGATATTCAGTTGAACAGTCCGATAAAATAGTGTTGGAGCCCTCCAATTATTTTCTTGTTACACGAGCTGGGAGGGTTGAATTGGCATGAGCCTTTCCAACCAGACAGTACTGGTCCAAGTCCAGTGTCCCTAAAGCTTTCATTCTCAGGCCAGATTCCACTGTCAGTCATTCCAATTATCACGTCGTCACCGAAATTGGCCTCTGGCCAGAGGCCATTGTTTTCATTGAGGCCAAGAAATGTGGGTGATCTAGTAGTGTGATACTTAGTTGTGACCATGTCTTTGAAAACAGCAGTCAGTCCTGCAAGATTCTTAAATTTATTGGCATCTTTGTAGGAAAACAAGAAACGGAGAAAAGGAAATGATAGGAGGAAAAAATATAACTTTATTTGTTGCTGAAAAAATTCTGAGTTGCGTACAACTTGCAGATTACATGACTCTTAAATAGACCAATTTGTAAATAAATTTTTCTACTTTTACTCTAACTATGTCTTACAAAATAGTAACTTGCTGACTTATAGATAACAACTTGCACACTAATAGTCAACATATGACTTATTCAACAAGAACTTAAATTGACAAAATCCAACGTAAAATACGTGTGAATTTAACCAAGTTTGGATTACATCCGACAAACACCCCCTTAATTCAAATTTGTGGCTGCACTCCCATCATGTCGCGAAACTTCTTGTACTTTTCATCAAGCAATACTTTTGTGAAAATGTCANAACAAACACCCCCTCATGTCGCGAAACTTCTTGTACTTTTCATCAAGCAATACTTTTGTGAAAATATCAGCTATTTGTTTTTCAGTGTTGCAAATGTTCTAACTGCACTTGTTTTGTTGCCACGACTTCACGAATGAAATGATGCCAAATTTCGATATGCTTAGTCCTTCCTTGANTAAATTTTTCTACTTTTACTCTAACTATGTTTTACAAAATAGTAACTTGTTGACTTATAGATAACAACTTGCACACTAATAGTCAACATATGACTTATTCAACAAGAACTTAAATTGACAAAATCCAACGTAAAATACGTGTGAATTTAACCAAGTTTGGATTACATCCGACAAACACCCCCTTAATTCAAATTTGTGGCTGCACTCCCATCATGTCGCGAAACTTCTTGTACTTTTCATCAAGCAATACTTTTGTGAAAATGTCAGCTATTTGTTTTTCAGTGTTGCAAATGTTCTAACTGCACTTGTTTTGTTGCCACGACTTCACGAATGAAATGATGCCAAATTTCGATATGCTTAGTCCTTCCTTGATGTACTAAATTTTTTGAAATTTCAATGGTTGACTTGTTTTCGCAAACCATCAGTGTGGCCTCCTCTTGCTTCTCTTTCAAATCACACAAGATTCTTCTTAGTCATATTGCTTAACAAGATGTTGTTGTGGTTGCAATGTACTCAGCTTCAGTGCTTGAAAGTATTGTAGTGAGCTGTTTCTTTGATGTCCATGAAATCACTCCCGAACCAAGACTAAATACATAGCCTATAGTGTGTTTTCTGTCATCGATACAACCTGCTCAATCACTATCAGAAAACGATATAAGTTTAAAGTTAGTGACTTGTGTATACTGTATCCCATAATCAAGTGTGCCTTGTATGTATCTCATGATCCTCTTTGCTGCCTCAAGATGATGCTTGCTTGGATTTNTTGTCATCGATACAACCTGCCCAATCACTATCAGAAAACGATATAAGTTTAAAGTTAGTGACTTGTGTATATTGTATCCCATAATCAAGTGTGCCTTGTATGTATCTCATGATCCTCTTTGCTGCCTCAANAAATTTTTTGAAATTTCAATGGTTGACTTGTTATCGCAAACCATCAGTGTGGCCTCCTCTTGCTTCTCTTTCAAATCACACAAGATTCTTCTTAGTCATATTGCTTAACAAGATATTGTTGTGGTTGCAATGTACTCAGCTTCAGTGCTTGAAAGTATTGTAGTGAGCTGTTTCTTTGATGTCCATGAAATCACTCCCGAACCAAGACTAAATACATAGCCTATAGTGTGTTTTCTGTCATCGATACAACCTGCTCAATCACTATCAGAAAACGATATAAGTTTAAAGTTAGTGACTTGTGTATACTGTATCCCATAATCAAGTGTGCCTTGTATGTATCTCATGATCCTCTTTGCTGCCTCAAGATGATGCTTGCTTGGATTTTGCATAAACCTGGAGATGATATTCATAGAAAACATAATAGCAGGCCTTGTGTTAGTGAGATAAAGCAGTCCTCCCACAACACTTCTAAAGGACCTCTCTTCAGTAGTTCCAATACCATCTACCACAACAAGCTTCTCATTTACATTCATAAGAGTCTTTGCAGGTGTACAATTTGACATATCAAATTTCTTTAACAAATCCAAAGCATATTTTTTCTAATTTACAAAAATTCCATTTGAATCTTGAATCACCTGAATTGCAAGAAAATAATACAAAAGACCCAAATTTGTCATTTCAAAATTCTGCATCATCTTATCCTTAAATTCCCTGATCATCCTTGGAGAGTTACCAGTATATATCATATCATCAACATATAAGCACACAATTAACAAGTCATCATTGACATGAGTTTTCACATAAAGAGTAGGTTCACTTGCACTTTTATAGAAATCATTGTTCAAAAAATACCTGTCAATTTTGCTATACCATGCCCTTGGTGCTTGTTTGAGCCCATAGAGTGCCTTCTTTAACTCATACACCTTGTGCTCTTTTCCCTTAATTTCATGACCTTGGGGTTGCATCACATACACCTCCTCCTCAAGTTCTCCATTAAGGAAAGCAAATTTAATATCCAATTGGAAAACTTGTCAATTCCTTTGAGCTGCTACAACCAAAACAGTCCTAATAGTGTCAATCTTAGAAATCGGTGCAAAAGTTTCAAAGAAATCAATACCTAGTTGTTGTGCAAATCCCCTAGCAACCAGTCGTGCTTTGTACCTTTGTAAAGACCCATCAAAATTAAACTTTGACTTGTAGATCCATTTAAGTCCAATAGCTTCCTTCCCGGCAGGTAGCTCTACCAAGTTCCAAGTGTTAATCTTCTCAATTGCTTCAATCTCATCATTCATTGCACTACAACATTCCCTATTTGTCACTGCTTCTTCAAAACAAGTTGGTTCCATAGCAAAACAAGCAAACTCACATGAATCATAGATATCAACAAGACTTCTTACCTTTCAAGGGGTTGAATCACGAGATGAGCTTGATGACTCACTCAAATTTGGTGGAGGAATCATAGGAGCAGCTAGTTCAAGAGAAACTCTTTCTTCATGTTTCCAATTCCAAGCTTCATTCTCGTTAAATATAACATCTCGACTTATAATCAATTTTTCAAAAATAGGATCATAAAGCCGGTATCCTTTAGTCTTCTCACTATAGCCTATGAAAATGCACTTTGTACTTTTGTGANGGTTAAATATAACATCTCGACTTATAATCAATTTTTCAAAAATAGGATCATAAAGACGGTATCCTTTAGTCTTCTCACTATAGCCTATGAAAATGCACTTTGTACTTTTGTGATCTAGCTTATGTCTTTTCTCTGATGGCACAAAAGCATAAGCTATAGAACCAAAAATCCTTAAATGACTTACATTGGGTTTCTTTCCTCTCCAAGCTTCATATGGGGTTCTTTCTTGCACCGCCCTTGTAGGAAACCGATTGATCAAATAAACTGCTGTTGACACTGCTTCAGCCCAATAGCTATTTGAAAGATCCTTGTCTTTTAGCATACTTCTTTCCACTTCAACTANTTGTTGACACTGCTTCAACCCAATAGCTATTTGAAAGATCCTTGTCTTTTAGCATACTTCTTTCCACTTCAACTATGGTTCTGTTTTTGCGCTCAGCCACTCCATTTTGTTGTGGAGTGTAACTTGCTGTTAACTGCCTTTTGATTCCCCTATCACTGCAAAACCTGTTGAATTCTAGAGAAGTAAACTCACCTCCACGATCAGTACGCAATTTAATAATAGAATGACCACTTTGTTTTTCGACAAGAGACTTAAACTTCTTGAATGTAGAGAAAGATTCAGATTTTTCTTTCAAGAAATAAACCCATGTCATTCTACTATAATCATCGACAAATATGATAAAGTACTTGTTTCCATTCAAGGATAGTGTTTCCATTGGACCACAANCGATTCAGATTTTGCTTTCAAGAAATAAACCCATGTCATTCTACTATAATCATCGACAAATATGATAAAGTACTTGTTTCCATTCAAGGATAGTGTTTCCATTGGACCACAAAGATCAGCATGCACAAGTATTAATGATCTATTCGCCCTCCAAGCTTTACCAATCGGAAATTGTTCACTATGATGTTTCCCAAAAACACAAGCTTCACAGATTTTTCCATCAGATTTCACAGCTGGAAACCAACTGTCATGTTCATCTTATGCAATAGATGTAAGCCACCAAAATTCAAGACCATATCGTCTATGCCACAACACAACTTCTTCACTAAATGCACTAAATGCATTAAATGGAAGCATTGAAAATGAAAGAGGAAACATTTTATTTTTTGTCATTGAATAGAGAATATCAACTTCATGCTTTTCTTCTCATAAACCATACACTTATCACTATCAAATATGGCATAATAGCCCATTCTCATCAATTGACCCAAACTTAGCAAATTTTGAGCCAACCCAGGAGCATACATAACATCATAAATGAGCTTTCTTCCTTTCTTTGTATCAACAACAATAGTACCAAGTCCATGCACCTTGACTTGGTTGTTATCACCCATTCTTACTTGCGGGTTGACAGNGTTTGAGCCAACCCAAGAGCATACATAACATCATAAATGAGCTTTCTTCCTTTCTTTGTATCAACAACAATAGTACCAAGTCCATGCACCTTGACTTGGTTGTTATCACCCATTCTTACTTGCGGGTTGACAGATTCATGAAGATCTACAAAGTATTTTTTATTCCCAGTCATGTGATTGCTACAACCACTATCTAAATACCAAGTTTCATCATTCATTTCAGCAAGACATGCAAGAAACAACTTTTCTTCAATTTCTTATTCTTCTTCATGAAAATTTGCTTGCTCCTTAGCCTTTTGGCGACAATATTTTTCAATGTGGCCATATTTTTTGCAATGAAAACATTGTGGGAGTTCCTTATCTCTATCCTTATACCAACAATCCCTTTCAACATGGTTGGTTTTCTTACAAATTGAACATGAAAAAGAAGGAAACTGATTGTTTCCTCCATCAGAATTTCTCTGATTACCTTGACTTCTTCCTCTTCCTCTTGATGAACTTCCACGACCATAGCCCCTTCCACCATATCCTTTTCCAAAAACTTTTGAACCTTTTTTGCTGTCTATTGTAGACTGAAAAACCTGCTCCATCATGTTTTCTGTAACCCTCTGTAACCTCTGTTCATGTGGTTGAAGAGAACTCATTAATTCATTCAAAGAATGTCCTTAGATTCCTCCATAGTTGCTACTACATGATCATCCTTTGGAGTAAGACTCCGTAATACCTTTTCAACAACTTTTTGATCAAATAATTCCTCTCCATAGAATCTAGTTTGATTAACAATTGAAGTAACTCTTGAGAAAAAATCCTGAATTGGTTTAGAATTTTTCATAGACAAATTCTCAAATTCACGGTGAAGAGTTTGAAGCTTAGCCGTAATTACCTTCGACGTACCTTGATATTCCTCTTGAAGCAAATCCCATGCTTCCTTTGATGTAGTGGCAGCCATGATTCTTGGAAATATGGTGTCATCCAAGCCATGTTGGATCATGAACAAGGCTTTTGCATCCTTCTTCTATTTCTCTTTCAATTCATTCCTTTGAGCAGCTGTTAATCTTTCCTGTTCAGCAAAATCTTCATACCCAACTAAGCCCCGCAAATCATGAGATGTAAATAGAGTCTTCATCTTCACAGCCCAGAATTGATACTTGTCACCATTAAATATAGGAAAGTTTTGCAAAGAATTGTTATTCATGTTACCTGCCATGACACAATATTCACTTAGACTTTTCCACAAACACTTTGCAATCACTGCTACGTTGGAACTCTTCTAGCTCTTAACCTGCTCTGATACCAATCTGTAGGAAAACAAGAAACAGAGAAAAGGAAATTATAGGTTAAAACAGAGGAGAAAATATAACTTTATTTGCTGTTGAAAAAATTCTGAGTTGCGTACAACTTGCAGATTACATGACTCTTAAATAGACCAANGATAGGTTAAAACAGAGGAGAAAATATAACTTTATTTGCTGCTGGAAAAATTCTGAGTTGCGTACAACTTGCAGATTACATGACTCTTAAATAGACCAATTTGTAAACAAATTTTTCTACTTTTACTCCAACTATGTCCTACAAAATAGTAACTTACTGACTTATAGATAACAACTTGTACACTAATAGTCAGCATATGACTTATTCAACAAGAACTTAAATTGACAAAGTCCAACCTAAAATACGTGAGAATTTAACCAAGTTTGAATTACATCCAACAATCTTCACTAGTCAATCTTGTTGCAGACCCTTTGAATATTAAATCATAGTTGTAAAAAATGCGGGAACCTGATAAAAGCTTAGCTTCTTCGTCAACGATTGAGTTAATCATAGAAGCATAGCAGTCACACTTTATTGTAAAAGTTGATGGTCTAGAATGGCCATTAGTTCTAGGCCATCAAGGAAGCTAGAGTAACTTGAGATAGCAGNGACTAGTCAATCTTGTTGCGGACCCTTTGAATATTACATCATAGTTGTAAAAAATGCGGGAACCTGATAAAAGCTTAGCTTCTTCGTCAATGATTGAGTTAATCATAGAAGCATAGCAGTCACACTTTATTGTAAAAGTTGATGGCCTAGAATGGCCATTAGTTCTAGGCCATCAAGGAAGCTAGAGTAACTTGAGATAGCAGACTCATATGCATATATTGGTTTCATAAATGACAAGAGGAAGAGGAAGAGGAAGAGGAAGATGAAGAGTGAAGACTAGGAAAAGATGTTGGAGAAGAAAATAAAAGCCATATGAAGATTTTTTTGTTGGTTCTATGGATTTCTTCAAGGATGGCACAACTGCTATGAGGTAACTGAANGGATGAAGAGTGAAGACTAGGAAAAGATGTTGGAGAAGAAAATAAAAGCCATATGAAGATTTTTTTTGTTGGTTCTATGGATTTCTTCAAGGATGGCACAACTGCTATGAGGTAACTGAAGGGTTCTTATAGCACAATGGCCAATGGCACTGGTGTTGGTTAATCGGATAATAATTTAGGAATGAAGGCAAGACAACCATTGATTGTTACATATTTGATTGGATGTAAGAAAGACTCGATATATTTTTTGTTTCAAGAGAAGCACACTTTACTATTTTGTCAAATTAGGTTGGTCTTTTATAGATATACTAATTATTGCTTGTGCCTGAAGACACGTCGTAAAAAGATATGGTAAACAATAAATATATTTGTATTCATATCAAAAATTAAATCACAAATATAGAGAAGAGATAAAAGAATTTAAGCATCGATTTATCGTGGGGGTGAGAGCTGGTGGGCAGCAGTAGTGATGGTAGGAGACTGTGATGATTGTAGTGGATGACAATAACCGTGGTGCCAACGAGGGCGGCAGAGATGATGGTGGTGGTGGTGGTGGCGGCATTAGTAGCGGTGGTGGTGGTGGCGACGATGACAACGACAGTGGCAGCGACAGTGGTGGTGTGGTGACGGTGGAGGTGGTGACGGCTGTAGCAGTGACAGGGCGATGGCGGTGGTGGTGGTGGCAGTGGTNTGGTGGTGGTGGCGGCATTAGTAGCGGTGGTGGTGGTGGCGACGATGACAACGACAGTGGCAGCGACAGTGGTGGTGTGGTGACGGTGGAGGTGGTGACGGCTGTAGCAGTGACAGGGCGATGGCGGTGGTGGTGGTGGCAGTGGTGGTGGCGGCAACGGTGAGGGTGGGGGTGATGGCAGTGGCGGTGACGATGGCGATGGGGGTGGCGGCGGTGGTTGTGACGGCGACGATGTTAGTGGTGACAACGGCAATGGTGGNTTAAATTTAGGGTGTTAATATTAGCCGTTAGATTAACTTTAAAGTAAAATTTAAAATGATCTCAATCGCAAATAACAAAAGTCATTTTGTTTATTTTTTAAAATTTGAATTGTAAGTTATTTTATTATATAGATTCTATGAAATGCGGATATAGCTGTATTATATGAAATATGGATATTTTGTGAAGGTTGACATATCCATATCGGATACGATACTTGTTGGATATTCGAAGATACATATCGAATACACACCAAATGTATCTAGAAATAAAGAAAATATATGGATACCTTGCGAATACTTCTATATGCATCGAAGTATGTGTAATTTTTAATTTTAATCACATGTCCAATTAGTTAAATGAATTGATTACACTATATACTTAGCAATAGACACTTCAAGAAAATAATATAGTTAAATATTGGTTCTTATTTTTTTAATTAATCACGTTCACTTTATAGATGTTTTATAGTAAGACAATAGGTGACTTTTTGAAAATAAAAAATTATTCATGTTGTTAATTATTGTTAGAGAATTACTAAAAATTATAAACTATCAAGTCATTACATAATAGTACAAATAAAAGATACATGTTTTTATAGACGTATCTTCACCGTACTTGTATCTTATTTTTTATAGTTTTATCATATGATCACATCATACACATATCTCATATCTGTGTATCCGTGCTTCCTAGGGTGCATCCTATTACTTTGTTACATGACTTGGATACAGAAGGGTAGATACATACAAAGATATTGCCAATGAAATTGAAATCAATAAAGGGGTTTTTTCAATATGACAATTGCAAGGCCACAAAAGATAAATAAAACAGATGCCATTGTGAAACCAACCTTTAAGGGTCACATTAAAATTGTTCAAGTTTGTACCTAAGGTTATTGATATTTTGTACACTTGTTAAGGGTCAGTCACCTTTGATTCTCAAGAGATATGTCTTTAAATTAGTTTGACTTATAATGATTGACTCAAAATTCTAAAGAGTAATCGATACAAACCTGAACACCTGTAATTAAAAAAAAAATCTTTTGAAGTAACTTCAAAGCTCTAGTTTACATGATTCCTTTATTGATTGAAGATGGATTGCTCCATTAGCCCATGCTGGGTTTTCAACCACCGCCCAATTGTGGATATGTTTCCCATCCTAAAAGTAAATATTTCTCTTTTAGCCATTACCCACACAATTCTTCAATGAGATACATATAAGTTGATTTTTCGTCTCACTTAGAAAAGTATAGTTACTAATTTTTTTTTGGCTAAATAAAAAAGGAGTGGGGGTAAAAGAGAGTATCCAAAGATCACTCCGACAGACCTTCACTTTTAGGATCATGAGGTCCCTAATTGCGCCCGTTACTTCTCTCAGGAACGAACCTAACTATGCTAGTATAGTGGTCAACTACCGAGCCCCAATTTAGACTTCAAGATTTGAACTTTCAACCTCAGAATAAGAAATTTGACCGATGCTCCACTGGACTACCCTACTTGGTGTGTGGGTACTAGCAAATAACTGACATTGGTGATAATCCTAGCAAATAACTGACTAAACTAGTAATCAGAAAGTAGGTCAATGAAAACGAATTTCCAATCAACCAAAAGAGCATTAGGTCTGCAATATTCTGGTACCCCTAAACTTGTCTCTAACGTCTTAGGACTTGTTTGGTATTTGGATTTGAGTGGGATTTAAAGGGTATGTTTTGTAAAAATAGTCTAATGCATCTTCTAAACTCATATATGGTTCAAGATATAAGGCCCATAATTTGTAGAATAAATGAATTTTGACCAATAATGAATTAGTGGATTAAAACTTCTGAATGGAGGTTTGATAGAATCCATGAGGGGCTGCATTTCAAAAGTGAGATGTTGGATTTATAGATAAAAAAATTATTATACCAAAAAATTTGTTCATCTATTTACTGTTTTTTTTTTTGCTACAGGGAGTCCAAGTTTGAGCTAACTGCTCTCTTGAGCTCTGAGCGAGCCACCATAACTTAAGCTAATTCAAGGATATGTCTCCTAAGAAACAAGGTTGACTAACCCTTAAAATGTGTGGGAAATATCGAACATGAGATCTCTTGCTGGCAAGAGGGCATACTTGACTATTGGACTGCCCCTGATAATTCTTCTGTTTACTTAATAATGGACATTTTAATCAATTGAGTAACATGAATCTATGGGCTCCAAATATATTTATGTAACTTAATAAACATAGGATTAAATAAGGTTTATTGTTTAAATCTCATGTATACATTGTTGGGGTTGAGTTTGAAAGGGCTTCATGACCTCAATCCAATCCNTTTTAATCACATGTCCAATTAGTTAAATGAATTGATTACACTATATACTTAGCAATAGACACTTCAAGAAAATAATATAGTTAAATATTGGTTCTTATTTTTTTAATTAATCACGTTCACTTTATAGATGTTTTATAGTAAGACAATAGGTGACTTTTTGAAAATAAAAAATTATTCATGTTGTTAATTATTGTTAGAGAATTACTAAAAATTATAAACTATCAAGTCATTACATAATAGTACAAATAAAAGATACATGTTTTTATAGACGTATCTTCACCGTACTTGTATCTTATTTTTTATAGTTTTATCATATGATCACATCATACACATATCTCATATCTGTGTATCCGTGCTTCCTAGGGTGCATCCTATTACTTTGTTACATGACTTGGATACAGAAGGGTAGATACATACAAAGATATTGCCAATGAAATTGAAATCAATAAAGGGGTTTTTTCAATATGACAATTGCAAGGCCACAAAAGATAAATAAAACAGATGCCATTGTGAAACCAACCTTTAAGGGTCACATTAAAATTGTTCAAGTTTGTACCTAAGGTTATTGATATTTCGTACACTTGTTAAGGGTCAGTCACCTTTGATTCTCAAGAGATATGTCTTTAAATTAGTTTGACTTATAATGATTGACTCAAAATTCTAAAGAGTAATCGATACAAACCTGAACACCTGTAATTAAAAAAAAAATCTTTTGAAGTAACTTCAAAGCTCTAGTTTACATGATTCCTTTATTGATTGAAGATGGATTGCTCCATTAGCCCATGCTGGGTTTTCAACCACCGCCCAATTGTGGATATGTTTCCCATCCTAAAAGTAAATATTTCTCTTTTAGCCATTACCCACACAATTCTTCAATGAGATACATATAAGTTGATTTTTCGTCTCACTTAGAAAAGTATAGTTACTAATTTTTTTTTGGCTAAATAAAAAAGGAGTGGGGGTAAAAGAGAGTATCCAAAGATCACTCCGACAGACCTTCACTTTTAGGATCATGAGGTCCCTAATTGCGCCCGTTACTTCTCTCAGGAACGAACCTAACTATGCTAGTATAGTGGTCAACTACCGAGCCCCAATTTAGACTTCAAGATTTGAACTTTCAACCTCAGAATAAGAAATTTGACCGATGCTCCACTGGACTACCCTACTTGGTGTGTGGGTACTAGCAAATAACTGACATTGGTGATAATCCTAGCAAATAACTGACTAAACTAGTAATCAGAAAGTAGGTCAATGAAAACGAATTTCCAATCAACCAAAAGAGCATTAGGTCTGCAATATTCTGGTACCCCTAAACTTGTCTCTAACGTCTTAGGACTTGTTTGGTATTTGGATTTGAGTGGGATTTAAAGGGTATGTTTTGTAAAAATAGTCTAATGCATCTTCTAAACTCATATATGGTTCAAGATATAAGGCCCATAATTTGTAGAATAAATGAATTTTGACCAATAATGAATTAGTGGATTAAAACTTCTGAATGGAGGTTTGATAGAATCCATGAGGGGCTGCATTTCAAAAGTGAGATGTTGGATTTATAGATAAAAAAATTATTATACCAAAAAATTTGTTCATCTATTTACTGTTTTTTTTTTTGCTACAGGGAGTCCAAGTTTGAGCTAACTGCTCTCTTGAGCTCTGAGCGAGCCACCATAACTTAAGCTAATTCAAGGATATGTCTCCTAAGAAACAAGGTTGACTAACCCTTAAAATGTGTGGGAAATATCGAACATGAGATCTCTTGCTGGCAAGAGGGCATACTTGACTATTGGACTGCCCCTGATAATTCTTCTGTTTACTTAATAATGGACATTTTAATCAATTGAGTAACATGAATCTATGGGCTCCAAATATATTTATGTAACTTAATAAACATAGGATTAAATAAGGTTTATTGTTTAAATCTCATGTATACATTGTTGGGGTTGAGTTTGAAAGGGCTTCATGACCTCAATCCAATCCAATCCAGAAAGAAAATCATCCAAGCAGGCCATTAAGTTTTATTTTATCTATTATAAGACCAAGGGCTGTAATATTGTATTATACCCAAAAATTACTACAATATAAGAGTAAAATTATTTGAGATCAATACTAATCTTTTAGAATAAATGCCAATTTGAGGTTACTTAACCTTTTGGTCTAATAACTCAACCACAATTTAGTCCCGACATTATCAAAATGAGTAGTGACTTCATCCACATTTTGTATTGGCGTGGATCCTATGCTGTTATAACTTAGAAGCTGTACCAATTTTGTAATAACCTTAGGTACGGTATCAATCTCAGTATCACAATCACCCCAAGAAAACATTTTGCTTATAAGACGTATACTAACTTTAATCAGACATTTTGCCCATAATGTTGTAGACATTAATCAAACCATTTGGTCATTAGTTTTTAACATCAAACGATAGTAATTTAACAATTTTTAATGTAATTGAACACAAGCAATTTTGTTGTTACAAACACATGTACTAATTCTTTTGCCACTTGCTAAAATCTATTGCATAAGCCTGCATATTCAAATACAATCCAAATGGGTTAGGAAAGTTTTGGTTTCAAAATATTAATAATCTGATACATTTGATATAAAACTCAAAATTTACATAAAACACAACACAACTCCAAGAAGAAATATTCATTAAACACCAAATAAAAAAAAATCTTCACGATTTCTGAGCTTCAGGCCCTAAAATCCCATTCACAACTGAAGTAGCAATCAGAACCCCAACCACCTCCGCTCCCGCCACCACCACCGCCTGCGCCAACCCCCCGAAACTCACTTCCTTTTCGATCTCCTTCCCCGCCGTTGCTAATCCCTTCTCCGCCGTTGTTAATCCTTTCTCGGCTGCTTCAATTCCTTTCTCGGCCGCTTCGATTCCTTTCTCGGCCGTCTCAAACCCTGCCTTGACGATCTCCTCCGCTTCCTCCTCCGCTTTCTTCAGCTTCTTCCTCAGCCCAAACAGCGGTATGTCCTGCGCTCTCGACGGTAATTCCACCGCCTTCAGTGCTGTCGTCGCCGTCAACAAGAACAGCCACTGTCTCCGGTTAGGGAGCGCCGGCAGCGCACGTGCAGAGGCGAGAACCTTGACGGAGCTAGGTTGCGCATTGTGCCCGCGAGCAACCGATAGAGTCTGGAGTAGGCATGAGCTTGTGGAAGCCATAGCTTTTCTCTCAGAAACCAAGCTGATCTTTTGGTACTCTCTCACACCTTTGTTTGTGTGGTCTGGCATTTTTATCATCAATTGCTGACGTGTCACAAATACATATGCGCAATTCAGTGCCATATACTTATTACAGACTTACATAATCATTATTTAATTGTGACATGATCTAAATAATCAAAATAACATATATATATTCTTTTATAAAATAAAATACCTTATAATTCAAATTTTAAAAGATAAACAAAATAATTTTTATTATTTACGGTTGAAATCACTTTAAGTTTTACTTTAAAGTTAATCTAACAGTTAATATTAACACCCTAAATTTAATAGAAAAAATAAGTCTTTAAGAATGTGTTTGAAGTGATTTTTTAAAAAATATTTTTACAAATTATTTTTCATAAATATTTTTTTTAAAAATAGTGTTTGAAATCATCTCATCACTACCTCTACCACCATCACCCCTGCCGTCGCCGTCGCCGTCGCCACCACCACCGTCGTCACTGCCATTGCAACCACCACGGTCATTGTCACCCATCACAATCATCACCGTTTCTTGCCACCACCACTGTCACCCACCAACTCTCACCCCCACTGCAATCGATACTTAAATTATATTTATCTCTCATCTATGTTTGTGATTTGATTTTAAATATGAATACAAATATGCTTATTATTTACCATTTTTTATTATTTTGTGCCTTCAGGCACTGACAATAACTAGTTTATATAATAAAATAGTTTACAATTTAAATTTTCAAAGAAAAACAAAATAATTTTTGCTTTTCGTGGTTCAGATCGCTTTAAATTTTACTTTAAAGTTAATCTAACGGCTAATATTAGCACCCTAAATTTAATAGAAAAAATAGACCCCTAAGAATGTGTTTGAAGTGACTTTTTAAAAGTACTTCTAGAAATTATTTCTCATAAGTACTTTAGAAAAAATAGTATTTGAAACCGCCTCTATAATGATTTGAAAAGTGAGGATAAATTTTTCAGTTTTGTCGGTAGAACACTACATATGCATCATTTAGGCATAAATTATGTTTAGGGGTATAATTTAAGTATGTCATAGAAGATAAACATGCTTAGAATATTAAAATATACATACTATGCGAATTTGAGCCCAAACAAAAATAGTTTTAAAAATTAGACAAAAATGCTATCCCGGGTGGCCTAGGTGAGACCAGTCAAATTCGGCCACTAGCGAAAATCTATTTTTTTAAAAAAAATTTTATTTAAAATAATTTTAAGAACTTTTGTTAAAATAAAATATCGAATTGAGACGTTTCGGGACGAGTTGTAGCGTAACAGGGTCCCGAATTCATCAAGGGCAAAAGAGTTATTTTGCACATTTGCCCTCCACTATAAATACAACCTCTTAGTGAAAAAAAAATTAGTATTTGGCTTGGAGATAGAGCAGTATACGTTCAAGAGGAAAAGTGAAGAAAAATTCTAAGTTCTTCAAACTTCAAGCTATCAAAACTTATTCCTAGGCCAAGATTCTTACAAGACTTCCTTCTAAGAAATTGTTCCTCTCAACAAGGGTTATATTCTCAATGATCGGTTCGGCTATAAAGTGAACACAACTCTCTTGATTTGAGAAAAACTATTTTAGGTATGATATTTTGCTAAGTTGAGAATAGATTTAAGTTTCCTTGTCTTCCTGTGTGTTGATTGGATGATTTAGGTGTTTACTTGATATTAGAAAATCATTTAGTTGGTAGTTGCTTTGAAAATTTAGAATTAGTGGTTTAAGTACTTTTGTGTTTTTTGAGTTTGTTGACAATTTGTTGCTATGGTAAAAGTGTATATTGCTTATGTGTTGAATTATTATATTCTAGCTTATGTTCATGTAGAGAAACTCTTGTGGTTTGAGAGTTATGATTTATTATATGAGTTGGTAGTTGTGTATTTATAGTTTCTTTGAGAAATTGTGAAAGTAATGAATATGAAGTTTGGTCATATGTTCAATCCATTGAACAATGCTTCACATTCATGTAGATAATGTGTTTGATAAAATGTTTCATAAAATTCACATTGAGAAAAATCAAGGTATCTTGGCATACATGAATCCTTGAAACATAGTGTGAGTTGAGCACTTGGTGTTATGCATTATAAGGGTGTAGATCCTGTGATGAAAAACTCAAAATTGGCCAATGACAGTACTCGCGGGCTGACGGGGGTGGAACATGAAGCGAGACATGGGTGGTATAGAGTTACATGGGTGTGTCATGCATATTGACATTGCATAGCATTGAGGGATCATGGGGTTAAAGCTTTTAAAAATGTACACTTGCACATGTCAAGCCTTAAATTTGTTCTTAACATTAGCATTTTGTCATACCAGCAGTTGAGTTGACTCATTCGTGGGATATCATATTACAGATGAGGCTCCCGATACTTGAGACTTGAGGAAGTCTTAAAGGAAGGAGGGAAAAGGGACTTGAATCAATATTTAACCTTTGGGCATATTTTGTATGTATGGGCATAAGCCCAAATGACTTGTATTTCAATTTGAAAAAGTAATGGATTTAGACCTTGGGTCATTTTAAAGTGTAAGGGTGTAAACCCAATTGATATGTAGGATATCTTTATGTAATAAGTATTATATGTGTATGTTTAATTTACATAGATTGTGGCCACCGAGTAAGGGTGGGCTGTGATATAATAATTTTTATGAAATATTGTGAATATTAGGTGGAAAAATTGCTTGAAAACAAAGGAGGTTATGTTGAAATTTTATAAAAAATTAAAAGACTTGTTGAGTGTGTAAAACACCTTTTAAATATGTGGGAAGGATGTCAAAAGGGGGGGTTTAGAAACCTTGAAGAAATAGGCTAAAAATGGAAGAAAAGTTACTTAAAAAACTTTGAAAAAATATGAGAAATGAATGAAAAACTAATTTATCTAATTTAATGACCTTTCATTTACTTTTCTTCTTCCTTTATATTTACTCATCAAGTTTGTGAAAATTCAGGGCGTGACAGCCCCACCATTACCTCTACCCCCCACCACTACCTCTACCACCATTGCTGCCACCACCACCATCGCCGTCGCCATCATCACTACCGCCACTGCCGCTGTCGCTATCGTCACTACCATCACCACTACCACGGTCATTGTCACCCACCACAACCATTACCGTCTCTTACAATCATCACTGTCGCTCACGACCTCTTACCCCTACTATAACTAATGCTTAAATTCATTTATCTCTTCTAAATGTTTGTGATTTTATTTTGGATATGAATACAAATATGTTTATTGTTTACCATTTTTTATTACTCTGTACCTTCAGACACAGACAATAACTAGTATATATAATAAAGTAGCTTACAATTCAAATTTCACAAGATAAACAAAATATCTTTTGCTTTTCGCGGTTCAAATTGGTTTAAATTTTACTTTAAAGTTAATCTAACGGCTAATATTAACACCTTAAATTTAATAGGAAAATAGGCCCCTAAGAGTGTGTTTGAAGTGACTTTTTAAAAGTACTTTTAGAATTTATTTCTCGTAAGTATTTTAAAAAAAAAATAATGTTTGAAATCGCCCCACCACC
>CAUOFW020003236.1:153560-305882 GCA_963454935.2 Ilex paraguariensis
TAATAAAGTACAATAGAATTCAAATCTCAAAAAATAAACAAAATGACTTTTGCTATTCGCAGCTAATATCTCTTTAAATTTTACTTCAAAATTAATCTGATAATTAATATTTAACAACCCAAATTTAATAGAAAAATTGGTCCATAAAAATGTGTTTGTGGTGACTTTTTACAAATGTTTCTAAAACTTATAATTTTTTCATAATTATTTTAAAAAAAAATAGTGTTTCGAACTACTCCACCACTACCTCTACCACCACCATCCCCACCGTTCCACCACCATAACCCACCACCACCATCGCCACCCACCACTAATTGCTACAATCTTCGTTCACTGCCACCACCCACCACCACTACCATCTCCACCACCTTACCATTATCCCCACGACCATCACAACTGTCACCACCATCGCTAACCCATCACTGCCAGTGCCTCACTTGCACCCCCACCCTCACTACCCCACCACCACCCATCACTGATTGCTACTACAGTCGTCCACTGCCACCATCCACCACTATCATTATATTATTCTTATATATATTTATTTATCATTACCACTATCATCCTACTAGCACCATCAGTACTCACCACCACCCCGTCGTCGCCCATCATCACCACTAGCCATTGTCACCCACCCCTACCACACCTATCACAATCACCCATCATTGCCCACCACTGCACCCACCCACTGTCACTTACCCCCCACCACACTTACCACCGATGTTACTCGTCATCATCCATCACATTGTCGCCTAAAAGCACCCATCGTCACCCACCACCACCACCATCACCATTGTCACCACCCACCACTATCGTTGTCGTCCCACCACCACCACTGTCAACCATCATCACCGTCGTCCACTGCCACCACATCCACCACCACCATTGTCGTCACCCACGGCTGCCACTACGATCATCGTCACCTAAAACCCACCACCACAATCACCATTGTTACCCACGGCTGTCACTACCACCACGGTTGTCACCATCCACCACAACCATCATTGTCTTTCACTATCACCACTGATGCCCATTACCATTTACACCGTTCACCCCCATTACAATCGGTACTTAAAAGTTTTTATCACTCCTTTATGTTTGTGATTTGATTTTGGGTGTGAATATAACTATTTTTTATTATTGACCATTTTTTTATTACTTTGTGCCTTCAGGCACAGAAAATAATATTATATAAATATAATAAAGTACAATGATTGAAGACATAAAAAATGACTTTTACTTTTCATGGTTGAAATTATTTTAAATTTTATTTTAAAGTTAATTCAACGGTTAATATTAACTCCACAAATTTAATAGGGAAAATAAGTTCCTTAAGGGAGTGTTTGGAGTAAATTTTTAAAAGTATTTCTATGACTTATGACTTCTCATAAGCACTTTCAAAAAATAATTGTATTTGAAATAACTTATTTTATTTACTTCCAAATAAGTCAAAAGTAGTTTTACCACTTAAATAAGTAAGTAAAAATAAAGAAGAAAAAACTTCTACTTCTTTAAAATTATTTCTCTATAAAACACTTTATCACCACCACTACTGCCATCATCACCACCCCACCACTACCACCATCGCCACCCCAATACCACCACCATCATCTCATTCTTATATTTATTACCATTACCATCATCATCGCACCACCTATCACCATCTGTCATCGCCGATTACCCACTGTTACCCACCCCCACCACACCTACCACAACTGCTGCCACTCGCCACCACCCCACCACCCACCATCGCCCATAAGCATCCGTCGTCGCTTATCACTACCATAATCATCGCCCAACACCATAAACCACCACCATCATCGTTGACTACCACCCACACCCATCACCACCGTCGCCCACAAAGCTCCCGTCGCGCCCATTATTACCATCATCGTCACCACCCCCACCACAAAACACCATCGTCGTCACCCCACCATCACCATTATCAATCACAATCATCGTTGTCCACTACCACCCACACCCATTACCACCATGGCCATTGCTTCAACTTTAATATTGTAAATTTAAGCGCAGGTTGAGCGAAGTAATATAATTCTCGGAAGACCGAGATCGAACCCTCAAGGAATTGTAACAAGAAAGTAATCACACAAATGCTAAAACAAATTTAAAAGTAATTGATTTGTTTAAAGAATTGTTGAACGGAGAAAATTGATTTTAATAATTAAAACAGTAATAAAAATACTAGAGCATCAGATACTTCCTCTCAATTCCATACAATAATAATTAAAGACTCAAAACTTAACTTGAAACAAGAATCAAATGTCGGTTGATTCGAGTAACAAATCAAGTAAGAAAATCAAAAGTTATAATCAACAGATTATTCAGGAACCTGAATAATCGTCCAATTATATTATTTTATGAAATAATGATAATTACCTCAAATATGGAATATCCAGTTATTTACTCGCAGAAAAATTCAAGCAATTGATGTACATGACACAACAACTCAAGGATTTTTATAAAGCAAAAATTTTGCTATAAGATCAAAAGTTAAATTAATAAAATATCATAAATCATTAAACTCAGAATCAATAACATTATCGTACTTTATTGAGAGATTCTCCCCTAGCTCTAACTTAGCCTTCTAGCTAGACATGATGAACTAAAATAAACTAAAATAAAAAATAAAAAGATGGAAAAAAGAATAATTTAAATCCTAGATGAGAACCCCTATTTATACTAAAAATAAATCTTAGATATAGGTAGGACATCTAAGGTTGGCTTGAAAGGAATTCCTTTCTCAAAAAGAAGTCTTGTAAGGTTAAATCCCGAGCATAAAATCTTTGGGGCGCGGGTATAAAATATGTCTAGACTTTGATCTTGGATTTCGCATATTTAGAGGCTGAATCACCAAAATTTCGTAAAATACACTTTTGTAGTCCTTGAAGTCTTCTTTTTAACCTCCAAAAATCAAGTAAATTGGATATCATTGTCAAAAGTTATGACCAAAATACTGAAGACGTGTCAAATTCTTATCTTCTAGGATACTTTCTTAATCCAACTCTAAATGAGTTTTCTTTCAACTTGGACTCTTATAAGGATTAAATTGTTGTCATATCTTCAAGTCTTTCTATTTCAATCTTTACTCTTCAATCCTTATCAATTATGAATCTTCATCTAGTGATTGTCTCACTTGCATTATCCATTATTATTTTAAATCAATCAACTTACCTGCAAAACAAACCAAACAACTAGAAAAAGTATCAAACTAGAAAATCAAAGAATTTAACATATTTAATCACAAATAATATGCAATTAACCAATTATTAAATATAATTAAATAACAATTTTAATGGTTAATCAGCCATCATCCACGACTGTCATTACTACTACCACTATCGTCACTCAAATTCTACCACCATCATCATCGTTGTCATCCATGACTGCCACCGACACTATAGTTGTCTCTGCCCACCATAATCATCACTGTCTCTCACCACCACCACTGTCACCTACCACCACTACTATAACCTATCACTGCTACCTCAACTACAATCGGTGTTTAAATTTTTTTTCTCTTCTCTATGTTTGTGATTTGATTTTTAGTAAGAATACAAATATATTTATGATTGACAATTTTTTTTATTATTCTGTGCTTTCAAGCACAGACAATAATTAGTATATAATAAAATATAATACAATTCACATCTCAAAAAATAAACAAAATGACTTTTGCTTTTCGTGGTTAAGATTTCTTTAAATTTTATTTTAAAGTTAATCCAACGGTTAATATTAACACCCCAAATTTAATAAGAAAAATAGGCCCTTAAGGGTGTATCTGGGGTAACTTTTTAAAATTATTTATACGATTTATAACTTCACATAAATACTTTAAAAAAAAAAGTAGTATTTGGAACCGTTTTATCACCACTACCACTACCCCACCACTATTACCTCTATCACTACCGTCATCCCACAATTACCATCATTGTTGTTGCCACCTCCACAATCTCCACCCCTACCATAACCCTATCACCACTGTCACTGTCACGCCCCAAATTTTATAAAAGTGTGATTAAAACAAAAACTTTGTTTATTTAAAAAAAAAACACATGCCGGTATGTTGTAAAACATCGAGGAAAGTATCTCTTTAGTTGGAAATAAATTATTTTTTTAAAAAAAATTTTGGCAGAGTTTCCTTTGAAAATTGAGCTTCCAACCAGTTAATAAGAGCAGAACATAACATAATTTAACTAACTAAACATCCACAACATGTCTTCATCCAAAAATATAATCCAATTAAATCTGGGGTGGTAATTAGAGGCCCACAAAGTCCTCCCAAACTTGGATACATCCAACATCAACACATACCACAACTTAGTACCCAAAGTCATAACTTTACATTACAATATCCAAAATAATAATCCCTCTATAGGATAATCAAGTGTACACCAAAAATGCCTCAAGACAACCTTTTCAAATACAATGCTTAAGTGCTAACATTTCTACATAAGTTCTAAAAGTAAATACAAAAAACTCCAAAAGAGATTCTTTTTAGTCCAAGCTTCCACAAGCATTCCATCACTTATGCCCAAGGATACATGCTAGTCTCTGAAAATATTAGTAAGGGATGAGCAACCACACGCTTAGTAGGATAATCTTTTTCTCAAACATTTACAAAGTTTTAAAAACAAACATTCCACAAATCATACTAATAAGTAATGAAGTATTATATAATTAAATACAGGTACAAGATAATAAGTAAATCATTTATAAAAATCTCTCAACACCTCAACATTAAAAATATACAAGGTATAAATTAAAGTCAAACCATCATAGCAAATACCATGCATGCCTCGCATACGGACAATATCATCAATCACACCAGTTCATGCATGCACCATCCCCAGGGAACCTTTTGGGTCTTGCACCCTAGGGTCTCATCGCCCTTCTTACTTTTCAAGGGGAATGTGTAGGGTACAACTTGTGACGCCACATAGGCCATTACCAAAAATTACTATCATAACCAATCCCCCTTAGGACTAGTAGTCGCCTTGGCAACCCACTCAATAGGCCCCAACTATCTACTAACCCTCTGCTTGTCAGTATCGTGCATACATTTTTCAAAAATCATTATTTGCTATATCCATAAATTCTTTTGAAAACACATGTCATAACTTTGACATTTTATCAAACATGTGGCAAGCTCAAATCTCAAAAGTTGCATTTCCAAAGTAACACAATCATTTTCAAGAGAAAATAAAATCATATATATTATGTACAAAATAATAGCATACTTCAAAACCCCCAAATCATAGGTTTAATCAAATACTCATAACTAAAATCAAACTAGGGCATTTTCATTTTCAAGAGAATAAGTCATATTATGTACAAGATCATAACATACTTTAAAACCTCAAAATCATTAGTTTTATCAAATACTCATAACTAAAATCAAACAAGGGTTCCAAACCCATAACACTAAAATCATTTTCATTTTCAAGAGAATAAGTCATATTTTGTGCAAGATCATAATATACTTCAAAATCTTCAAAATCATAAGTTTAATCAAATACCCATAACTAAAATCAAACAAGGGTTTGAAACCCATCACACTAAAATCATTTTTATGCATGTAGGTTCACAAATTCATGGCATATTCAACACTATATTAAGGTTTATAACAAGAATTTTGCCATCAACCACTTAGGAAGTTTTAACTAAAGAAAATACATGAGATGCACAATGTAAATGTAAGAGAAAGGAAAACCCACCTAAGAATCAAGAATTTCAAGCCAAATTCCTAGGATTTTTAAGCAAACTCCAAGCTTTATGGACCTTCTTTTTCCCCTTTCTCTTTTCCCTTGTATTCTCCTAGAGTTCTAAGAGGTTTTGGGTGAGATATGTGAGAAAAAATAGAAGAAAAAGGGCTAAAATCTGTGTTTTAAATACAGCAGTCCCAAATTCTACTGTTCATTGGCTAAAACATTAATTTTTTTCTGAAATTATGATTTTGCCATTAAACATTCTAATTTGATCCATATGACTATCCTAAGGTTTTTCGACGTTCCGAATTCATTTTTAATGTTATTTTAACCTAAAAATATTTAGTTTTATGATTTATCTCAAAAATAAAGTTAATTTATACTCGAAATATTAAAATTACTATTTTACCCCCTCCGAACTGCTATATGAGCTAAACGTCTATTCCAAGTTTTTCGGACCTCTCGGATTCAATGAAAATATTATTTTGACATAAAAACATTAATATATTTAGTTAGCTATTCTTATCAACCTTAAACACCTCAAAAAATTAAATTTGACACAAAAGTCAATACGTTTGCACTTCAAGCTTACACAACTATTTTTTAACAACGATTCAAAGTTTCTCTCATCATTTTAATTATTTTAAAAATATTAGCAAATTAATATCATTTATATTTATATAACACACGGGATCTCACAGTCACTGTCCCACCATCACCTCTACCACCCCACCACCACCATCACTATTGTCACCTACCACCGATTGCCATCTCATTCTTATATTTATTACCATTACCACCATCATTCTGCTACTATCATCATCCCCCACCAACACCCACCACCACCACCCACTACCATAACTCACCACCACTTATCATTGCCCAAAATCGCCGTCAGCCACTGTTACCCATTTGTACCACACTTACCATCACCATTCGTTATCGCCTATAGTCACCCACTCTTACCACACCTACCACTATCGTCATTCGCCACCACTCATTACACTGTCATCCAAAAGCACATGTCGTCGCCCACAATCACCATCATCACCACCCATCACGGCCATCGTCAAATTGTCCCACCACCGTCGTTACCCTACCACCACTACTGCCAACCACCATTACTGTTGCCCACCACAACCGTTGTCACTCATGACTATCACTACCACCACCGTCATCCAAAACCCACCACCATAATCACCATTGTCATCACGGCTGCCACGACCACCACGGTTGTTGTCACTCACCATAACTATCATCGTCTCCCACCACCACCATTACCATCACTCACCCCACTACAACTAGTGTTTAAATTTATTTCTTTATCCTCTATATTTGGGATTTGATTTTAGGTGTAAATACAAATATGTTTATTGTTGACAATTTTTTTTATTACTCTGTGTATTCAAGCACGAGTAGTAACTAGTATATATATATATATATGTGTGTGTGTGTGTGTGTGTGTGTGTATCTTATTTAAGGGTGTTTTTACTTGTTTATGCGCATTTCGACTAATTTTCTCATTAGTTCGATTAAAGACAAACTATCCCTGCCAGAATTAAAAAATTTATGAGGAATAATCCTTCGTGGGCTGGCTCAAGGGATGTCCAATTAATCAAAATATTTAGAGACACTGTTTTGTTTGAAAAAGAAAAGATTCCAATAAATCAATTTTTTTTAGTCTTTGATTATCTCTTTAATTCCCAGTTCTTTAAATTAAAAATTAAAAATTATATTTGGATCTAATTTGAAGTTTTAATTTAATATAGTAATTAGATTAAAGGTGAACTCTATTTAATATTAAAATTCAAAACTAATTTGATATTTATATTAAATTAAATTCTTAATTATCATGGAAATGCTAATAGAATATAAAAATATTTCTTATTGTCAAAGTATTCAAATGTAAAACTTGTTAAAATCATATATAGAGCTACTTAAACAATTATATTGTGTTGGAGATAAAAAAACAACAATTTTATTGTGTGAAAAATGGCTTATCCATATTCGATATTCACCAACTCCTTGTGGTATTTGCATTAACAAGTTGTATAATTTTACAAATTTATATAAAAACTCAATCAATTTTAATTCACTAATTTCAAATTGAATTGGTGTGGATGTCATCTCCATGATTTTACAAATCATTTTCATTTCTTGTTGAGAGAAATTTTATTTTGTACCCTAAAAATTTAAGAATTCTTATGTCAACGTCAATAGGATAATTTTTTATGGAATAAACAACGAAAGTTAACGAAAGAGTCACATTTCAACACTTATAATACATTAGGGTGTGTTTGTTTGGAAAGACAAAGTTGGATATCACCAGCAGGATTGGATAAAAATATCCGGAGGCCCACATATCCCAGCTTTGGGTTTGGCATTCTAGATTGGATTTTCGTTGGGCTCCAATTACTCGGGCCGTATGAAATAGGGGAGATATCCAGCTTGATTCGGATACATGAAACCCATGTGGACTTTGGGATTCAGAAGCCCATCGGCTGGATAAGGAAGAAATGACTAAATTGCCATTAAACAATAATGTTAGGTAGGGTTTTTACCCTTTTCCATTCTCTTTCAACTGGTCCCTCCACTTTGACGACAAAGGCGCCTCCTGTCCCCTTATCCAGTTGAAGGTAAAAAATATCTCTCTCTCTCCTGTAGTTATTGTCTTCTTGGAAGCCTCCTCTGTATTTTTTAATGTATTAGTTACATACTTTAAGGTGGTATTTTGGAGTGAAGCAGTAGATGTTTCCAAGAAGAAAAATTAAAATCACCTAATTTTTTTTTTCGTTTGAACTGCAGAGAAGGCCCCGTTCTAGAGCAAGTGCTCTGTCTCTTTCTCTTCTTCTCTTCCTCTATGGATAATGTCTGAAACGTTGCTGGGTTGAGGCCTGTATTTTTTCAAAATTTGTACAATACTATGTATTTTTTTTTATCTGCTATCTGAGAGTGCTCTGTCTCTTTCTCTTCTTCTCTTCCTCCATGGATACCGTCTGAAACGTTGCTTGGTTGAGGGCTATTGGGATTTTTTTTGTTTGTACAATACTATGCATTTTTTACAGTAGCCAGTATGGAACATGAGCAATGGAAAAGCAATTTGACAATAGAACTCGAAAGCATTAATACCCTCATAAAGCAGATTCAAAAATTAGAAAGCAACCTTCTTCATTGCGAACAATTCTGCTCTTCAAGCTATAGGTTTCTTATAAGTTGAGAACGCTTAATGGTGATTACTTGTTATTGCCACAAAATGAGCAGAATCTTCTATGTATTTATTACACAATTTTTTCATACAAATTTAATGATATTTTTTTTTCAACAAGTTATTTTTAAAGAAAATGTGATACTTATAAAAGTCGTATATTTTCCAATGATCAAAATGCAAACAAGATTCATTAAGACAAATTAGAACTCATTCATTCCAGTTTCAAAGCAAAAAGTATAGTCTGTTATTTATACAGTACACAATCCAAAACAAGATCTTTCCAATTCTTCACTGCATTGATTCTTGGATATGTTGGATTTTGATCTTTTGGTGGAATAAAGCTGTGGGGGAATGTGATATGGGTATTCTGGTAGTTTTGTGTGGGGGAATGTGTGTCTACTGGCGTTGTGTGGTCTATTCTGGATTTCATGGCTTATCAGTCCTGTGCCCAGATGGAGGCCAGTCAAGCCTCTAGCTCCTGCTCAGAAACCGTGCAGTCTTACTGCTCTACCTCTTCACCTCTCAGCTGCATCTCAACCAATTCAGCTCATTAAACCTCTCAACTGCTCTAACTATTGCAGTCCACATTTTGATTGCATCTTTCAGTTGATTTTTCTAATTTGGATCAGCATGATTAGGATTGTTTTCATTTCTTTATTATGTAACAATCATGCATTTTTCCCTCTTAATTCTTAACTTTTATTCCATGTAATTAGATTGCATCGAGGGGTAATGTACATACGTCCCCCTTGACTAGGTGTAATTAAATTTTTTAATCAATAATTAAATTTCCTCGCACCGTCGAGGTTAACCAAAAAAATTAAACATATATAAAACTCGTTTATTTTATTATGTCACTTTACTCAGATTATTTAATTTAGTCGAAAATTCTTGTGTTTTCATTTAAGTTATTTTGGTGTATCATTTTGTTTTGCGATACATAGTGGTGTGAGAGATATTAATTTTCCAACAAGTATGTTCATTGTGATGAGTTTTCCAGTGTTTTGACAGGTAATTTTTCTAACCTGGGTTGGACTAATTCCGTTGTCTTTTGCTCCAAAATAAATTTATTTCTTATTGGGAGATTTTTCAGAAGAAGATAATTTCTTGAACTTGAGGAAAAAAAATCACTTGCTCAGTTTGATGTTCAGATGGATGTATAAGTCAAATAACAATAGCCATTTTTCACAAATATTCCGAGTAAAAATTACTTACATCTTAAAACAATGTTTACATCTACATTTAGTTGTTAACATGTTTTTTTGCAAAGCTTGTTATTGTTTTGTGTTATGGATTGAATATAAAATAATGATATCATTGTTGGCCTTTAATTATAATAATAAAAAACAAAAGGTCAAATGCTTTAAATAAACCAACACCCACATAAGCCTTTCATAAAATATAACCAAAAACCTCCCTATTCAGCCACACAAAACATAAACCTTCGTGTCTTAAATATTTGAAATGTTTTGGTTTAAGGCAATGGTTAGTTGGATGACTCTTTGTACTATGATCATTTTGGAAGGGATGACCCCTCAAATGGGAGAAGCCCCAAGATTAAGTTTATATTGTTTAATTGTTGCAGGTGATTTTGTAATGTTTTTGTTCTTTGATATTGCTCTCTTGCCATGAATCCACTCGGACTTTGCTTGTCATTGTGTTATATCTTTTTTTCTTCCTTATTGTATTTTTATATTTTTTTTTAATTTTGTGCATGTCGTGGTCATATAGGTTATGTGGAGATTGAGAGATATATGGAGAGTCTTGTGACAGTTGATGAAAACATTTTAAAAAAAAATCTTGCCACTTGGTAGACTAAAAAAAATGCTTAATTTTTTATGATAAAAGATCACACTATTTGACTGTATGCGAATGTTGTATATAATTTTTCTTATTAATATATGTTTTGTTCTTTTTTACATGTTTTGAATAAGGTTTGTATATAGTTTTTCCCATAATGACTTCTTGTATTTTTCCTTGTGCTTGGAATTAATTTTATCGTCTTTTAATTTTTACAAAAAAAAAATGGTTAATTTCTACTATAGTTCATGTTAATTTGGGTTGTGTTGTAGTTTTTCGTATATTCTTGCATTATTTGTCCTAAATTTTTTAAAATCTTTGACGAATGAAATAAAATTGTGAGCGACTTATAAAATTGTATTATAAAATCAACGTGTAATAACATGTATTTGGTGAATATATAAGCATTATTATATTTCTCACATTATTAAATTGGTAATCAACAATGATCAAAAAGTAAAAAATAATTATTTAAAAAGTGGTAACCAANAGGGAAAAAAATCACTTGCTCAGTTTGATGTTCAGATGGATGTATAAGTCAAATAACAATAGCCATTTTTCACAAATATTCGGAGTAAAAATTACTTACATCTTAAAACAATGTTTACATCTACATTTAGTTGTTAACATGTTTTTTTGCAAAGCTTGTTACTGTTTTGTGTTATGGATTGAATATAAAATAATGATATCATTGTTGGCCTTTAATTATAATAATAAAAAACAAAAGGTCAAATGCCTTAAATAAACCAACACCCACATACGCCTTTCATAAAATATAACCAAAAACCTCCCTATTCACCCACACAAAACATAAACCTTCGTGTCTTAAATATTTGAAATGCTTTGGTTTAAGACAATGGTTAGTTGGATGACTCTTTGTACTATGATCATTTTGGAAGGGATGACCCTCACTTCACATGAGAGGTGGTTAACCCCTCAAATGGGAGAAGTCCCAAGATTAAGTTTATATTGTTTAATTGTTGCAGGTGATTTTGTAATGTGTTTGTTCTTTGATATTGCTCTCTTGCCATGAATCCACTCGGACTTTGCTTGTCATTGTGTTATATCTTTTTTTCTTCCTTATTGTATTTTTATATTTTTTTTTAATTTTGTGCATGTCGTGGTCATATAGGTTATGTGGAGATTGAGAGATATATGGAGAGTCTTGTGACAGTTGATGAAAACATTTTAAAAAAAAATCTTGCCACTTGGTAGACTAAAAAAAATGCTTAATTTTTTATGATAAAAGATCACACTATTTGACTGTATGCGAATGTTGTATATAATTTTTCTTATTAATATATGTTTTGTTCTTTTTTACATGTTTTGAATAAGGTTTGTATATAGTTTTTCCCATAATGACTTCTTGTATTTTTCCTTGTGCTTGGAATTAATTTTATCGTCTTTTAATTTTTACAAAAAAAAAATGGTTAATTTCTACTATAGTTCATGTTAATTTGGGTTGTGTTGTAGTTTTTCGTATATTCTTGCATTATTTGTCCTAAATTTTTTAAAATCTTTGACGAATGAAATAAAATTGTGAGCGACTTATAAAATCAACGTGTAATAACATGTATTTGGTGAATATATAAGCATTATTATATTTCTCACATTATTAAATTGGTAATCAACAATGATCAAAAAGTAAAAAATAATTATTTAAAAAGTGGTAACCAAAAATTGTCGAGTCAAAAATGAGATACGATTGAATAGGATTTAAGTTTAAAATTGTCGATCAATGTCAAACGTATTAGATATTTAACAAAAAATTATACTTTGTCCATATCTCAACCCCTTTATATTGCACTATCCAAAGCAGAGATTGAATAATATAATTTCCTTTTATCCCTCCACATATTCGGCCTATTGAAATTTCACTAGATTGGTTTAGAATTTAAATTCAAATTAGTCCAATCTACCACCGATTTGTCAAACACACTCTAAAAGTTTAACGAATAAAATATAATTTTTGAAGGTACAAAATTAAAAATCTTTAAATCTTTCTAGGTACAAAAGGGAGATTCCTCCTTTCTTGTTTTTCTTCTTTTCTTTTGAGTTTTGGGCCGGAAGAAACAAAATTTCCCTCGTATATTTTTCATTTTCCGCCACAAGGGGTTTTTGAAGTACAGCAAACAAAGTCGATTTTAGAGACTTCTCGTTCCCATTTCATAATCGAATCGAAGTTTAGGAATGGCAGAGGAAGCTGCGAATTCAGAAATCCTAGGTCCGGCTTTGGAGGAGACACCAAATTCAGTCGAAGCGACAATTGAATCAGGCCCTCAAGGAGGGACGGAGTCTTCGTGCAACAACAACAACGTTGAGAGTTCTGGTCTGAAGTCCGATGGAGATCGGGAGAAGTCATTGGAGTACGTGGATGAGTTGATGGAGCGAGGCTCTAAAGCTGAGAAAGAGCGGGACTATGCTGAAGCGACCGACTGCTTCAGTCGTGCCCTAGAAATCAGGTAAAATTTTATTTTTCCCTTTATTTTTGTACTTTCACTCTGTTTAACTGCTAATTTGATCTAAACTAGTGAGAATTTTGGCACTGCTAGTAGCTTATTTGCCATTTTTTTATTTAAATCCCCAAAATTTAGACTAGTTCAACAATATTTTTGCCCGCATTTCTTTGGTTCTGTAAACTTTAGGTAATTGACAGCTAATGGGAATTCTAGACTAGTTATCTGGGATGTATATTCCTGAAGAGGACTGACTAGCTTCAGTAGCGTGTACGGGCACAACTATGTTCATGTGTGTATGGTATTTTCCTTTGGGGACAGAAAGCTTACATTATGTCCATAAACTCACGAGTGGTTGAGGCATACAAATTTTTTTTGCTTTTGTCTTAGTGGACATCTTTACTGTTGCGCTGATGTCTTGTTTGTGGAATCGTGAATGGATATTTGGGCTGTTGAATTCATGAATTCAGTACGACTTAAAATTAATTAACGAAGATTACTCCTTGGCAGAAGATAATATTCTATTTGATGTTCTAGAATTTGTTAAGCAGACACATGGATACTACCCTTCTTGTGCATATCACAGTATTCAGCTGCTAACTGCTGTGGCTTAAGGTGCACCATGATGTGATTATGAATAAATAACGTAGCGTGATGTCCTTTGCCGATTGATGACAGGGTGACCTTCAATTTTTCCTTTCAGTTAATCTATCACTACTTTTTAAATGGGGCATACTATTGGAATGTGACATGGAGAATTAGAACATCTCCACAATCGAAACACAGAAAGTTGAAGAAGAAAATCTGATCTAAAATCATTTAGTTGACTTCTATCAGATTTGGCACCCAATATTATTGAGTGATTCATCCCCATTGTGTTCACTGCACACCATTTGAGCACACATTTAAGCATGTAAAAGATGGAAGAAAACCTTTATCCATTGTTAGCAGTTTCAATTATTTTTCTTCTGGCCTTGGTGCCTTGTGGTTTCCATCAAGAACACAGAAACCTGAAGCTGAGAGAGAGTTTTTGTGACTTTGAAGAAATACTTTTTTGTTTATGACACAATGGGGAAAGGTGGTTCCATTCTTTTATTTTTCCCTTTCTTTCGGGCTCCACTCTTTCTGAGAACCAAATCCAGCATTAGAGTTAAAAGGGACCTTCCATTTTGAAGATGGTTCCTTAATGGCAATTATTTTCATCTTTCTTTTATCTTACAGGGCTGCACAATATGGTGAACTTTCTCCTCAATGCGTCAATGCATATTATAAATATGGATGTGCCTTGCTGTACAAAGCTCAAGAAGAGGCTGATCCATTGGTCGCTGTGCCCAAGAAAGAGGGGGAATCTCAGCAAGATTCCAATAAAGACGGATTTGTTCAGAGTGCCAGTAATGGTGAGTCTTCTGCAGCTGCTTCAAGTAATGCCGAGCAAGATGGAAATTCAAATCATCATGAAGGAGGGCTCAGTGAGGGTTAGTATTCGTGGTCATGATATTTAGGGATAAATCAGATTTCTTGCCATGCTACCTATACTTATCTTTTTAGACACTTGTAGAAACTTTATGATGGCCAATTTCACTATCACAATAATTTGCCAGGACATAATAAGCAGTGCCCAGATTTTAGTGAGTTCTGTGTGTTAAGAGTATTAGGGTAGTATGTGTAAATTTTTAATAGTGTTAGGGTATTATGTGTAATTCTTATTATTGTGAGTTAATTATAAATACAAGTAATGTATGAGAGTTAGGTTAAATTTTTAACCTTTCTCTGTTTCTCTCTAATATTGTGTTAATCCTCTAAACTTAACATGGTATCAGAGCAAGTTTAATCCTAAATATATATTTTTTGAATAAATTAACCATACTGGTGGTGATGGTATAGTTGTTGTGGCTGTGTACCGCTAAATCGTCGAACTACAGTGGTGGTGGTGATACAGTTGTGGTGATTGATTCGTTGGTGGTATTGTCGCTAGTGGTGGTAGCGTTGTACTGTTAACCATCGTTTGTCGTCGTTGTTGGTGGTGTGGTACTGTTGGTCATCGTCTACCTTCGTTAGGTGTTCATCGTGGTGGTGTAGCGGTGGTGGTATAGTGTGATTTCTCCGTTGTGGTGTAGCGCCGTTGTAGTGTCCGCTTTGGTAGTCTGTCGTTCGGTGTGGTGGTCGAGGTGCAGTCAAAGTGGTGGTGTGATCGATCGTGGTGGTGGTGTGGCTGTGGTGGTTGTGGTGTTGTTTGGCACCGTCGAAGACAAAAGGGTTCCAAGGGAACCCTATTTAGCGAAGAAGAAGGAGCCAGGGTTAGGTCTGGATCAGATCCAAACCAAGACCAAGTCGTAAAGTGGTCCAGCCCAAAACTAGGTTTTAAAGTGGTTCAGCGGGTTCAGCAAATAGACTCAGTCCTGCCCAAAACCCGGTCTAGTCTGGTTCAGCGATCCAGCGGGTTCAGAGGTTCGGTTTAGACTCGGTTTTCCTCCGTCTGGTCCGGTTCAGACCCAGTTCGCATCGGTTTAGTAGTGCAACTCCTATTTCCTGTCTGGTTTAGACTTTCAACAGGTTTTCTTGGACTGGTTCAGGTCGGATCAATAAGTTCTTAGACCGGTTCAGTAAGTTTTAGACCATTTCAGTCTGTTTTAGACCGGTTTAGGCTGGTTTAGTGATTTCGTGGACTTCTTTGGTTCGGTTTAGTAGTGCAGTCGGTGATTCTTGTCCTGTTCAGTGATCTAGTGCTTTTCGTTTTACTATTTGTTGCACTGTTATGGAATTCGAGCAAGACACTGAATTGGTTACTATTACTCGAGAGGAGTATGACCAGTTCCTATCCCAGCAACAGGCTGTTCCCTTTCCCTCCATGGCTACTTTTGCCCAGTCAGGTATTGTTTCTACTTGTTTATTGTCCTTTAATCGCAGTCCCTGGATCATAGACTCTGGCGCTTCTGATCACATGACTGGTGCGTTTGATATTTTTTTTACTTATCAGTCTTCTACCTCCACACGTAGTGTTATTTTTGCTAACGACATTTGTTCTAAAGTTTCAGGTTTGGGGACTACTAACTTGAGTCCTGATATGCCCCTATCTTCCGTATTATTTGTTCATCAGTTTCCTTTTACTTTACTTTCCATTAGCAAGATTACCTGTTCTCTTAATTGTTCCGTAACCTTTTATCCTTTTTATTGTGTCTTTCAGGATCTTAAGACGAAGAGGAAGATTGGTACGGGGCATGAAGTAGGTGGCTTATATTACTTTGATTTTGATTCACCTACTCGGGCTTTACAGATCCCGTTGTCTCCTTTTCAGTGACATTGTCGTCTTGGACATCCCTCTCTCCAAAATCTGAAGCGTCAGGTTTCCAGTTTTAGTTTTGTGCCGTCTTTGTCTTGTGAAGCTTGTCAACTGAGTAAGCATCACCGTGTGTCATTTCAGTCTCGAGTCAATAATCGTGTGTCTAGTCCATTTGAGTTGGTACATTCTGATGTATGGGGTCCAATAAAGAATATTTCATCTAATAAATATCCTTATTTTGTGTCATTTGTGGATGACTATTCTCGTGTAACTTGGTTGTTTCTGATGAAAGCTCGGTCTGAATTATTCTCTATATTTGAGACATTTTGTAAGGAAATAAAAACTCAGTATGGGTGTCATATCTGTATTTTACGTTCTGATAATGCTTGGGAATATGAATTTGATCCTTTTTCAGCTTATCTTAGTAAAATTGACATTATTCATCAGACTTCTTGTGCTTACACCTCTCCATAAAATGTTGTTACTGAACGCAAGAATCGTCATTTGTTGGAAGTCACCTGTGTCCTGTTATTTCAGATGAATATTCTACGATATTTTTGGAGTGATGCTGTTCTTACTGCTTGTTATCTTATTAATCGTATATCATCCTCTGTGTTAAATAGGCAAAGTCTATATTTTGTCCTTTTTCCTAGTAAGTCCTTATTTTCTTTGACTCCTAAGATTTTTGGANATCATCCTCTGTGTTAAATGGGCAAAGTCTATATTTTGTCCTTTTTCCTAGTAAGTCCTTATTTTCTCTGACTCCTAAGATTTTTGAATGTGTCTGTTATGTTCACAATTTGGGTCATGGGTTTGACAAACTTGACCCTCGAGCTACCAAATGTGTATTTCTTGGTTACTCCCACACGCAGAAAGGATATTGTTGTTACAGTCCTTCTATGCACCGTTACTTTACTAGTGCCGATGTCACGTTTGAAGAATCTATTCCATACTTTTTAGCACCTTCTCAGCCTTTGGATCTGGACTTTGGATCATCTCCTGTACCATCATCTCTTTCCTCATCTTCAGACATTTTGCTGCCTACTGTGTTACCGTCTACTTTACCTCTCCGTGTCTACTCTCGCCGTCCTCGCCCATTGACTGAGGTGCCCGTACCGTCTTCTTTGCCGCCTTCTGATTCTGGTACATCAGGTAATTTAGACTCTTTACCTTTTGCTTATCGCAAAGGTACTCGTTCGTGTGTTACTAATCATCTCATTTCTCATTTTGTTTCATATGATGCCCTGTCTCCTGTCTTCTCTTGTTTTACTTCCCAATTATCTGCTATATCTATTCTTAAGCATTTACAAGATGCCTTATCTGATTTGGGTTGGAGGAAAGCTATGGAGGAGGAGATGGATGCTTTACATCATAATGGGACTTGTGATCTCGTTCCTTTATCCCCTGGTAAACGATATGTNTACTCGTTCGTGTGTTACTAATCATCTCATTTCTCATTTTGTTTCATATGATGCCCTGTCTCCTATCTTCTCTTGTTTTACTTCCCAATTATCTGCTATATCTATTCTTAAGCATTTACAAGATGCCTTATCTGATTCGGGTTGGAGGAAAGCTATGGAGGAGGAGATGGATGCTTTACATCATAATGGGACTTGTAATCTCGTTCCTTTACCCCCTGGTAAACGATATGTTGGCTGTCGTTGGGTGTATACTGTTAAATTTCATCCAGATGGTTCTGTGGAGCATCTCAAAGCCAGACTTGTTGCAAAGGGTTTTACTCAGACTTATGATGTTGATTATGAGGAGACTTTTTCTCCTGTTGTCAAAGTTTCCTCTGTTCGTATCTTTATCTCTTTGGTTGCTAATCTTGATTGACCCTTGTTTTAGTTAGACATCAAGAATGCCTTCCTACATGGTGACTTGGTTGAAGAGGTATACATGGAGCAGCTATCTGGGTTTATTGCTCAGGGGGAGTATGGGAAGAGTGTATGTCGGTTAAAGAAATTTTTGTATGATTTGAAGCAGTCACCTAGGGCATGGTTTGGTAAGTTTTCTTATGTAGTTTTAGAGTTTGGTCTTCTTCGATGTCAGACANCAAGAATGCCTTCCTACATGGTGACTTGGTTGAAGAGGTATACATGGAGCAGCCATTTAGGTTTATTGCTCAAGGGAAGTATGGTAAGAGTATATGTCGGTTAAAGAAATTTTTGTATGATTTGAAGCAGTCACCTAGGGCATGGTTTGGTAAGTTTTCAGATGTAGTTTTAGAGTTTGGTCTTCTTCAATGTCAGATAGATCATTTTGTGTTTTATAGACAGACAGATGCTGGATATGTCCTATTGGTGGTCTATGTAGATAATATTGTGATTATTGGGAATGATTCTGAGGGGATTGCCAAGTTAAAAATATTCTTACAGGATCGATTTCATATTAAGAATTTGAGAAAATTCAGGTATTTCTTGGATATTGAGGTGGCTCGATCTAAACAGGGTATTTGTTTATCCCAGAAAANGTATTTCTTGGGTATTGAGGTGACTCGATCTAAACAGGGTATTTGTTTATCCCAGAAGAAATATGTACTTGACATGCTTGGGGAAACAGCTTTGTTGGGAGGTAGACCGATTGATGTTTCTATGGATCCGAATCAAAAATTATTGATGGATGATGGTGCATTGTTTGAGAATCCGGGTTGGTATCGCAGATTGGTCGAAAAGATTAATTATCTTACTATTACTCGATCGGATATTTCCTATGCAGTCAGTATAGTAAGTCACTTCATGGGGTGTCTTAGAGTACCACATTGGGAGATAGTTACTCGTATTTTGCAATATCTCAAACGAGTTACTGGACTTGGACTGTTATATCGAGCTNTACTCGATCGGATATTTCCTATGCAGTCAGTATAGTAAGTCAGTTCATGGGGTGTCTTAGAGTACCACATTGGGAGATAGTTACTCGTATTTTGCAATATCTCAAACGAGTTCCTGGACTTGGACTGTTATATCGAGCTAATGAACATCTTAGAGTGAAAGGTTTCTCAGATGCTGATTGGGTTGACTCTCTTTTTGATCGGAGATCAACCACTAGTTATTGTACTTTCTTAGGAGGTAATGTTGTCTCATGAAAAAGTAAGAAACAATCCGTGGTAGCAAAANTGATCGGAGATCAACCACTGGTTATTGTACTTTCTTAGGAGGTAATGTTGTCTCATGAAAAAGTAAGAAACAATCCGTGGTAGCAAAATCCAGTGATGGGGCCGAGTATAGGGCAATGACACATACTACGAGTGAGTTGACTTGACTACTACACTTCCTCCAGAAAATTGAGTTTCCAATTCAACTTCCTTTACAATTGTTCTGTGACGACCAGATAATTATCCATATCGCTGTCAATCCTGTGTTTCACGAAAGAACCAAATATATTGAGGTTGATTGTCACTTCATTCGGGACAAGATAGTAGCTGGAGAGATTNGAAAATTGAGTTTCCAATTCAACTTCCTTTACAATTGTTCTGTGACGACCAGATAACTATCCATATCGCTGTCAATCCTGTGTTTCACGAAAGAACCAAACATATTGAGGTTGATTGTCACTTCATTCGGGACAAGATAGTAGCTGGGGAGATTACGACTCCATTTGTGAAATCTGAAGATCAGCTTGCAGATATGTTTACCAAAGCATTGAGTCGTACACGTTTTACAGCTATTTATTTCATGTTGGGATTATATGATATATATAGTTTAGCTTCAGGGGGAATNGCTTGCAGATATGTTTACCAAAGCATTGAGTCGTACACGTCTTACAGCTATTTATTTCAAGTTGGGATTATATGATATATATAGTTTAGCTTCAGGGGGAATGTTAAGAGTATTAGGGTAGTATGTGTAAATTGTTAATAGTGTTAGGGTATTATGTGTAATTCTTATTATTGTGAGTTAACTATAAATACAAGTGATGTATGAGAGTTAGGTTAAGTTTTTAACTTCTCTGTTTCTCTCTAATATTGTGTTAATCCTCTAAACTTAACACTGTGTATAGCTTATGCTCATTTTATTAGTATATGCAAATTGATGTATTAAAGCATCATCTACATCATTAAAGTGAAATGCCTTTATCTTTCTATATGAATGGATGGCTAAATTTACTTTTTTGAGTTGATTCGCGTGCAACAAATTAATGTGTTTCTAAAATTGGACCTCATTTTTTCCAGTATTTCTCTAACGCTTGCCCTTTTTCGTCATTGAGGATGTTGGGTAATATCTTCTTTTTAGCAAAAATAGAGTACCGTATGCATTTGAGATTGTGTTGGCCAATTCATATAGTCATACATACCACAGGTTACCTGACTTGCTTTACCTTGTGCATGCTACTTTCGAAGCCCAAACACGGGCGATGGAGCCCACACCTGTCAAAAATGTTCAGCAAGATCCTCCTTTGTCGCCAAAAAATGAATGCAAAAAATGAATGCTTAATCTGTGTTTTGGTCCATTAAATCTTAATTAATAAGTCAAAAGTGAGAGTCCAGTATTGTCTTTTCCCTCAGATTTTTTTTCACCTTTTATGTGATTTAGGGAAGAAGTTAAGAACTATTTCACTTGAAAATTGCATGCCTTGTGCAAACCAGAAAGAATATTTCCTGATTTTCTTTTGTGAAGTTCATTCTTTGTTGCCTTTTGAACGTATGTTGTGGTAAATGGAGGGTGCTACGGAACATATTTAACGTTGGTTCAGTTTGATTCTTAGGTGTAAAGAATGAATTTCAAGACTCATTGAGGAATAGTGATCTGGCAGTATAGTAACTAGTCTGTGTGTGTGGGAGACTCTAGTTTTGTTTTTCTCGGGTCCATTTAGTATAATTTATGTGGAAACACAAAGTGATTCTTTACAAGCATTTAAAGTGATGTGCGACAATGGACAACCATCTGGAGTTTGAATAATCTGAAAGTGACCATGGTGCTACAAAATCATTTTTAAAATGTAAAGTTGATAGGTCTCTGTAAGCTTCAAAGATTAGTTTTGAACCCGTATAGCATTAGTTTTCATGTTTTTGTAGCTTTAATTTATCAACCTCTATAATAGCTCCAAGTTCTTGGGTCTGTCGAGTAGGCTTAAGTATGGACTTATGTGGGCGTCTTTTCTTGCGAATGTGATATAAGATATCGTTTCTCATCAAAAAGGTGTAAGGAATCCTTTGACACTAATGATTGGTTCAAAGGCTGGCAAATGAGCCCGCTCTTCATGTTGCTAATGCATAGCAGACAATCAATTTTTCCACTCTCTGGCCCACCAAACGAGCACATTCCTGTACTGCTGCTTGGTCACTCAGGACAACTATTACATGCCAAGAAGTAGATGAGTGCAATTGGAATTATCTGAAAGGGGAAAGATTTCAACAGTTGGTGGGATTTCTGTTCTTTTATTTTATTTAGCAACTGAGACCTATGTTGGGAATTTTGAAATTCTGGAATGGTTGGTTAAGAACCCTGAGAATTGTGCTATGTGTCCATTGATAGCCTAGTATATGGAATGCATGCATCTTGAGTATTTACAGTATGCACAAATGGATTTTATTTACGTTTTTTTTAACTTTTTTTTTATTGGAGATAGTTCTGGGTGAAAAAGATGGGGAAGAAGATGAAGAGGAAAGTGATGATGAGGATCTGGCTGAAGGAGATGAGGATGAATCTGACCTGGATTTGGCATGGAAAATGCTAGATGTTGCGAGAGCAATTGTCGAGAAACACTCCGGTGACACCATGGAGAAAGTAGATATATTGTCAGCTTTGGCGGAGGTTGCTTTGGAAAGAGGTCTGTTTCTTTGTCTGAATTGAGATTCTTAGTATGTGTTAAATAAGGATTTTGTGAGACTTTTACACTCAATTGTGCTGAGATATTCCTCTGGTTGGTGTAATTTTCCTTTGTTTTGCTGTGTACAGAGGATGTTGAAACCTCCCTCAGTGATTACCTGAAAGCTCTATCCATTTTGGAGCGCTTGGTTGAGCCAGACAGCAGACAGATAGCTGAACTGTATCCTTTTTAAGGTTGAACTCCTTTCTTATTTTGAGGTGATGCCGAAATGACACTGAAATATTACCTTTTGAGAGAATTAGTAAACCTGGGTTTGATATAACTATTAGTTGGAATACATTATTTATTCTCCTTTATGTCTTCTAAGTCACCACCTTAACAGGAGAATACAGAAATTTCAGGGTATGTTTGTGCTTGGAAATTGGTTCGAAAGCTCAGGATGCAATTCCTTATTGTCAAAGGGCTATTGCAGTTTGCAAGTCTCGGGTGCAGCGGCTCATGAATGAAGTAAAAAATGTGTCAGGATCAACAGCAACATCAGCTGTTTCTGAGTCGGACCCAATTGTGCAGCACTCTTCTAGTGTGCTCCAATCTGGAGATTCTGTTGCAGATAAAGAAGCTGAGATTCAAACACTCACTGGCCTCTCTGGTGATCTGGAAAAGAAGGCGAGTGTGACTAACTGTTTTATATTATGTCACTAGGTACTTCTACTCTGCTTTGTAAATTTGTTTTTCTTTGGATTTGCAGCTTGAAGATCTCGAACAGCTTGTCTCAAACCCAACATCAATCCTCTCAGATATCCTTGGAATGATGTCTGCTAAGGTAAGAGGCGCTGAGAAGAGTGCTGCTTCGTCAGTAATGAGCTCTTCGCAGATGGCTACAGCTAGCAGCAGTGGAGGTTTTGAATCTCCAACTGTTTCAACTGCTCACACAATTGGGGCTGCTGCTGGAGTAGTAACACATCTTGGGGTGGTGGGTAGAGGAGTCAAGCGAGTGTTGATGAACTCGGGCACAGCAGAATCCAGCGCAAATAAAAAGCCTGCATTGGATTCACCACCAAACAAAGGAAATGGCAATTCCTCTTGAAGGTTTTTATTTGTAGTTCTGTTTGGAAACACGAGAGCTACCTGACACCGAGATTTTGGGATGATAAATCTGCGAAATGATTACGAGTTTGGAGTCCAAATTACCAAGTACGT
Organism: Ilex paraguariensis; assembly: GCA_963454935.2. Classification (NCBI taxonomy): domain Eukaryota; kingdom Viridiplantae; phylum Streptophyta; class Magnoliopsida; order Aquifoliales; family Aquifoliaceae; genus Ilex; species Ilex paraguariensis. Next base: position 177,000 of record CAUOFW020003236.1, read on the forward strand.
CAGAATTTGGTGCCTCATTCTCCCATATGAGCTTCCCGTCATCATCGAGCTTTATAACATTAGAGCGGTATTTTTATTTGGATTGCCTGTTGTATGTTAACTGTTGCATAGTAGTTGGTTGTATGGACATGGTTGTTAACTACACTGCTCACATTTAATAGGATATTACCTTTGAAAAACCATGATATGATTCTATAAAACCGTTGAGCTCCAAGGTCCGAAACACTTCCATAATTCTGAAACCCCCAGCAGTTCCTAGGGTGATTCGGGGACTGAACAGTAACTAGAATTTTGTATTGGGTGAACTTGTGTTTCTGAAATTGCTCTTAAGCTTGATTCCTCATAATAATAATGGAGTTGAACATGAGGTGGATTGCCAAAGGGATATATGTATTGTCTGGTATGGCAATCATAAATTTAAGTTGGACTTTATAACTATCAGCTGTTACATTACATAGATGGCCTTAACCCACAGGGGAAGAGAAGTTTCATGTGTCAACACCTCAGGGTCATAAGAGTCCAGTAAGAAGATTTTAGTTTTTAGCAAATGGTGACAATTTTCAAGACAGTAAGTTAACGTGACATGAATCCAACACAAAANTATGGCAATCATAAATTTAAGTTGGACTTTATAACTATCAGCTGTTACATTACATAGATGGCCTTAACCCACAGGGGAAGAGAAGTTTCATGTATTAGCCATTGGGGTTGAGTAGTTTTTGACATGAAATTGAGAATAACCTAATTAACTATTATTAATAAGCAACTCAAGTTAATGTCGAGTATGATTAACTCATTTTTGACATGACAAATGATCAAAATTTTGATTTATGGAAACTCCGAGTGGAGGAGGTAGGGGTATTAATTATGGATTTTGGTTCACGTGCTATTCGTTTTAATTTAAACGCAAGCGATTGATGAATATAATGAGTTAGTGTTAAACAATTTGAGACAATTAAATAAAGTCGAGTTAGAGTTAATAAACATTTGATAGAAGTCGAAATGACACAATTCGAATACAACACAGTACAACTCGATTGTCATGTTTACACTTACCCATTGCACATGATGTGTGAATAGTTAAGTACATCTTTAGTTTTCTTTGTAATAACCGATTACAAGACAAGTGATTGAGGAGACAACTTTCTATTGACAAAACTTAACTTTAATTGATCCTCCTTGAAACCAATCACCATAATAACTAGTGTTTATATGGTGACTTATTAAAGAAATCTAAAGGGTCGATTCCTATTGATTGTCACAGAGATGCAAATTGTTTACTATTAAGCAGCAGCCTCGGACTTTGTGGCCAACAAGGTATTGGAGTTAGGCTTGTTAACGGATCGAGTTTGGATCATATTTTATAAAGCGAATAGAGCCCCTCTAAAAGAACATTTGGTGGGTGGGGTTTACTATGTAAAGCGAAGTATACCAAGTAGTTTCATTGTTTGCACATGATGTTTGCATAGAGCACAAAGGTCGACAGAATCAAGAGAACTGTGATGCTACAAAACTGAAGTGGGTAGGAGATGTGAGGCTGTATCAAATATTCATCTTCCTTTGAGACAAAGAATTCCAAAAAAGGATGTGCTCAAGGGTGGAGTGCAAGCAATGCGGGAAGACATCGTGGCGTGGGTGCGGGAAGCACCTTACCACACTCTTTGCCGGCATTGAGAAAGGGAAGCACTGCATGTGTCGCCCTTGGCCAGGGGTGGTTGTTTCGTCTGAGATGGTGACTGAGCAACCACTGGAAGGTTCAACTTCAACTGACAAGGGTAAGTCTGCAAAATTCACATTATAATGAATGGAACGATGGAGATTGAAAACGGATGATAACATACATCTTTTTGATTTGGATTCTGATTCGATTCTTGATTAATTTGATCAGTCGGATAACAAGTTTGTTAGATAATTTCACGTAACCATTAGTTATTTATGTGCCAAATATTCGCATATCTGAGAGTTGGTGTTGGAGTGAAAGGATGGGATAGGATAGATAACTATGAGTTTGTAGGTTTGAATTCGAGAGTGGCTATCTTATGCCAAGAGTGCATATGGCCAAGTCTATGTCCCAGAGTTTACTCTTGTAGTAATATGAAGAGCAAATTGTAAAAAAAAAAACCTCCTTCAACTGCAGTCCAAGACTAAACACTTGTTAGAAGTGCATTTCATAATAACGATGAAAAAGATGAAATCTATAATTCAAAACACGATAGCTATTTTAAGATGAATTTGTCGGCCTTCCAATATAAATTTTTGTTTAGTTGGATTTCCATAGAATTGTAATAATGATAAGTTTATAACAAAACGACGAATTACGACCGCAAAAAATACTAAACTTTGAAGTATCTCTAGGATGAAATAGACACACATTCCCTTATCACCATTTGAAAGATTTGTGCATCCTAAAAGTAGGCTGAACTTTCAAAATCAAAAATAGAAAAACAGCCCCACAACAAACAAGAGAATTGAATGAATGCACTCCAATTTATAAATAAAAAAACCCTCAATCCCCCTGATTCTAAAAGGTAAACCAACCCAAGAAGGGTACAAAACAAATTACCTTTAAGGCACAAAAGAATAAAACCTAGGCACTTTGTCGATTAGCTGCACTTTGTTGGACATAATAGGATTTTTCGCACTTTGTATACGGGAAGATTTCNGATTCCTATTGATTGTCACAGAGATGCAAATTGTTTACTATTAAGCAGCAGCCTCGGACTTTGTGGCCAACAAGGTATTGGAGTTAGGCTTGTTAACGGATCGAGTTTGGATCATATTTTATAAAGCGAATAGAGCCCCTCTAAAAGAACATTTGGTGGGTGGGGTTTACTATGTAAAGCGAAGTATACCAAGTAGTTTCATTGTTTGCACATGATGTTTGCATAGAGCACAAAGGTCGACAGAATCAAGAGAACTGTGATGCTACAAAACTGAAGTGGGTAGGAGATGTGAGGCTGTATCAAATATTCATCTTCCTTTGAGACAAAGAATTCCAAAAAAGGATGTGCTCAAGGGTGGAGTGCAAGCAATGCGGGAAGACATCGTGGCGTGGGTGCGGGAAGCACCTTACCACACTCTTTGCCGGCATTGAGAAAGGGAAGCACTGCATGTGTCGCCCTTGGCCAGGGGTGGTTGTTTCGTCTGAGATGGTGACTGAGCAACCACTGGAAGGTTCAACTTCAACTGACAAGCGTAAGTCTGCAAAATTCACATTATAATGAATGGAACGATGGAGATTGAAAACGGATGATAACATACATCTTTTTGATTTGGATTCTGATTCGATTCTTGATTAATTTGATCATTCGGATAACAAGTTTGTTAGATAATTTCACGTAACCATTAGTTATTGATGTGCCAAATATTCGCATATCTGAGAGTTGGTGTTGGAGTGAAAGGATGGGATAGGATAGATAACTATGAGTTTGTAGGTTTGAATTCGAGAGTGGCTATCTTATGCCAAGAGTGCATATGGCCAAGTCTATGTCCCAGAGTTTACTCTTGTAGTAATATGAAGAGCAAATTGTAAAAAAAAAAACCTCCTTCAACTGCAGTCCAAGACTAAACACTTGTTAGAAGTGCATTTCATAATAACGATGAAAAAGATGAAATCTATAATTCAAAACACGATAGCTATTTTAAGATGAATTTGTCGGCCTTCCAATATAAATTTTTGTTTAGTTGGATTTCCATAGAATTGTAATAATGATAAGTTTATAACAAAACGACGAATTACGACCGCAAAAAATACTAAACTTTGAAGTATCTCTAGGATGAAATAGACACACATTCCCTTATCACCATTTGAAAGATTTGTGCATCCTAAAAGTAGGCTGAACTTTCAAAATCAAAAATAGAAAAACAGCCCCACAACAAACAAGAGAATTGAATGAATGCACTCCAATTTATAAATAAAAAAACCCTCAATCCCCCTGATTCTAAAAGGTAAACCAACCCAAGAAGGGTACAAAACAAATTACCTTTAAGGCACAAAAGAATAAAACCTAGGCACTTTGTCGATTAGCTGCACTTTGTTGGACATAATAGGATTTTTCGCACTTTGTATACGGGAAGATTTCAAAATTTTTTATTTTATATTTTTAAAAATTAAATTTTTCATATTGTACCTTCAATGTATTAAAAGTATTATAATATGACAATTCTGTTAATTTTCCTTATTTTTTTGGTCAAAAGTCAACCCATTAACCCTGACCGAGAAATTAACAGAATGGTCGTATTGTAATATTTTTAATATATGGAAAGTACAACATGAAAAATTTAATTTTTGAAGATGAAAAATAAAATTTAAAATCTTTCATAGTGTAAAGTGCAATTCGCCCGACTTAATATGAAACAATTTCTCTAGTAATTGGGTTCTTAATGTTTCTTGGGTGCAGATAAGATGAACTCTTGAAGATGCCTCGGATGCTGGTCAACAGAAGCTTATATTAATATTAGCACTCATTGTGGGCCTAATCATGAATAATGGATGCATGTCTAATTGGATACCACCGTATCCTATATAGTTAGTTAGTAATATAATGTTTAATAAAGCTCGTTTGAAGAGTAACAATGGTAGAAATAATGTGCTGGGTTGGGTAATCAAGGTCAATATGCATTGACCAACCCTCTCTTTTGAAGTTGAATGTCAAAAATATTAGTTGAAAATTGCAACTTTTTATGTTCTTGTGCAGGGTGCCCAACTTATTTACTTTTGTCATGGTTAATGGCTCTTTTTGGCTCATTTTTTCATGCTTTTTTATGCTCCTTTTTCCCCTTCCAACAACCCTGTCGGCCTTTTTTGTTTTTTTTTTTCTCTTCAATGATCAGAGATGTTCGAACACATAAGTGCGAAACAACTCTACAATTTAATAGAAAACAACTAGAAGAAACATTTATGCTGACAATAACAATGTTTTTTGGTGGAAAGGATAACAAAATAGGTACAATGCAAAAAAATGTATGTATTGATTTTTTAGTGTTAGAGGAAAGAAAAACCTCTCTCTCTCTCTCTCTACTATAGATGACTTTTTTTTTTTATTGTTTTCTTTCTTAAGATAAAAATTTAAAACAAAGTACAATTTGTTTTTTAAAAAGTGTAAGACAAGCTGCCACCCATAAGGCATGAAGGTGTATATAATAACACAATGTTGTCCACATTTCCATTCAATTTTTTCGCCCGAATTTGGACGGATTAAAAAAATTGAATGATGACTATTTTTCATCTCATTTTTCATCCATTTGTTTTCCGCCAACCCATTTTTTCTCCACACCAATTGGACTATTTTAGACGTGAACAATTTGGGATGACTTCAGATTATATTTTATTTAATTAAACTAAACTTCAACCTTATTAACAAGCGAGAAAAGCTCGAGTTAGGGCTGTTCATGGGCCAGACAGCCCATGGGTCTCGTTACCCGGTCTAAAAAAAATAGGTCTAAAATTTGATAAGCCTGATAGTTGATCAGTTCTAATCTGAGTCCAATATCCTTCAAAAGAGGGTTTGGACCTACCTCCTAACCCATTATTTGGGTCAAAACCCGTCCAAAAAAAGTCTATTAAAATCCGGCCCAAGAGTCTGCCTGCCCCAGCCTAGTCAATACGTGTAAATAAGTTCTCAATACCAGAATTCAAAGTTTTAGAAATTTAGATTTTATAAATAATGTATTTTTTTTTTTTTTTTCATAAACATACTTTTAATTCAAAAATATTAATTATTTCTAAATGAAGTTGAATATAAAAAACCGTCTAGTACGCCCATCCAACAAGCCCATAGGTCAGCACCAATACACCCACCCAGTGAGTGACGGGTTGGTTTGTGCATTGCCTACCTTTATCCAAAGTCTGACCTAATCCGTTCGATTACTCACCTGAGTAAAGGTTTAAGCTTATTCTACCCAGGTTTAACCTAAAAAAAATTTCGTGAACCAAGCTCGGTCCATGGACACTCCTAGTTAGAGTTATGACTTGTTTGATTTGTCTAGACTCGTGAAAGTGAACAAATATAATACAAAATATACATAATGCTTTGCAATTTCTATTGCATTAGTGAAACAAGTATGCGGTTTTAATACTTTAAACTTGTGTCTAAGATGACATGATGTATAAAAGCAAGAGACTGATCTTAAGATAGTTCAAGTGATAATAAATATGAGTTGTAAATTCAGATATTCTGAGTTTAAATCTTGACAATTCATTGAAATCAAGTCATGAGTGATTTATTCCTTATCAATACCCTAACTTGACGTAGATGATTTTCTTTTGACCTAATCAGAGAAAAAATTAATTGAAATATATATAAATTAGTCCGAATATCTCTAACCGTTGAAAAAAAAAAACTCAAAGGACCTAAATGTGTAACACTAACTCTAAAAGAGTCGACCTTTCTAGATCACTAAAAATTGTCACAATCTCAAATTATTTTAATGGCTGATTTTATAATTTTTGTGGGTCATTTCACATAAAATTTTTTTTTATCACTTTTATAGATGATTTATCATTTTTATGAGTATTTTTACCGTTATTGTGAATGTTTTTATCACTTTTTTTAATACAAAAAAAATTATCACTTTTTTGTAGGTAATTTATTACATTTGTGGGTATTTTTATGATTGTTATGAATGTTTTTACTATTGTTGTGCTAATTAGTTTTACCATTTTTTTTCGATACCACAATTATGGTAAAAATGCCTACAATAATAATAAAAATATTTACAAATATAGTAAATATCGATAAAGTACCAATTTTTATTTTCCGGCACTGTCCCCTTTTTTTCAAAGGAGTGAGTACAATCCGAATAATAATCTAAAAACAATGCTATGTGCACCAAAATTTGCACAAAAAATGGGCATTCAAGCACTTTTGTTGAATGGTCAGTCACAGAAACACATGAATGCAGATAATAAAGGCTTTAAATACTCCACGTCGATGATTCAATCAGGGTAAAATTCATAGTTGATTCTGAATTTTGATTTTGATCTTTAAACTTTAAATTATCTCAATTTTATGCCAATTAATTTTTTTTTGTCCATTTTCTCCATTAAATTAACTCTGAAATAGATCAGATTGGATTAGTTTTTAGTTAATTTAATGGTGAAAATTGATAGAGAGATTTAATTTAGACGAAATTAATAATTATGAGACTAATTTAAAATAGAGATATGTATAAGGACTAAATTAAAACCGAATATAAAATTTAAAGACGGAACTAGGATTTTTACTCTTCAATCAATTGGGGCTATAACTAAATTTCTCTCCATCACAAAGAATTCAATATAAATTTAGCAAGGATCCATTGTATGGTTCAAGATAATTGATCTATTTTTTCTTGATATATAAAATAAATATATAAATAAATCATTTCACATATTTAATAGACATGACTATTTTTGTATTTGAAAATATTCCAGAGGCCCCCACTAAAAATGGGTGATTAACATAGAGATGGTGCATCCCCTGTCACTTCTTTAAAATAGCAATTAATATGGTGGGATGAAAGGGGAGTGGGTAGATATGTTGTTATTAATGGCAACACAAGTAGGAGGGTTAATCGAGATCCCTTATTTGGGTTTGGGTCGGGTTCAGTTCAATTTGGATTAGACTAGACTCAAGTTTAACTCATGTTCTAAATAAATTAAATATAAATAATTTTTTAAGTTTGTTTAGAAAAATGAACTTAATATAATTTAGTTACTAGAATTCAGCTCGAGTTCTTAATAAGTTAAGGTTGAACAATTTTTAAAACTAATTCAAAAAAGTAAACTCGACAGACCCGAACTCAAACTCTAAAACTCGGCTCGACGAAGACCATAAAGACAGGCACCATATTTTGAGTTCAGGTCTGAAACCAGAAGGCGGGGTACGAAGATTCAAAAACTAGGCAATTTGAACCATTTTGATGATATTGCTGACCTTCCTTTAATTATGTGGGTCATACTGTACCTATGAGCCCCCATAAAATAAATAAGCTACCCAAAATGAGTAGTGTGGTCTGATCTCGACTGTATTTGGATTTGACTTGGATTAATTCATAATCAATCCGTGTAATAAACAAGTCACGTTCAAACATAATTTTACGCTCGTGAGTTTGTGAAGTTTGGGTCGAACTTAAAACTTAATAATTAAAATAATATTTGATAACAATAAATTAGGCACGTTCTCGACACATGAGCTTTGCCGCTCGGAAGATGAGCTCCATGGCTCGAAAAGGTCCTCACTAACTTGCTTGCCAGCATCTCAACTCAACAGTTCCTTAGCTCTGTATGCTTTAACTAATTCAAATCAATTGAAATACTTACGTTAGAATGTACTATCTTCTGATTCACTTTTAGTATCGTTCTATTCAAATAATAGTTAAAGATCTTCCAATGGTCTATCTTTTGACCTATAAAAAGGTTAAATTGGGCGTCATCTAGGTAAGTTGACTATTCTTAGCTAAATTTCATATTTTTTAATCATTTATATTTAATTTTATCATCAAATAGTCGATCACCGAAGTCCCATTATATCTTGTCGACTGCCGAGTCACAATTCCGATTATCCATCATGATGAACATTTTTTGAGATCAACATTAGTCCAAAAACTATAATCCTGACTAATTCACTGTTACCCTTAACCAGTCTTAACCACCCCTAGATTTTTTATTTTTTTTTGGAACATGCCCCTCCCTAGTTGAGATTAGAGGTTGATTGATGGGGAAACCAGTGGGAATGGACCAACCTTGGGACCATTCATTTGGAGGTCATTATAGCCCTATAATGTAGAAGCATTTTGTATATCAACAACGCCCTTTAATAAAAAAAAAAAATCAATTAGGAACTGTGGTGGCCCACTAAGGGGAACAAAACAAATCAAACCAAAATAATGACATCAACTTGAAAACTCACAACATGGACCAGCCACTTGTTTCCTCAATTGTGGACACCCTGGATTGTATACGATCAATAGGTAATCAAATTCAATAAATATACAATCGTCTCTAATAAGTTACAGTATTAAAATTTGTTCAATGCAAATTCAATTCATATATAATTGTTATTTCAATATGTACCGAAGAAATATAAAACGATTGTGCATGATTGAGATAGTTAATAAGTGAGAAAAATAATGTCCATCATAATCAAATCAAGTAGATGACTAGTGTTCGACACGACTTCAACAAGCATGAGATTAAGGCACGATTGAATTGATGGGTTTGTTGCCTTAATCATAAGTGAGTATTTACCACACATTTATAAAACACACGTAATGGAGAAAAAGTTTAAGAGAGATCCTAATATTCAAAATCGATTCATCTAAACATTAGATGTGTCATGTAACAAATCCGAAAGCAAAAATCATGGCATAGACCTTATAAAAATTATGTTAAGCCTGAGGCATATGTATATACTACAATCCTTATAAATTACTTTGCGTTCTATTAGAGTCGTTATTAACTTAACCATCAGAGTCTTTCCGATCGGTCTACCCCAATTTGACCGTCTACTCGTTTTGCAGGACCACCAATTCAATTCCTATTCATCTTTCTCTGACCAAATCAAATCAAACACAATAAATAAGAGATATAACTTTTTACATGTACCATACGTATATAATACCAAATTATCATTGTATTATTTTTAATTAATCTCGTATTATAACCCACTATCTAAATATATCTAACAAATGAACCGAATTTTATTTGAATTAATTAGTATTAAATTCATAAGTACGTTTTTTTATTTTGTATTTTGTATTTTGTAATTGACATTATTTAAAGCATTATCATCCTAGAGGCGCATTACACTACGCACCCACCAAACCCAACCAACCCAAAATATTCAAATATTTTGTTGCAAAAAGCAATAAATCCAGTTGGCAAGCAATGCGTGTTTTTGGTGCCCTTGTAATGGGATCATGATACCGATAATGTCTTAAATAAAAAGAGAAATTCAAAGTCATCCTTTCTTTTGATCCAAAGAAAAAAAAAAGTCATCCTTTCTGAATCAAACCCCACCTTTTCTTCTTCTTCACGATCTGGAGGGAGAAAACAAAGAAGATTCTGATCTGATTCAAAAAAGAAGGAAGAAATTCCGGTAAAGAAATCATCATACCCCTTTTTTGATTTTCTTTCAAAGCACCTCCCATTCCCATTTGTTCTTTCTCAGTTTTTTGATTCCAATCTCTTCTATATATACCTTTCTTTGATTTTTCCACACACATAATCATTTCATAAGTCTCGAATTTCCCCCCTCTCTCTCTCTCTCTCTCTCTCTCTCTCTTCCTTCTGCTATATATACAAAGTGATCTTCATTTTTAGGGGTGAATAGGGTTTTCTTTCAAAGGTCTTTTGTTTCTTTCTTCTTTGATGTTCATGGATCTGGTGTAATTAGTAGTTTAATTCAAAGTTGAGGTTCAGAGTACTTCCAGGAATGGCAGCTGAGAAGCCGAGTTCCAAAGGCCAAGCATGGTGAGAGTATACTTTTAACTTCAATTCCTTGAACTCTTCTTGTTCAGCTACTTCATACAGATTTCTATCGCCATTATTGATCTTTCCTTGGCATTAATTTTTTGCAGGTTTTGTACCACCGGATTACCAAGCGACGTCGTAATCGAAGTCGACGATATGACCTTCCATCTCCATAAGGTCAGTTCAGTTGTGTTAAGGGTTGTAGTCTTCAAGCTCAGTAAGGTTTCTCTTTGCATACCAACCGTCTGTGTTTTTGTCTGTGTGAATTTTTCAGTTCCCTTTGATGTCGAAAAGTAGAAAGCTTCACGAGCTGATAACAGAGCACGAGACAAACCCTACTAAAATCCAAGCAACCTCTGAACCAGATAACGATGTTGAGGGAGAGATCGAAGAGGACCAGTACTGTCACATCTCACTCACGGATTTTCCGGGAGGTTCTGAGACATTCGAGACGGCGGCGAAGTTCAGTTACGGTGTGAAGATTGAGCTGTCGTCGTCAAATGTAGCTCCACTCCGGTGTGCCGGAGAGTTCTTGGAAATGACTGAAGAGTACTCCGAAGACAATCTCATTTCCAAAACTGAGAGGTTTCTTTCCCAATCAGTCCTCAAAAGCCTCAAAGATTCTATCAAAACTCTAAACTCGTGTGAGAAATTGATGCCTGTGGCTGAGACCTTAGGCATTGTTCAGAGGTGCATCGACGCTATCGCCGGGAGAGCTTCTACCACCGATCCGACGTTGTTCGGATGGCCGGTGAATGAAGGTGCTGTAAATGGTAAAGGAACTTTAAACCAGGCCTTCGAAACTGGTGCGAGGCGAAAAGGCGCTGCTAGAGGGACTGGTCCGGATGCTTGGTTTGAAGAATTAGGGCTTTTGAGTCTACCGTTATTCAAGCGTTTGATCTTTGCCATGAAAGCTGGAGATCTGAGTTCGGAGATAATCGAAAACTGCCTCATATACTACGCCAAGAAGTACATTCCAGGCATTTCTCGTTCCAATCGGAAGCCATCATCGTCCTCAATACCCTCAGAGAACGAACAGAGAGAACTTCTCGAGACTATAATTGCTAACCTTCCAAAAGAAAGGAGCTCAGGATCTTCAACGGCAACAAGGTTTTTGTTCGGATTGTTGAGGACAGCGAACATTCTGAACGCTTCAGAGGCATGTCGAGCTGCTCTGGAGAAGAAAATTGGATCACAGCTAGAACAAGCCACATTAGATGATCTACTCATACCTAGCTACTCTTATCTGAATGAAACACTATATGATGTGCACTGTGTTGAAAGAATTTTAGGCCAGTTTCTTCATGGATTGGAAGAGAGATCAGCGGGTAGAATTGAAGGGGAAGGCGAGAACAGTAGCGTCAGATCGGCGGCGTTAATGCTGGTCGGAAAATTAATCGACGGTTACTTATCGGAAATAGCTTCGGATGCTAATTTGAGGCCAGATAAGTTCTGTGAGATGGCCGTTGCTCTGCCGGACCACGCTAGGCTCTTCGACGACGGCCTCTACAGAGCCGTCGATGTATATCTCAAGGTAGGATATTCGATCAATTACTTTTTCTATCCACCGTGAATGTTGTGAGCTTATCGTTGATCTGAGCTATGTATTATCTTGCATTTACAGGCGCATCAATGGCTATCATCGGAGGAACGGGAGAAAATCTGCGGAATAATTGATTGCCAGAAGCTGACCTTAGAGGCGTGCACTCACGCCGCTCAAAACGAGAGGCTTCCATTGAGAGCGGTGGTTCAAGTACTGTTCTTCGAGCAGCTTCAGCTGCGGCAAGCAATTGCCGGAACATTGCTCGCCGCCGACGTGGTTCCTGCGGTGGATACGGGAAGGCCTTCGAATCTACAACAGGAAGAAGAGGACGAGGGCACAGGAGTGGGAGTGGGAGTGGGAGTGGCAGTTGGGGCAGCACCTACGCAGGAGAGCCTTGTCACGTGGAGGGCAGCAGTGAGTGAGAATCAGGTGCTGCGGCTGGACATGGATAGCATGAGGACGCGAGTGCAGGAGCTGGAGCGTGAGTGTTCGACGATGAAGAAGGCGATTGATAAGATGGGATCGGACGATGGTGGTAAAGGTTGGAGGAATTCGCTGACAAGGAAGTTTGGGTGTAAGTTTAAGACCCAAGTGTGTGATTCGCATGAACCAACGGTTGTGGAGGCCAGAAAGGGGGGTCGAAATCATCGTCAGCATCCATAAGTCCAAATTATTTTTTCACCTCTCACGCTTTTAAGTCTCAAGAAAAATGTTATTTCCTTCAAATTTGTTGATTAAATTTAGGTTATCGTGGAGTTAGTATAAGATCTCAATGTTAGATGAAGATTTCTTATTTAGTTAACGAGAACACTAAATCCCGTCAACAAGTTTGATAAATAAATTTAGTTCAAGTAATTTTACTATTAAATTTTTGTAATTTACATATTTTTGTTGGTTTGTCATTATTGTTCGGAAACCGTTTAGATTCATCGCATAAAAATGTGTACGTTGATATGAATGTGATGAAAGATTACTAGATATAACTTAAATCTTAATGTGATGAAAGATTTACTGTGATTAACTTATTACACCAACTTAATAAATTATGTTATAGTTATCTAAACCAAAGTTAACACGACGGACAACTAATTCAATAACGTCACGTCTATTGTTAGAACAACGCTACACTTCAAAATTTTCTTCCAAATTAGTTGGTCTCATTAATTCTCACCGATCAGATAATGATTCCCACGTTTCACATCATTTGGTATTTAAGATTTAATAAAAAATCTAGTTTTATAAAGTATTATTAGTTATTGTTTGTGTCGAAAGGCACAAAAAAATAAAAAAAAAAATGATTAATAATAAATATATTTGTATTCACACATAAAATTAAAATATCTATTATAGTAGGAGTGAGCGGTGGTAGTGACAGTTGTGAGGTGATGACAGTTACGATGATGGTCGTAAAGGTGATTGTGGAGCGATAGGGGTGATGGTAGAAAGTGGTGGTGGTAGGGGGTAGTGCAGATGATGGTGGTGGGGCGGGAGGGGTGGTGATGGCAGTGGTGGTGGGACGGTTCGAAACACTAATTTTTTTTTTGAGTAATGCTACATTGATTTAAAAATTAGACTTGATAATTATAATCAATGATTTCATTGTGGATCCCAGCATTTATTGAGATCTACTACTTATTCAATAGTTGTGATTATCAAGTCTAATTTTAAAATCTAGTTTTTAAGTTCATGTAGCATTACTATTTTTTTTTAAAGTATTTATGAGAAATTATTATTTTTGAAAACTCTTTTAAAAAGTCATTTCAAACACATTTTTAGAGATTTATTTTCTCTATTAAATTTGAGATGTTAATATTAGCTGTCAAATTAATTTTAAAATTGATGATACTGTGAGAAAAACTTCCAAGTATGACCTCAAACAAGAAGTCAGACAAGTCACGCAGAGCTCAGAGGGTCAGAGCTAGAGCTCCCCCTAGGCAAGACAATAGCAAAAAGGTAGAGAGGACATCTTGATATTAGCAGGAACCTTACAGGCAGCAGAGAGTTGTATTCAAGGCAAATAACCCCAAAACAGCCAAAATCCTCTCCCAAAAATCAAGGAAAATCCCCCAAATAAATGACATGGATTTCGGTGCAAATCCTACGAAACTAGGAGCTGCTCTATAAATATAGTACGATGCCTCTAGTAAAACGTGTGTGTATAACCCTAGGAAGACCAGAGGTTGAGAAACGGAAAAAAACACATTCCCCACTTCTGAAACAAGAAAAATAAAAATCTCCATTCAAGAGTGGACTAGCCGAGCTCTTGGGTCGGTGAACCACTATAATATCACTCTGCAATCTCCCCCATTCCCCAATAATTCATATGCAATTTTCACGAGCCTTGTAGCTCAGTTCTAGGTTACCGGAAGTCATTCATCCTCTTTATTCTATCTGCGCGAGTTTACACCATCAGTTTGACACCGTCTGTGGGAACGATTGTTCCTATTACAATTACACTGATCTTTCAGTAACTGATGGTNATTAGTTGGTCTCATTAATTCTCACCGATCAGATAATGATTCCCACGTTTCACATCATTTGGTATTTAAGATTTAATAAAAAATCTAGTTTTATAAAGTATTATTAGTTATTGTTTGTGTCGAAAGGCACAAAAAAATAAANATCAAAAGGAAACTATCATCGGCAGACTACCCGAGAGCGTCATAGGGGCTAATCCTCCCGTGGGGAATCCCCTGTGAATAACGAGTTAGAGATCCTCCGCCTAGCTAATCAACATCTGTTACAGCAGAACGAGGAGCTTTTGAAGCTCCTACAACGTTCTTAGGAGGCACGACCGGCCCAAGAAGGTCAGAATAACCCACCTCACAGAGAACAGCAACACCTCGATCCCCTCAGAGAAGTTAATGAGGGAGGAAAAAATAGCCAGACCTTAGGACAGGTTCCCCATCAACCTCTTGGGAATGGGCACAATGAAGAAGTGCAAAGTCAAAACGATGGGGGTGAGAGGAATGACTTTTTCCCTTACCAGCAGGAGAGGAGAGAACAATACTGGGAGCAGTGCTTCAAGGACATCCAGCAAGAGCTCAGCCACATGAAGGAAGCTATGAAGAGTAAAGCCCAGTAAAAATGGATGCCCTGGTGCAATAGACCGAGTCTCATTTCACTACTAGTGTGCTACATTTTCCCCTCCCCCTAAATTTTAGAATGCCGCAGATAGAAGTTTTTGATGGGACAAAAGACCTCATGAATCACCTCAATACCTACAAGAACTAGATGGAGCTACATGGATATCAAGATCCTGTGCGCTGTAGAGCCTTTCCTATCACATTGAAGGGATCAGCCCTAACGCGGTTCAATAGGTTCCCCCCGCTTCGATATCTTCTTTTAAGGAGCTTTCCATATCCTTTGTATATCACTTCATAAGAGCTTGGACATATCGAAAGCCGAGCTACTACTTACTGAATGTGAAACAAGGACCCCAAGAGAACCTCAGGTCTTATGTCCAAAGGTTCAATTCGGAGTCACTAAAAGTAGATGTCCCAAATGAAAAGTTTGTCATCATCGCATTTATAGCTGAGTTAGGCATGTAGTCCACAGATTTGATGTTCTCTATTTCGAAGAACCCTCAGGCCAGTATGGCTGAGGTGCTGGCCAAGGCAAAAAAATACATAAACAGCGAGGAAGTACTCCTCTCAAAGGTAGGGAGCTCGTCCATGCAAAAAGACAAAGGAAAAGAAGAAAGGAAGAGGAGCCAAAGTCCCAAAAGAGAAAGAGTTAGAGATAGGTCTCCAAGAAAAGACAGGGATCGCTCCCTCTAGAGGAGGGGAGACGTCAAAGATCGCCTAGGACCACCGCAGCCAGAGTTGCAGTTGAGATACGCACCTCGGCAGCCCCCTCATCTCACTATAACAATATCACAGATCTTTTATGAGGTGCAGAACGATAAATTCCTAAGGTAGCCACCCCGGATGAAAGCAGACCCGACAAAAAGAGATTCCATGAAGTATTGCGAGTACCGTAGAGATCATGGTCACCACACTGATGATTGCATCCAATTAAAGAAAGAGATCGAGTTTCTGATCCAATGGGGGCAGTTGCGTCGCTACGTAGCTCAAGATAATCAGAACCGTGCTCCGCCACCTCCACTACTTCAACAACAAGCTCCTGTGCAACACCAGCAACCCCTAGGGAAAATCAGAGTAATATTCGAGGGATTCGCAGAGGGCGGGGAGTCCAGTTCAACCAGGAAGGCTCACATGCGTAGAATTAGAGCTAGCGAAACATTGGAAGTACACATTGTGTCCAAGGCACATTGGCTGAGCACAACCATCACTTTTTCAGACTCAGACTTAGAAGGTTACCAATATCTCCATGATGATCCACTTGTGGTAAGAGCAGTTGTGGCAAATAGAACTGTTCACCGAGTTCTAATTGACAACGGGAGTTCGGCCGACATCATTTTTACTTCTGCTTTTGAAAAAATGGGCATAGGCAGGGAGAAGTTGGAACCAGTCTGCACTCACCTATTGGGGTTCGTAGGAGAGAGGATATTGTCCCTGGGCTCAATCCAGCTAGTCCTTCCTATGGGAGACCCACCTTGCCAGGCCACCACCACAGTAAGATTCCTGGTGGTTGATGCCCCTTCTGCATACAATATGCTACTCAGGAGACACACCCTCAACGCGATGAAGGCAATCCCCTCAGCCTATCACCTGATGATAAAGTTTTCAACAGAGAATGGGGTTGGAGTAGTCCGAGGAGACCAGCGTGTAGCAAGGGAGTGCTACATGACCTCGGTGAAGTAGAAAGAAGTTGAAAATGTCCAGTTAGATGAGTTCGATATGAGAGACAAACTGGACACTAGGTCAACGCCAACAGAGGAACTGGAGTCTGTTCAGCTTGATGAGAAGCCAGAGCACCTCGTTTACGTTGAATCCAAACTAAGCAGGGAGATAAAAGATCTTCTCATCCAATTCCTAAAGGACAACATGAGGGTATTTGCCTGGAAACAGGAGGACATTGAAGGGGTTGACCCTTCAATTATCACACATAAGTTAAGTGTGAATCCTACCTGCAAACCTATCAAGCAGAAACGAAGAAGTTTTACCTCAGAGCGCCAAAAGGCAATCAACGAGGAAGTCAGCAAGCTTCTCCACGCCAAAGCCATCAAGGAAGTTGACTACCCTACCTGGTTAGCCAATGTGGTTCTTGTCAAAAAAGCCAATGGCAAGTAGCGATTTTGTATTGACTTCACAGACCTCAATCGGGCATGCCCCAAGGACAGCTTTCCATTACGTCGGATCAACCTAATAGTGGATGCCACAGCTCTACACGAGCTCCTCAGCTTCATGGACGTTTTCTCAGGATATAATCAAATCAGGATGGATCCAGCAGACCAAGAGAAGGCCTCTTTGTGACTGAGCATGAAATGTATTGTTATCAGGTTATGCATTTCGGGTTAAAAAACGCAGGAGCCACCTACCAGCGTTTAGTGAATCAAATGTTCCAGAGGTAAATTGGGATGAACATGGAGGTCTATATCTACGGTATGATGGTAAATTCGCTGAAAGCGGAGCTCCACATTACGCATTTTACCGAATTGTTCCAGGTCCTTAGGGAATACAAGATGAAACTCAACCCTGTGAAATGTGCCTTCGAAGTGTTCGCAGAGAAGTTTCTGGGCTTCATAGTCAGTAGTAGAGGGATTGAGGCTAACCCCGAAAAGGTTAAAGCAGTTCTAGATATGCAACCACCGTCTAATGTGAGGGAGGTCCAGCGCCTGACAGGAAGAATAGCTGCCTTAAGTCGTTTTGTCTCCAGATCGAGCGACAAGTGTTAACCTTTCTTTCAGGTCCTAAAAAAGGTGTTCCAATGGGATGCCCGATGTGAAGAAGCATTCAAAGCCTTGAAGGCTTACCTGAGCTCCCCTTCAGTCCTGATAAGTTCCTTGGAGGGGGAGATACTAACCCTCTATCTAGCTGTTTCAGATTTCTCAACTAGTGCAGCTTTGGTGAGGGAGTGAGACAGGTCCCAACAACCAGTCTATTACTGCAGCAGAGCTCTGAGGGGGGGGGCAGAGGAGAGGTATCCAAAAATGAAAAAGCTTATTTTAGTATTGGTAATTACGACTAGGAGACTTAGACCCTATTTCCATACTCATACCATCGAGGTTCCAACAGAACAACCAATGAAACAAGTGCTGCATAAGCCAGAGTCCTCGAGGAGGCTGATAAAGTGGGTCATAGAGTTCAGCGAGTTTGACATCAGATTTAAACCTAGAATTGTGGTCAAAGGTTAAGTTTTAGTAGATTTCATCGCTGAATTTACAACACCAGCACCTATGGAAGCAACGCAGCTAGTACCTGACCTTCCTGCATGGAAGCTCTCTATGGATGGAGCTGCTAATGCTCAAGGAAGTGGCGCAGGCCTGATACTAACCTATTCAGATGGGATAGACGTCGAGTACGACCTCAGATTTGGGTTTAAAGCTTCAAACAATGAGGCAGAGTATGAAATCGTCATTGTCGGGCTTAATCTTACTCACTCGATGGAAGTTGAGCAGTTGGAGATTTGCAGTGATTCTCAGTTGGTGGTAAAATAGATAGAGGAGATTTATGAAACTAAAGGTGGGAAGATGGTCTTTTACCTCAGAAAGGCACAAGAGTTGATCAAGAAGTTCGTGCAAGTTAAGATTAGATATGTTCTAAGAATCGAGAACTCGCAAGTAGATGCTTTGGCAAGATTAGCAACAACCTCGCAGGAGAGCTTGGACAGGCTAATTCCAGTAGAGCACCTTGCAGAACTGTCTGTGTGTATTGAGGATGAAGAAGCACTACCTGTGCAAGCCCCACCAAGCTAGATGGACCCCATCATAGGGTACCTTCAACATGGAACTTTGCCAGAAGATCCCAAAGAAGTTGCCAAGCTAAGAACCAAGTCAGCTAGATTTTCTATTTTGCAGGAAAACTTATACAAGCGAGCTTTTCAACATCTCTTCTTAAGTGTGTAGGGGGAGGGGGTGAAGACGCCAATTACAAACTCAGAGAGATTCACGAGGGAGTTTGTGGCAACCACATAGGAGCCCGGGATCTGGCAGGGAAAACGTTAAGGCAGGGGTACTACTGGGCCACAATGCTCAAGGATGGTTCAGATCTAGTCAAAAGGTGCAAGATCTGCCAAATACACGCCAACATCCTCCATTGTCCACCATAGCTCCTAACCCTAGTTATTAGCCCATGGCCCTTCCAATAATGGGGTTTAGACATCTTAGGACTCCTTCCTACCAACGTGGGGTAATGTAAGTTCGCCATTGTTGGGGTGGACTACTTCACCAAATGGGCAGAAGTAGAACCCTTAGCTACGATTACGGAGCAGAAAATTCAGAACTTCACGTGAAAATCAATAATTTGCAGGTTTGGTATTCTCAGGGCAATTGTCTGTGACAACGGAAAGCAATTCGACAACCCTAAGTTCAGGAAATTTTGTGCTGAGCTCAAGATTAAGAATTACTTTTCAACTTCAGCTCATCCTCAATCCAACGGACAAGCAGAGGTCACTATCAGGACAATAAAAGCGGCCCTGAAAACCAAGTTGGAAGACCTAAAGGGTATATGAGTGGAACACCTCCCAGAAGTATTATGGGCCTACAGAACAACTGTCAGGTCAGCTACTCAAGAAACACCATTTGTCTTGGCCTTTGGAACTGAAGTAGTGGCAGCCGTTGAGGTTGGGCTTCCATCCCCCAGGACTGAATTCACAGACGATGGACGTAATGACGAGTCACTTCTATTGAGTTTAGATCTCTTGGAAGAGAAGAGGGAGGCAGCTCTGCATCGCATCAGGGACTACCAAAGGAAAGCAGCCAGGTACTATGACAGAAAGGTTAGACACAGAAGCTTCAAAGTGGGAGACCTGGTACTCAGAAAACTTTTGTTAACAAGAAAGGACCATACTCATGGGAAGCTAGGGCCTAATTGGGAAGCTCCTTATATCATCTCACGGGTGGTCAGACCAGGGAACTATGAGTTACAAACAGAGGAAGGGGAAATCCTACCTCACTCTTGAAATGCAGAACATCTTAAGAGATTTTTTTCCGTAAGCCACTTCTATAATTTGATTGTTCTCAATAAAATTACAAGTCTTTGATTCATCCCTATGAGATTTCATAAAACGAGCTCAACAGCTCAAGATGAACTTCTCAGTTCATAAAACGAGCTCAATCGCTCGCGATGAATTGCTCAATTCATAAAACAAGCTCAACAATTCGTGATGAACTGCTCAGTTCATAAAACAAGCTCAACAGCTCGCGATGAACTTCTCAGTTCATCAAACGAGCTCAACAACTCACGATGAACTTCTTAGTTCATCAAACGAGCTCAACAGCTCACGCAGACAAGCTCTAAATGGCTTTCAATGGATTCTTCAGTTCTACTGACCATTCCAAACTTGCTTACTTCGAGGAAGTCTAAAGGACCCTTTGAAGCGGGGGCAAGGGAAAAGAGAAGGCACGACAAGCAAGTGAAGCTACAACAAAAATCTCAAATCTACTTCAAATGGCCAAGAGTTGAACATTGGCATCAAATTTACATTTAAAAGCAAAGAGTCCCAACCATGTAAAAAAAAAAAAGAGAGATATCTCCCTTAGGATTTAAATAGAAGTAGGAGGAGAGAAGCCTGATAAGCCAGCAGTTGACTCTCCTAGTAGAGTAGCAAGCAAGCTTCCTGGTTGATCAGTAATAAAGTTCTCTGGAAGACCAGAAGCTGGGATCTCAGTTTCTGCTCCTGGCGAGCTTTGGGCAAGAGCCCTGGTCATAAGATCTGTAGCAAGAGGAATAACAAGAGATGAAGTGGAAGAACTGTAAGGGAGTTGGGCAGCTACTTGGACAGGAACAGTTTCTAGAGTAAGGACAACTGGGGCAACCGAAGAAAGGGAGGAGCACAGAGTCGGAGGGACTGGCGTANTGGAAGTTGAGCAGTTGGAGATTTGCAGTGATTCTCAGTTGGTGGTAAAATAGATAGAGGAGATTTATGAAACTAAAGGTGGGAAGATGGTCTTTTACCTCAGAAAGGCACAAGAGTTGATCAAGAAGTTCGTGCAAGTTAAGATTAGATATGTTCTAAGAATCGAGAACTCGCAAGTAGATGCTTTGGCAAGATTAGCAACAACCTCGCAGGAGAGCTTGGACAGGCTAATTCCAGTAGAGCACCTTGCAGAACTGTCTGTGTGTATTGAGGATGAAGAAGCACTACCTGTGCAAGCCCCACCAAGCTAGATGGACCCCATCATAGGGTACCTTCAACATGGAACTTTGCCAGAAGATCCCAAAGAAGTTGCCAAGCTAAGAACCAAGTCAGCTAGATTTTCTATTTTGCAGGAAAACTTATACAAGCGAGCTTTTCAACATCTCTTCTTAAGTGTGTAGGGGGAGGGGGTGAAGACGCCAATTACAAACTCAGAGAGATTCACGAGGGAGTTTGTGGCAACCACATAGGAGCCCGGGATCTGGCAGGGAAAACGTTAAGGCAGGGGTACTACTGGGCCACAATGCTCAAGGATGGTTCAGATCTAGTCAAAAGGTGCAAGATCTGCCAAATACACGCCAACATCCTCCATTGTCCACCATAGCTCCTAACCCTAGTTATTAGCCCATGGCCCTTCCAATAATGGGGTTTAGACATCTTAGGACTCCTTCCTACCAACGTGGGGTAATGTAAGTTCGCCATTGTTGGGGTGGACTACTTCACCAAATGGGCAGAAGTAGAACCCTTAGCTACGATTACGGAGCAGAAAATTCAGAACTTCACGTGAAAATCAATAATTTGCAGGTTTGGTATTCTCAGGGCAATTGTCTGTGACAACGGAAAGCAATTCGACAACCCTAAGTTCAGGAAATTTTGTGCTGAGCTCAAGATTAAGAATTACTTTTCAACTTCAGCTCATCCTCAATCCAACGGACAAGCAGAGGTCACTATCAGGACAATAAAAGCGGCCCTGAAAACCAAGTTGGAAGACCTAAAGGGTATATGAGTGGAACACCTCCCAGAAGTATTATGGGCCTACAGAACAACTGTCAGGTCAGCTACTCAAGAAACACCATTTGTCTTGGCCTTTGGAACTGAAGTAGTGGCAGCCGTTGAGGTTGGGCTTCCATCCCCCAGGACTGAATTCACAGACGATGGACGTAATGACGAGTCACTTCTATTGAGTTTAGATCTCTTGGAAGAGAAGAGGGAGGCAGCTCTGCATCGCATCAGGGACTACCAAAGGAAAGCAGCCAGGTACTATGACAGAAAGGTTAGACACAGAAGCTTCAAAGTGGGAGACCTGGTACTCAGAAAACTTTTGTTAACAAGAAAGGACCATACTCATGGGAAGCTAGGGCCTAATTGGGAAGCTCCTTATATCATCTCACGGGTGGTCAGACCAGGGAACTATGAGTTACAAACAGAGGAAGGGGAAATCCTACCTCACTCTTGAAATGCAGAACATCTTAAGAGATTTTTTTCCGTAAGCCACTTCTATAATTTGATTATTCTCAATAAAATTACAAGTCTTTGATTCATCCCTATGAGATTTCATAAAACGAGCTCAACAGCTCAAGATGAACTTCTCAGTTCATAAAACGAGCTCAATCGCTCGCGATGAATTGCTCAATTCATAAAACAAGCTCAACAATTCGTGATGAACTGCTCAGTTCATAAAACAAGCTCAACAGCTCGCGATGAACTTCTCAGTTCATCAAACGAGCTCAACAACTCACGATGAACTTCTTAGTTCATCAAACGAGCTCAACAGCTCACGCAGACAAGCTCTAAATGGCTTTCAATGGATTCTTCAGTTCTACTGACCATTCCAAACTTGCTTACTTCGAGGAAGTCTAAAGGACCCTTTGAAGCGGGGGCAAGGGAAAAGAGAAGGCACGACAAGCAAGTGAAGCTACAACAAAAATCTCAAATCTACTTCAAATGGCCAAGAGTTGAACATTGGCATCAAATTTACATTTAAAAGCAAAGAGTCCCAACCATGTAAAAAAAAAAAAGAGAGATATCTCCCTTAGGATTTAAATAGAAGTAGGAGGAGAGAAGCCTGATAAGCCAGCAGTTGACTCTCCTAGTAGAGTAGCAAGCAAGCTTCCTGGTTGATCAGTAATAAAGTTCTCTGGAAGACCAGAAGCTGGGATCTCAGTTTCTGCTCCTGGCGAGCTTTGGGCAAGAGCCCTGGTCATAAGATCTGTAGCAAGAGGAATAACAAGAGATGAAGTGGAAGAACTGTAAGGGAGTTGGGCAGCTACTTGGACAGGAACAGTTTCTAGAGTAAGGACAACTGGGGCAACCGAAGAAAGGGAGGAGCACAGAGTCGGAGGGACTGGCGCATCACCAAGAAGAAGCTCAGGATCCACACCCGCATCCCCTGTGTTAGCCTCTTCCTCCTCGTGTTGAGGAGGAATCTCAAAGTCGAAGCTCAAGTTAGGGTACGCTTCTTCAGCCCGTTCTTGAAAGGCAAGTCCTCCAGTAGCCCATTTAGTTGTAATGTCATCCATTAGCTTATCAACGAGGGCATCCTTCTTCTTCACCACGACCTTTTGTGCCTCAAGCTCATTTTGAAGAGTGTCATTCACCTCAGCCAGGACGTCGTACTCCTTTTTCATGTTCCTGTAAGAGCTTAGGGCCTCCGATGTTTCCTGACTAGCTTTGGCCCAGGCATCAATCTTAAGCTTGAGCTCTTTTTGAATTTTCTCTTCATTCGCTTCTAAGGTCTCAATGGTTGAAGTTTGCTTTTCCACTTGTGTTTGCAAGTCCTGAATTTGGATTTGGAAGTCATGATTGGCAAAGGCTAGCTCGGCACATTTGAGTTCAAAAGCCCTTGTAGAGCTTTTCAGGTCTCGGATTCGACTTAACAACCCCTTCGTGTAGATGGCCATCCGGGAGCAAGGGCAGCAAGGATTGAAAATTCAACATAAAGCGATTGCCAAAAGATGGAGTTACTAAACAAATGAAAGGAGAACTTATCGTAGCAGCCCCATGCAAAGTTGCGTTGACAGAGTTCTCAAGTGGCAAGGCTGCAGCCCTCTGGACATCAGAGAGGGGAATGATGGAGTCAAGAGCACCTACAGCGAGCTCAGCATCATCCAGGAAAGAGTCATCCCCTTTCTCGTCCTTAGCCTGCTTCCCCTTCTCATTCTTGGGACTTTTTCGGGAAGGTAATAGAGACTTCCCAGGCAGCCCAGAAGAAACATAGACAAGCAAGACTTGAGTCACTGACACTAATGCCTTCTCGACCTCAGTTGGAGTGGGGGAGGTCGACTCAGGAGCCCCCTTAGGAGTAAGAAGGAGCCCATGGGGAGAAGAGGTCTTGACAGGTGGTGAAACACTTGGTGATGGGATAAACACCATTTGAGCAGGTATAGTGGAAGCGGAAGGCACACCTACCTTGGAGGCCTTAGCGGGAGGAAGGATGTTGCCGCTAGAACCAAGCTCGGCCTTATGCTTAGCCCCACCCCTGCTTTTCTTTAACAGGGCAACCTTAGCCTCAAGCACNTCGACAACCCTAAGTTCAGGAAATTTTGTGCTGAGCTCAAGATTAAGAATTACTTTTCAACTTCAGCTCATCCCCAATCCAACGGACAAACAGAGGTCACTATCAGGACTATAAAAATGGCCCTGAAAACCAAGTTGGAAGACCTAAATGGTACANGGGAAGGCCGCATAGTGGAAGAGCCTAGAAGCATAAGAACAAGTTAAAAAAAAAAAGAGGGAGAAGAACAAGAGGCAAAAAGCCTAAAGGCAGGAGAGAGGAAACAAACCTACAACTTCCTCAGCATTGACGACGGAAAGAGGAATGAGATTCTCAATCTTCACCTCACGAGGGCTAAAATAAAGCTCTACAAGAACTTGGGGCTGGATGAGCTCTAAATATCTTTCTGAATTACAGTTGGCCAAACTCCTTAAAATTCGCTCATCTACAGCGCTGAGTTCTGGTCTGATGCCTGAAAAATAAAACCNAGTATTATGGGCCTACAGAACAACTGTCAGGTCAGCTACTCAAGAAACACCATTTGTCTTGGCCTTTGGAACTGAAGTAGTGGCAGCCGTTGAGGTTGGGCTTCCATCCCCCAGGACTGAATTCACAGACGATGGACGTAATGACGAGTCACTTCTATTGAGTTTAGATCTCTTGGAAGAGAAGAGGGAGGCAGCTCTGCATCGCATCAGGGACTACCAAAGGAAAGCAGCCAGGTACTATGACAGAAAGGTTAGACACAGAAGCTTCAAAGTGGGAGACCTGGTACTCAGAAAACTTTTGTTAACAAGAAAGGACCATACTCATGGGAAGCTAGGGCCTAATTGGGAAGCTCCTTATATCATCTCACGGGTGGTCAGACCAGGGAACTATGAGTTACAAACAGAGGAAGGGGAAATCCTACCTCACTCTTGAAATGCAGAACATCTTAAGAGATTTTTTTCCGTAAGCCACTTCTATAATTTGATTATTCTCAATAAAATTACAAGTCTTTGATTCATCCCTATGAGATTTCATAAAACGAGCTCAACAGCTCAAGATGAACTTCTCAGTTCATAAAACGAGCTCAATCGCTCGCGATGAATTGCTCAATTCATAAAACAAGCTCAACAATTCGTGATGAACTGCTCAGTTCATAAAACAAGCTCAACAGCTCGCGATGAACTTCTCAGTTCATCAAACGAGCTCAACAACTCACGATGAACTTCTTAGTTCATCAAACGAGCTCAACAGCTCACGCAGACAAGCTCTAAATGGCTTTCAATGGATTCTTCAGTTCTACTGACCATTCCAAACTTGCTTACTTCGAGGAAGTCTAAAGGACCCTTTGAAGCGGGGGCAAGGGAAAAGAGAAGGCACGACAAGCAAGTGAAGCTACAACAAAAATCTCAAATCTACTTCAAATGGCCAAGAGTTGAACATTGGCATCAAATTTACATTTAAAAGCAAAGAGTCCCAACCATGTAAAAAAAAAAAAGAGAGATATCTCCCTTAGGATTTAAATAGAAGTAGGAGGAGAGAAGCCTGATAAGCCAGCAGTTGACTCTCCTAGTAGAGTAGCAAGCAAGCTTCCTGGTTGATCAGTAATAAAGTTCTCTGGAAGACCAGAAGCTGGGATCTCAGTTTCTGCTCCTGGCGAGCTTTGGGCAAGAGCCCTGGTCATAAGATCTGTAGCAAGAGGAATAACAAGAGATGAAGTGGAAGAACTGTAAGGGAGTTGGGCAGCTACTTGGACAGGAACAGTTTCTAGAGTAAGGACAACTGGGGCAACCGAAGAAAGGGAGGAGCACAGAGTCGGAGGGACTGGCGCATCACCAAGAAGAAGCTCAGGATCCACACCCGCATCCCCTGTGTTAGCCTCTTCCTCCTCGTGTTGAGGAGGAATCTCAAAGTCGAAGCTCAAGTTAGGGTACGCTTCTTCAGCCCGTTCTTGAAAGGCAAGTCCTCCAGTAGCCCATTTAGTTGTAATGTCATCCATTAGCTTATCAACGAGGGCATCCTTCTTCTTCACCACGACCTTTTGTGCCTCAAGCTCATTTTGAAGAGTGTCATTCACCTCAGCCAGGACGTCGTACTCCTTTTTCATGTTCCTGTAAGAGCTTAGGGCCTCCGATGTTTCCTGACTAGCTTTGGCCCAGGCATCAATCTTAAGCTTGAGCTCTTTTTGAATTTTCTCTTCATTCGCTTCTAAGGTCTCAATGGTTGAAGTTTGCTTTTCCACTTGTGTTTGCAAGTCCTGAATTTGGATTTGGAAGTCATGATTGGCAAAGGCTAGCTCGGCACATTTGAGTTCAAAAGCCCTTGTAGAGCTTTTCAGGTCTCGGATTCGACTTAACAACCCCTTCGTGTAGATGGCCATCCGGGAGCAAGGGCAGCAAGGATTGAAAATTCAACATAAAGCGATTGCCAAAAGATGGAGTTACTAAACAAATGAAAGGAGAACTTATCGTAGCAGCCCCATGCAAAGTTGCGTTGACAGAGTTCTCAAGTGGCAAGGCTGCAGCCCTCTGGACATCAGAGAGGGGAATGATGGAGTCAAGAGCACCTACAGCGAGCTCAGCATCATCCAGGAAAGAGTCATCCCCTTTCTCGTCCTTAGCCTGCTTCCCCTTCTCATTCTTGGGACTTTTTCGGGAAGGTAATAGAGACTTCCCAGGCAGCCCAGAAGAAACATAGACAAGCAAGACTTGAGTCACTGACACTAATGCCTTCTCGACCTCAGTTGGAGTGGGGGAGGTCGACTCAGGAGCCCCCTTAGGAGTAAGAAGGAGCCCATGGGGAGAAGAGGTCTTGACAGGTGGTGAAACACTTGGTGATGGGATAAACACCATTTGAGCAGGTATAGTGGAAGCGGAAGGCACACCTACCTTGGAGGCCTTAGCGGGAGGAAGGATGTTGCCGCTAGAACCAAGCTCGGCCTTATGCTTAGCCCCACCCCTGCTTTTCTTTAACAGGGCAACCTTAGCCTCAAGCACTTCTTGGGAAGGCCGCATAGTGGAAGAGCCTAGAAGCATAAGAACAAGTTAAAAAAAAAAAGAGGGAGAAGAACAAGAGGCAAAAAGCCTAAAGGCAGGAGAGAGGAAACAAACCTACAACTTCCTCAGCATTGACGACGGAAAGAGGAATGAGATTCTCAATCTTCACCTCACGAGGGCTAAAATAAAGCTCTACAAGAACTTGGGGCTGGATGAGCTCTAAATATCTTTCTGAATTACAGTTGGCCAAACTCCTTAAAATTCGCTCATCTACAGCGCTGAGTTCTGGTCTGATGCCTGAAAAATAAAACCAGTCAGCCAAGAAGGATACTAAAGATCATCCTAACTTGCTCAAGAAAAGGCTCACCCAAGTTATCTGGGACAGACCAACCCCGAGGAATTGGAAGAGTATCAGTCACATCGGTGGAGTTTAACTCTCAGTCTCTCTCCCACACAAAAAAGAATAGTTTCTTCCAACCTTTATGGGAGCTCAGGAGGTCAAAGATAAGAATTTTGGTTTTCACGCGCTTGGAGATGTACAAAAATCGTCAGAGGGAGTGTACTTGACGTTGAAAAATTTCACGAGCAAAGGAACAGTAGGGACCCAAAGACCATACGTTTTGAAGAAAACAAAAAGGCCTACCAACACATCCCATAAATTAGGAGAGAGCTGAGCAGGGCAGACGTTGAAATGCTACAATACACCTTTAATAAAGGGATGCATGAGAAATCGAAGGCTATTCTCAAAGGCGGCCATAAAGAAGCAAGTTTTCTTGGGAATGGAAGAATTATATCGAGTGTACATGTCAGGACTCCAGAACTGCACACCTTGGGGAAAGCCAAAACGACCAGNCTATGAGATTTCATAAAACGAGCTCAACAGCTCAAGATGAACTTCTCAGTTCATAAAACGAGCTCAATCGCTCGCGATGAATTGCTCAATTCATAAAACAAGCTCAACAATTCGTGATGAACTGCTCAGTTCATAAAACAANGAATCCACCCCGGGGAAGTTGTCAATTTCTTGACCCACCTCTCCCAGTTTAGAATCCACC
The DNA here is from genome assembly GCA_963454935.2 of Ilex paraguariensis. Lineage (NCBI taxonomy): Eukaryota > Viridiplantae > Streptophyta > Magnoliopsida > Aquifoliales > Aquifoliaceae > Ilex > Ilex paraguariensis. The sequence goes on from CAUOFW020003236.1 coordinate 205,507, forward strand.
TCAACAGATTTGTCTTTCATCAGAGAAATCGATGAGCCAGTGGCCTCAGACGAAGTAGACATAACTGGGTTAGAAAAAGGAAGCCTAAAAGACCTGTAAAGTGGGGGAACCTCTAAGAAACACTCTGTAAGAGTCAGGGGGCAAGACACCAATGACTTATAATGAAAATCATAGCCGTAGAATAAGGGTCTAAGAAGAGGGGAATGCTAGATAAAGAAAGATTTTGATTCCTAAAATAACAGAACCAATAAGTCCAAAAATGTAATAATCATCTCAAATTTGAGGGATCCAGAACGAGGAATTGCGAAAAAGAGGAAAGACATACCTAGACAAAGATCAACGATGCTCTAAAGCTCGAGAACAAAATCTGAGAACAAGCCTCGCTAAGCCTTCAAACCAAATTGGGGGAAATCGTCTTTGTGAAAAACCCTAAGAATAATTGCAAATCGGGGAAGAAGAAATTGCAAGGGAATAGAGGGAGAAAGAGGCCAGAAAGAAGTCGAAGATTGAGGGGAAGTCATTTAAAGCTAATAGTACTAAGGGATTCAAAATGGACAGTGTGCACAAGAAACGAGGGGAGAAATGATTGATGAGAATCGCCAAAATTATGTTTGCACGGATATCAAGGACGCCTAATAAAGGTCTAATCTACCTAAATTTGAGCTCAGCCCTTGTCCAAGCTAGCTTGACCAAAAGCTGGGGGGCAACTGATGATACCGTGGGAAAAATTTTCAAGTATGAGCTCAAACAAGGAGGCCAAACAAGTCACACAAAGCTCAGAGGGTCAGAGCTAAAGCTCCCCCCCCAGACAAGCCAATAGCGGGAAAGCAGAGAGGACAACTGGAGAAAGCAGAAATGACAACCGGATATTAGCAGGAACCCTATAGGCGGCAGAGAGTCGTATTCAAGGCAAATAACCCCAAAACAGCCAAGATCCTCTCCCAAAAATCAAGGAGAATCCCCCGAATAAATGACATGAATTTTGGTGCAAATCCCACGGAACTAGGAGCTGCTTTATAAATATTGTACGATGCCTCTAGTAAAACGTGTGTGTATAACCCTAGGGAGACCTGAGGTTGAGAGGAGGAAAAAAACACATTCCCCACTTCTGTAACAAGAAAAATCAAAATTTTCATTCAAGAGTGGACTAGCCGAGCTTCTGGGCCGGTGAACCACTTTAATATCACTATGCAATCTCCCCCATTCCCCAATAATTCATACTCGGTTTTCATGAGCCTTGTAGCTCAGTTCTAGGTCACCGGAAGTCATTCATCCTCTCTACTTTATTTGCACGAGTTTACACCATCAAAAATAAAATTTAAAGAGATTTTAATTGCGAAAAATAAAATTATTTTATTTATTTTTTAGATATGAATTGTATTATAATTTATTAAATAAATTTCTGTTTCTGTGGCTAACTCGAATGCTATGCACATCTATAAAGGCCAGAATAAAAGCCTTTTATTGCAGATAAGTGTTTGCATTTTTCATCAATGATTTGGTTGGCTGTTTATTTTGGTCACATCTTTTAAGGTGATGGACCACACAAAGGTACACCACTCCACAAAGCAAAAGAGTAATTGGAGTCTGTTGATTCAGACTTCACAGTGCAAAAGAAATCTGCTAAAAGTTTGTGTTACGTAAATGTTGGTGAGGGCCTTTTTAAGGGCACCACATACATTTAATGCCAACAACTTTTAGTGGTCTCCACAACTGTGATACCTTTCATAACTTTTTTAGTGATTAAAGTGGGCAAATTATTTCAGACTTACAAACCAGCAGATTTTGATATTTTTTTTTGGTATGGCCGAACTTAAAAAAAAAATAGGGTAATTTTGGATGCATCTCTAGTAAGGTTGATAATTGAATCGAATTATTCGAACTTGACTTATATTTTAAATGAGTTAAACTTGAATAATTTTTTAGATTTATTTAGACAATAAGCTTAAAAAAAACTTCAATTTAAACTCACAAAATTTGACTCGTTTATATGTAAAATAGTCAAATTATTTGGACTTAGCTCAGGTTCAGCTCATTTTGAGTTCGTCTCGGACTCGACTCATTTAGAGCTTGAACAATTTTTTGAGTTCAACTCAAGTTTGATGTCGATGCTTAGTATGGCTTACATTGGCAATGGATGGAAGTGGTTGAGGGTTTAGGGTGAGAATTGAGAGAGAGATCACACTTAAAAGTGACAAATAGGGTAGATGTTGGCATCGGGTTGCAATAGTGGTTGCGGCAATGACTAGCAATGGTGGAGAGAGAGAGAGAGAGAGGATTGTGATTTTGAAGTTCTAGGGGATGAGTTTTGAGAAGGGATGGGTGGTCACCGGTGGTGGAAGTGATTGCTGGTGTTGCAAAGGTGAGAGGTGCTCATCGGTGTTGTCGTGTGTCTAAGATTTTGATGGTATTTTTGATTTTTATTTATGCAATTTGTTTGGACGGTAAAATACCATTTATAAATACTAAAATTTATAGTTAAATCAATAACAATGATTGATCAAATCAATAAATTAAGTCAGTAATTTAAGTTTCCGTAACATTGTTGTTCAAAAAATTGAAAGACCACCAAAGTTGACATTGATTAATCAAGTTATCCGTTGTAGGTAGCTTACTAATTGGCGTAGGGTCACATGGCATATGTGCATGACTATTTTTAGGTTGTTCACACCCCCTAGCATTCACTTTTCATGTCCACTTGACTTCTATATATATATGTATTATGGAGTACGAATCGAATTTATATGCAGAGCCTCTTCTCACTTGGCTTTGCTCAAGTTTATTCTCTTCCACTTGAATACTTTGTCTGTTTTGTTTTCTCTTTCTAATTGTCATCTCTACACTTTCTTCTCAAAATTCTTTATACACTTTTGTTTCTTTCCATGTGGCCCAACTCCTTTTCATCCCAGCTCTTGATATTCAAGGCATGAACCAAGGGCGGAACTAAAAATTTTGTCCAGGTTATATAATTTATTTAAAAATTTTAATTTTTTTCTCCCAATCAATAAAAAATAAAATAATATATTTAAATTTACTATGTTGTATTTGATACTTAAAGATTGTAAAATATTAAAAAGGTCAAACGTCAGTAAATATAACGTATACAAATAAATAAAATAAAAAAAGAGACTAATTACAATCCTTCAAAACAAATGAGATTGAATACATGCATGAAAGATACTATATGCTTTCTCTATATAATCAATCAAATGATTAATCATTGATCACTCATTCAATTATGTAATCTAGTTTTCATAATCTTTGTAGCTTAAAAAATAAATTTGTCATGTTAAAAATTTATCTAGATGTATCTATATAGCGTCGAAAGGTGTCTAAAAGTTTACAGTTATTTAGGTAGGACTATACTAATTGATAGAACAAAAAATAATAGGGTTGACATATTTAAATACTAGTTATTGCTTGTGCCTGAAGGCACATAGTNCCACCAAAGTTGACATTGATTAATCAAGTTATCCGTTGTAGGTAGCTTACTAATTGGCGTAGGGTCACATGGCATATGTGCATGACTATTTTTAGGTTGTTCACACCCCCTAGCATTCACTTTTCATGTCCACTTGACTTCTATATATATATGTATTATGGAGTACGAATCGAATTTATATGCAGAGCCTCTTCTCACTTGGCTTTGCTCAAGTTTATTCTCTTCCACTTGAATACTTTGTCTGTTTTGTTTTCTCTTTCTAATTGGCATCTCTACACTTTCTTCTCAAAATTCTTTATACACTTTTGTTTCTTTCCATGTGGCCCAACTCCTTTTCATCCCAGCTCTTGATATTCAAGGCATGAACCAAGGGCGGAACTAAAAATTTTGTCCAGGTTATATAATTTATTTAAAAATTTTAATTTTTTTCTCCCAATCAATAAAAAATAAAATAATATATTTAAATTTACTATGTTGTATTTGATACTTAAAGATTGTAAAATATTAAAAAGGTCAAACGTCAGTAAATATAACGTATACAAATAAATAAAATAAAAAAAGAGACTAATTACAATCCTTCAAAACAAATGAGATTGAATACATGCATGAAAGATACTATATGCTTTCTCTATATAATCAATCAAATGATTAATCATTGATCACTCATTCAATTATGTAATCTAGTTTTCATAATCTTTGTAGCTTAAAAAATAAATTTGTCATGTTAAAAATTTATCTAGATGTATCTATATAGCGTCGAAAGGTGTCTAAAAGTTTACAGTTATTTAGGTAGGACTATACTAATTGATAGAACAAAAAATAATAGGGTTGACATATTTAAATACTAGTTATTGCTTGTGCCTGAAGGCACATAGTAACAAAAAAAGTAAACAATAAACATATTTGTATCCATATCCAAAATCAAATCACAAAACATAGAGAAGAGATAAAAGAATTTAAGTATCAATTTGTAGTGGGGATGAGAGGTGGTGGGCGGCGTTTCAAATGATAAGGAATTGAAGAAAAAAACACCATATAAACATTAGCATTCAACATGTTCAAGCACAACATCTATATAACAAAGTAGAATGAATTTGAATTTTGGAGACAAAGAGTGGTCTAGATCGTTTTGTGATAAAAAAAAAGCATCATCTAACAGACGACGTTATCTCAAACTGTCTCGAGCTATTGACGTCTCAGATCGTTTTGCTCCGACATACCACATTAACTCTTTTGAAATATTTTTGTTGCTCAAAATTTATGGTTTCAAAAATTGATATTCCAAAATTTATTCTCCCAAATCTTTTTCTTAAATCAAGCAAATCTCTCTCTCTCTCTCTCTCTCTCTCTCTCTCTCTCTCCCCTCTGTATCTCTTTCACGCTCAATTCACACAAAAAGTATCAAATTTTCACAATATTTTCCTTTATATCTCTATCTGTATCTCACGAAAATATTAGATAGTATCTGATTCAAGTAAATACCACATCTTTCTGTAAATAGATAGTATATATAACAGAGAGATATAGTATATTACGAAAATATTCCTTTGCATCTCTCTCTGAAGGAAAATTATGTAAAAAATATTAGATAGATAGTATATATCACGAAAATATTCATCTGTATCTCTCTCTTTCATTCAAGTAATACTACAAACACGAATCATACAAATTCAATAGTTAATTTTTTTTTCATAATTAATACAAAAAGCATAATTTACAAAAAAATTAATTTAACAAATAAAATATGCTTAACATGTAAAATATACAACATTAAATTTAAGTTATTGGGCAACTCAGATATCAAAATATATATTAAAGAAAATATGCTTAACATTTAAAATATACAAAATTAAATTCATATACAAACACGAATCATACAAATTCAATATTTAGTGAACAACACAAAGTAACAATATTTACTAAATAATTCAAATCTAAATATCTGAGAAAAATGATACAAAATTACAAGTGAGAGAAACGATACAAAATTAAGTAATACTATGAACACGAATCATACAAATTCAATATTTAGTGAACAACACGAATCAACAATTTTTACTAAATAAACTGATACTAAATAACGTTTAGTTTAAAAAAAATATACTAAAAATATAAATAATCGAGAAAAATGATATAAAATTAAAAGCACTACTATGAACTCGAATCATACAAATTCAATAGTTAGGTCGTATCTTTTGAAAGTCGATTGAATTTCTAATAGTTATATTTGGTTATTTGACAACATCCAAACTTAATTTATTTGTGGGAGTATTGTTTTAATTTTCATTCTATTAGTTAAGAATTTTGTTATTCTTTAGATAAAATTAATTATGAATGTTAAAATCGTGAATTTTGAATAAAAAACATAACATTGAATATTGTCAACTGATATAATTTGAATGTATAAAAAATAATGAAAGAAGACAATTAGTTTGAATGTATAAATATATTTATGAAATAAGAAAAAAAAAAGAACCAAACAAAATTGAAATAAGAAAAAAAAAACTAAAAACAAAACAAGTAAAAAAAATAAGCATGTCGAAACAAGAAAAAAGAAAAGAAAACAAAGAAGCAGATTGAAACAAAGAAAAAAATAAAGAAAAGAACGAAACAAGAAAAAAACAGAAACAAAGAAACAAATCAAAACAATAAGGAAAAAAAAAGGCAAGTAAAGATTAAAAGAACAAGTCAAACTATAAGATGCAAAACCAAATATAAAATAAAACAAGCATCAAGCACAAACACAAAGTCAAACAAAAAAAAAATAAAAAACACAGATGTAAAATTTTAACAAAATAAAAAAGAACAAATAATATAAAAATATCTATATAATAAAGTAGAACGAATATGAAATTTGAAGACAAAGAGTGGTTCACATCGGTTTTGTCACCAAAAAAAGCATCATCTAACGGATGATGTTCTCCTAAACTGTCTCTAACTATTGACGTCTCAGATCGTTTTGATCTAACGTACCACATTTACCATAATCAATTAAAAAATTTATTTTTTGCAATTGATTGCCTAAAATTTCAAGTTTTATTAACCACCCAACCTAATTTCTCTAATATCTTCGGTCTCTCCGTCTCTCTTTCTCTCTCTGAAATTCATTGTCTAATTTATTTTTCAATTTTTTTGTTGCCTAATAGCTCGAGATCCAAAATTCATTGCGTAAAAAAGACATCATCACACAACAATACAATATCAAAAACTAACTCAGCAATACCATATTCAGAAACGTACAATATCTAGGCATGAAAATAATCACACGTATTACGTATATCTAAAAAAAGAGAAAAGAACTTCAAAGCAATTTAACCAATTTAAACATCCAAAGCGCACAAAGACATAAAGAATGATAGAAGCTACAGCTAATGCAGATATAAAATAATCCCTTAGTCGTCCATATATTCAACAAATAAATACACAAATGGTTTCATAAATCAACTCAAATCACATAAGAATTGCATAATTCATTGAAGCCGTAAATCATTAAAAAAAAAAGGAAGATCAAAGCTAGAATCTGCAAATCAAATTCAATTCAAGAAACAACTTCAAATCAGATCGAATCAATTACTGAATCTATCAAAATCCAAACTACTCTATTGATCAGATCCGAAGCCCATCGTCAAATCAATCAAATAATTTGCTTCTACAATATCTCCATGAAGATAAATCATATGTTTGATTCTAGAATTTTTAATATAAACTTGATACTTAATTACTTACATGGTTGCAATTACTACTATTATATCTATTGTGACAATATTATGATATGATGGTGATTTGAATAATTATTCTATGAATTTCTTATATGGTTTGATATATTTTCTTGTTGTCTTGATTTTATTATAATTTTGCAGTCCTAATCATTATTCTATTTTTTTTTTGTTGGTGTGTTATTATTTTTATTAAATCACATGGGTGAAAAAATATTATTTTATTTGTTGTAATATTTATTACTCCGTTGCTAATGTGATTATTATAATTATAATTTTTATCTTTTATATTATATACATATATAATGAAACGACATCCAATCTTTATACGTCGTAGTACGCGTGTGACTCTATCAAACATACAAGAAAATTTGAAAATGAATCGTTTGAAGATGGAACCCCAATCTCGAAGTTTGGGATGAAAAAAGTTGAATTAGGTCGTATGTTACAAATGGCAAGAAAAACTATAAGTGATAATTATATTATGCATAAAATAATAGAAACCCTTCCCACAATTTAGAATTCTGCAATAGAATTTTTTTTCTAAGCAACAAACCAACCAATGTAGTATGATTTGTATAATTATTGGTGAAAGCAGAACGCGATATTCATTCATTATGGATACAATTTGAGCAGGAAAAAATGGGTCTAGGGACGAATGTTCTAGATCATATAAAAAAGAAAGAAGAATTATTTTATAAATTGCAACAAGAAGGTTTTATGCCAAATAATCTAATTATGTTATTTATTATTATTAACATGCTTCCATCTACATGGTCAATGGACATAATTCATAAGAAGTTTGAGAATGACTTTCATAGATATGATAAAATTGGAGGAGATATTGACAGATATCAAAAATGACATACTATGTTCACCAGCTTTAGAAGACATGGAGGCTCAACTGAACCTACTATGAATAAGATTTACACAGTTGAAGTAATATTTTTAGGTAAACATTATTTCTCTATGTTTTTATTATTTGAATGTGGATAAAAGAAAAAATATATGTTTTTAGATAATGAATAAACACCTAACTGTAATCTTTTTTTTTTTTTCCAAGTCGTATCTTTTGGAAGTCGGTTGAATTTCTGATGGTTATATTTGGTCATTTGATAACATCTGTAGACTTAATTTATTTGTGGAAGTATTGTTTTAATTTTTTTACTATTAATTATAAATTCTGTTATTATTTAAATAAAGTTGATTATGAACGTAAAAAAAGTGAATTTCAGATGTTTGAATTATTATGTTTCAGTAGTTATAACATAATTTTCGTGGTATAACAATTTAATTTGGAAATATATGTTATGCATGTAGGTTGATATTATAAAAAATATTCGTAGACATATTTTTTTCGTTGTTTACTACAATATTGTATTTTACTTTACATTTATGTATGAACAAATATTTGTAACTAATTTACGTATAATACCGTGCCTTCAGGCACGTGCAATTGCTAATTAATCAATAAACTATCTATATTGATAGGATCACAATTACAAATTTTTTATTAATTTACCCTAAAAAATTTACCTTGAGATCAACAATGTTTTGTAATTTCGCCTTTTTTGGACAATGGGTCTGTCTGTGTTTAATATATAACTTATGATGATTGCAATTCATGGCATTACTTTAATCCAAAAAGAACAACCAAATTATTCAACCAAATCAAAGCATAAACGTTCAAATCCAGTTCGTAAATCACAATCAATTTAATGGGCAGGGCTCCTCTACAGTTAAGGTCTAATAGCAAACTTTGCTAATAAATGGAATGGTGACGTTTTGGCCAAGACTCCAGCACCCAGCAAATACATAAAACGATGTCGTCCAATTTGTGCCCATTTCAGCCCAAAAACACCGTTGTCTTCTAGTGTCTTCCATCTATGCAGAACAAAATGCAAAAACAACACATACCAGCAACCAAGAACAAGCTGTGCAGCTTCATTTGTCGTCCTCACTGCGATCACGATCATCTTCGAGTAATCACTCCCCCAAATGGAAGTCCTAACCTCAATGTACGTTTTGAAATTTGAGATTAACTTCGAGTAATCATTTCCCAAAATTTGATTATATAACCCAAATGAGTGATTACGTTCTTTCTCATTAAGGGGTCAGTGTAAATGCCATGGTTCTCTATGCTATGTTGATGTATTGATTTGCTGGCTAGATGGTTATCATCTGATTTTCTCGTTACTTGGGCATTCTTTTTCTTTGATTTTTTTATCTCATCTTTTATGAGTGCAGGCTTAGCCTTGAGCAGTGATAAATATGTTTTTTTATTACAACTTGAATGTACGAAAGTTACATCCATCTATAGTTCCTTTTGATGTAGCATTCATCTCTTGCAATCTGTAACTCGGTAAGAAGTTAGAAGAATCGAAAAGGTTTCAAACTTTCAGAAAAATTTTGGGTAGTCCAAAACTAGAACAAAACTGAAAGATTGTCCTTAGGTTGTCCTATTTTTTGTTTTCCTATTGTTTTTGGGTTAAGTCACATTTTTCCATCAAGTTGAAAGATTAAAGAATCCCGGCTAATACAATGCATTAATATTGAAGAAAATGGTTACCCACATAACCCTCATAGCCATAGGGGGTGCTAATCTAGTGTTTCTTTGAAAGATGAACATTGTGTTTGATTCCGTTCTGACTAGCACCAGAGTTTAGAGAAAATTGACGACCTGACCACCATATGCAAAACATCAGAACCTATTTCTCAAGTCAAGCAAATACACGGCCAAGTACTCACCCACCTATTCTCACATGTTTCTCTGACAAACTCTCTTATCCACTGTTACCTCCCCATCCAAAATTCAGATGGTAAAAAAACCAAGGGAAATCTGCCAGAAGAGAGAGAGAAACAAAAAGAGAAAGAACTAAACTAAACCAAACCAAACCACGGTTTATGTCCCAATCATTTGGGGTCAGCTAAAAGAAAGAACTAAAAAATCAAACAATATTCCCAACCCACCACCCATACACATAGTGCCAACTTGTAAGTTGTAAGCATCTTACAATTGACTAAATGAGGAAGAGAACATGTGAAAGCTCTGAAGCGCATATGACACAACTTACATAAAATTTCTGCTACTGAAATTTTTCTCATAACTGTGCTGCTCATTTTGATATAAAAAAATGTTAAATAACATTACTGCTTATAAACTCACTTGTATGTGACTAATCAAGTGCTAATGGCTAGGTGCCAAACAAATATGCTCGTCTCAACTATTGAAGTTATATCAATCACATAAGAAACTTGAAAATTAAGGAAAAGTCGGCACTTAGTTTGAATTTAAATAATTGAGTTTACACTTACACAAAATCTACACTGATGTCTTAGGGTTCCATATATACAAAAAACATGAATGAAAAATAAAGCTTGCAAATGGTGAAGAAATCTCCACAACAAATTCATTTAGAGAAAATGAAGTAAATCAGAAATACAGAGAATTAACTCACCAGTGGCAATACAGCTTGCAAAGACAACAACAATAATGCAGGTTAAGATATATGTAGATAGTTTTTGTTTGCAGATGAGAGAGATCCGGCGAGGAGTATTCGACAGAGAGAGAAAGATGGCGAGAAAGAGAGAAAGACGGCGAGAAAGAAAGAGAGAGAGACGGCGAGGAGTCGAGGAGACAGAGTGGCAGCAAAGGGGGTGACGAATGAATTTGGGGAAAAAGAATTTAGGTCTACCACCATGAAGTAGACCATCACCCCCAAATTCTCTACTACAAAACACCAAAACTCCCGCCGTACCACGCCCATGCAACAATTAAAACTGCCTCCACCGAAATCACACCCTCAAAATCGACGTTGTCGAGATCACCTCCACCCCCAAGAACCTTAGCCACCATCGGATCCCACCTAAGTAATCATAGCAGCCACCACGTCACCACGTCACCAAGCTGAGAGAGACAGAGGGGAGAGGAAGAGTCCTTGTTCCCTATTCTAAGAAAGAGGGTTGCAGCAGGGTTGAGTGCAGCAGAGGAGCAATTGATGCCTTCGGTGGTGGTGATTGTGTAGAAACTTATATGAAGATGGGACAGAGGAAAAAAATGGGATATTTTATGGGTTTTGTGTTTGGGTCGGGTTGGTTGGTTTTGGATTTGAATTTTTGTTTTATCTAAATTTTATCAAAGATAAAATAGACATTTAGCAACTTCTGTTAGATCCGTTAGCTAGCTATTACTGACAGGGGGTCTTAATGTAATTTGTCAAATGTGAGAGGATTCGTCAGTGACAGATCTCAAGAGATTTAGATATAATTTATCCGAGAAAAAAAATTGTTAATTAACAATTTTTTATCGAATTTAAAATTTGACCTAATTTATTGACTTAATAATATAATTTTATTGTAACTATTGATTTTACACCAAATTTTAATATTTAATGAAACTTATAGTCAATCCAAATATAATTTTTTATACATATTTTTGGAATTATTTATAATTTTTGGGTTATTATGTCATATTCTAAAATTTTGGAATCGAACCTAAACATACTAAAGAGTTATAACTTTTGACCCTTCAAAAAAGTGTAACTTAATCCCCATAAATGGTAATATGTCCCTAAATAATTGTAACTTTTATATCATTGATCCTAACGTTTTTCCTTCTTATAATTAGACTATAAAAACTTATATCTTAATTACAAAAGTTATAAATTTCAGTAGTGTACCTACTTCGGTAACGAATTCAAATACCACTTGGAAGGGCTAAGGGTCAAGAAAATATTGATTCCATGCAAGTTGGGCATGCCCAATAGTCAACGTAACTATTCAAGATGGACTTCTTTCTTGAGCTTTCCTTCGTTGACATTCTTTGAATCAACTAGCAAGATGAACAATAAGAAGATAAACATTGTGCCTTTAACTGAATAGAATATATTCCTGCATGGAAAGATAAGTTATAAAGATTGAATGAAGAAATAGGCTGATGGGAGATAAAAAGTTATGAGTCGATCTGAATCCAATCAGTATTCAACTATAAATTGAGACTTTGAAACCAAGTATTTTGTATAAAATTGAAGCATGTATTGAGGAAGAGAGGTCTTACATGAAGAGAAGAGTATTGTTTACTAGCCAAGGATGATTTGCCTGCTTTCCTATGGAGGGGGTTTTAGCTTTACATTATGTCTGGAACCCTTCTTTGGTTGCCAGGCAATCTCCTTGGCTAGGTTGACATACTCTTCTCTCACATGCTAGTCCTTCTTTTCTTAAAAAGGGTTAACTCCAAGGGAATGCCTCCTTCAAAACTAACCCTAGTCTCTTACGGGAGGTAATTCCCATTTGGAGAAATGTTGCACGCATTCGCCCCTCAACATGTGCAATGGTTCAATTAGGACTTGCATAGTCGACAAGAAGTCGAATCCACACTCAATGTCTGGATACGGTTTGTTCGGTCAATGGAGGCTTATCCTACTAGCCAAACTATGCTAATGCTGAGGATGTTGGCCCTAAGGGGTTGCAAAATAAACCTTTTGTTCTTACCCCCTATGCACTTATTTAGTTACAAGTTTGAAGTCCACTTTAGTTTTGATTTCTCGTACCCTTTAAAGGTCAACTATCTTTTTTCTTCAAGAGACATATTGTAAACCCGTTTGGACTACAATAGTCAATATTCTAGTTTGAATAAATAGTTAACGCAAGTCTAAACACCCTGTAGCAACCAAAAATAAAAAGATACAAAAGGGAAATGAAGGCTATATTATTGAAGATGAACCCAGATAGAACAACATATATGGCCATATGGGTTCTTGGACCTGATTCTTCGATATTGTTCTAGCCAATAAGAGATTTCATATTTGGTAAGTTCATCATCATTAATTTGTTCTGAAGCTCCACGAAAATTATCTCATTGTATATTTGATGTTTTTATATGTGATTTTTGCGATAGTTTTTTGGTATTATATTGAAAGACTAGTTAAGACTAATTATTGTCTGTGCCTGAAAACACAGAGTAATAAAAAATGGTAAATAATAAACATATTTGTATTCAAATCCAAAATCAATTTACAAATATAGAGAAGAGATAAAAGGAATTTAAGCATCTATTTGTAGTGAGGGTGAGAAGTGGTGGGGCGACAGTAATGGTGGTAGAAAACGGTGATGGTTGTGATGAGTGGTAATGACAGTGATGACGGCAGTGATGGTGGGCGTGGCGATGGTGGTGACGGCGGCGGTGGTGGTGTCGACAACGGCGGTGATGGTGGTGGCAGCGAGGGTGGGGGTGGTGGTGGTGGTGAGGGTGGTGATGGTAGAGGTAGTAATGAGGCGATTTCAAACATTATTTTTTTTTAAAAAGTATTTATGAGAAATAATTTCTAAAAATACTTTTAGAAAGTCACACAGAATACACTTTTAGAGACCTATTTTTCTTATTAAATTTAGGGTGATAATATTAGCTGTTAGATTAACTTTAAAATAAAATTTAAAGCGATCTCAACTGCGAATAACAAAAGTCATTTTGTTTGTCTTTTGAGATTTGAATTGTAAACTATTTTATTATATAGATATAGCCAAATCATACTAGTTTAAACTCCGATAGACCAAGTTCTTACGAATTAAAAAAGTCATGTAAGAATCAAGGTCATAAACCTAAGATCAATTCTAATTTGCTAGAATCAAACTCAAATACTTGTACCTCGTAGAATTTTACGGTGAAAGAATCCAATTCTTTTGTTGGATAAATCAAATCTAAGGTACGTAGCATTGTTAATATCACATATCATAGAAAATTCAGACACAAGTGAAACAAAAATACAATCAATGCACCATTGAATAAAATAGGGGCAAACAATAAGCTTAATGAACTTATACTAAATTAAGTTTCATAATGTTAAAAAACGACCTATGTACCCCTACCCTCGATTATAATTAAAATACACGGTCAAAATTCAACTAAAAAATAGACTAAATACCCGAGGACTCCCAAATGGCTAACACACTAGTGAAACAAATCTTCCTAATAAGCAATGCCAGAAACACAAAATGTTAGAACCAACAAGGACAACCAAAGCTTGCTAGCGATCAGTCCCTTGGTTATATGAATAGCATTTGCACTGTTCTTAGGACCAGGATCGTTTCATGCCAAAGGCGAAGGCGACGGTTACTGTAAGGATGATGGTGGTGGAGATGGCAATGACAATGGTGACAATGGTAAAGATGACAACAGAGACGATAATGGTGGTGACAATGACAATGACCTTAAAAGGAGCTGCATGTCATCATGCTTACAAAGTATATTTAAATAACTCCACTAATAAAATAACATATGGAGAGGTGAATCTCACATATTTAAAAAACTATCTATCCATGTCATGCAGTGACTATCTCATGTGGGATCCACTCTACATAGTATCTTATTATTGGATGGTTATTTTATGTCAACATGATGACATGGTATAACAGTTACACTTAATATTTTTTTGCTCAGGGAATCCTTATGTTTACCTTTATCCCATCTAATTGGCAGTGGCCGATGATGCTACACATGAAGTAGAAATGGCCAGTCTTCTTGATGATGAATGACTCGTTGCCAGAAGTGAAGGTGGCATAAGGGGATGTTGCATTGCAGACATTGAAGTTTTTTTGAGTCACTTGTACCACGTTGTGTAATTGATTGTTGTACTGAAAATTTGTATATCGTTCCATCAAGAGTTAGTACATAGAATATATATTGATGGTTTATAGAGGGATTTGGCTCTTTATCTGTGATTATCCCTCGTGTATGTGTCAATAGTACAATGTTTTCCCAATTTTTGAACAACAAATGAGAGATCTTCGTAATATTCATCCCACATCGGAATTCGGAAGTGTATAATAAGTATGAATAAATGACAACCTATGACATGACGGGTAAAACGAATGTTTTTGATACAGCGGGTGAAGCGATCACCAAGGCTCATCAATTGCTAGTTTAATTTAAAACTAATTCCAAACCCTCATCTTTGGCTTGGTTTTGGCCTAGGCCACTGAAATATTTTGGAAGGACTCCCCTAGGGTGAAATTTTAATAACATAATTCTTTTAAACTTTTAATGTTTTTTGTTCCACATGTACATTTATGTTTTAGAAGCGAATTATCCATGAATTTGCCCTCTTAGAGCGAATTTTTCGTGAATTTGTACTCTTATTCTACAAAATTTGTGAATTCAATTTTTCAATTCGCTATTTTATTTATTTATATGCTTATTTATTAGTACTTAAATTTTTATTTGAGAAATATTGACTCGGGTTTAAGATATTTATCAAACTAGAATAATCTTTGTAAACTATAATTATTATTTTAAGACTTTATAATCAGTATATATTTAAAAATTAAATAGTTTGTCTTATAGTTGTATATGAAATTTTAATTTTTTTGATTCTATTTATATTAAATTTTTATAGGTGAATGTGTATTTATATGAATATAATATGACACTCTCAAGATATTTTCGCTCTTCATGCTTTTACGCTCTCGCTTTCGCTTATGCTCTCATACACTATAGCCCTGGTTACCCACAAGTCTTGTTATCCGACCTGAAATCCGATAGACCCGATAGTTAACCTGCCTAAGCTCAATATCCTTAAAAATGGGGTTTGAGTTTGTCCTCAAACCCATTAACCGGCCCGAAATTCGACTCAAGAGCCCACCCGAAAAAACCCGTTAAAACCTGTCAAGCCCAACCCGTCCACTATTCCTTTGAAAAAAGTTATACTTTTACATTATTAAATTTAAAACTTTGAAATAAATCTCTAATGTTAGAATTTAAAGTTTTAAAAATTTAGATACTATAAATAATATATTATTTTCTTTTTCAATTATTAAACATACAAGTTTTAAAGGGTAGAATAATGCAAACGATAGATAAGTGAGTAGGTGTCAACCTAGTTAAGATGTATTCATTCTATTGGATGTAATTCATCCCCCGATTAAAAATAAAATTATTAATTATTTTATTTTTATCCATTTTGACTCTACTTTTGTTTCAAAAATATAGTTTACACAAATATTTATTATTTTTAAATAAAGTTGTATATAAAAATACCTGCGAACAGGCCCGCCCAATTGGATTGCAGGTAACCTACCCTTACCCGAAACCTGCCCTGCTCGATAATTCACTCGGGTAAGGGCTTGAGCCACACCAGTGTTATTTAAGGCGAAAAGCAAATCGAAGTGACCAAAGCTCCTAACGCCTAGGCGAGAAGCGAGAAGCGAAGCGACACGCTTTACCGAAGCAAAGCGAACAGTTAAAAAATATATATATTTTAGTTTAATTACTTCTAAACAATCTAAGTTCTAATTTTATATATACTAAATATTTAAATGCAAGTAAAACCATAAACATTTAAATTAAAACAAACACTAATAATATCTCAAATCTTAATAACAATTATAACTTAAACATTTAAATTCAAACAAATATTAACAATTGTATACATTTTCATATTGACAAGGTAGGATAACAAAAGAAACAGAATCAGGACAACAACAGAATTAACAAAAAAAAAAAAGAAGCAGAATAAGGATAAAACAAAACAAAAGCAACACAGAACAGCAAAACCGAAGCAGCAATAGAATCAACAAAAAAAAATAGAAGCAGAATGAGCTAAAAAAAAAACAGAAGCACAATGATCATGACAGGAGCAGAATCAATTGTAAACAATTTCATATGTAATTATATACTGAATAAAAAAAAACAGAACAGAGACACATTTCACATGTACTAAAATAATTAAACATGGTATAAGCATAGACCACTTTTTGGTACCATTTGTATATATATAAGAAAAGAGAAAAGTATAACCAAGACATATCAGAGACACTTCTTTGTAAAAGAATCTATTATTTACCCCAATTTCTGATACTCCTACTTCCTTTTTTTATCATGATTGTCATGCAGTGCAGTCGCCTGACTCCCATATCCCACAAATATTCTAAATGAATTCAGCAACACAAGGAAAAAAAAGGAATGTGTTTTGTTCGAAACATTGTTTATTAGAAAAAAAAATAGACTAGCAATAATCTAAAAAAAAAGTCATTAGTGATTAAAAAATAAAAGAGATTATTAACCTGTAATCAGAAAAAAAAAAAAAAAAGTGAAGCAGAATCGCTTTTTATAATAAAGTGTTCGCTCACGTTCGCTTCGTCTAGGGTCCTTCAGGCGAGATAAGCTCGTCTTGCCTCGATTTTCGCCTAGGCGAGCTTTTAAAAACACTGAGCCACACCATCCAGTCCAACCCGAAAAAATTTCGCTGGCCGATTTCAACTTGGTCCATGGACACCCCTAGTAAAACCCTACAATTCTTTGCAACAAACTTTTTGGGCTTTCTTTTATTGTTGGGCTTTCAAGAGAAATTGAATCTATAATTTTGTGTAATTGTAGATATTTTTTATTCAGAAAACAATTTTATTCAATTGTAGATTACCTTCAATAAAACTATATAGAACACTCTTTATACGGGGTTACTCGATATATGAATGAGATCTGGATCCGAGAATGGGATCTAAATCTCTACAAAGAGAAATTATGAATTGCAAAACAAGTTAGAACAAATATGAAGCAAACCCAACATTTTTTCCTGCCTAAAGCCTAGGTATAAAATATATATTCTTGCAATTATGAATACACATAGAGCTCATTTGGTAGACGTATTATGACAAGATTAAATATTATATTATACTATTTTTTATTTAATCGGATCTAATACTTTGTTTGGTTAGCAAATTTGATATCATACTAATTTCAAAAATCTATAGTAATCGTATTATATATTTTTTATACGATAAATCTATATTATAAAGTTGTTTTAACACTACCAAGAGAGGTGATATTACAATTCAACTCAAACGTATTATTTTTCATATTAATATATATATTTTATCTAATGAAACAAGTTCACAAAACATAACGACTCATCTTAAATATATATACATTTAAAATATTATTTTTTGCATTATCAACTGTAATAATTGAACTTTAAAATGGGTTTTAAGATTAATAAAACAGTGCCCAAACATTTAAATACTACATAAAAAATTTCCCCAAAAAAACTTAATGAAAAAGTTACCCAGGCCGGGAACAATGGGGGCTCAGTCACCGGAGTTGAACGAGAACCACCAATGAGGACTTCTCCTACCTTGAATCGTGAGGAGTCTATTCAGCCGTCAAACACAGTTGTGATTGACGACACGACACGACACTCCCATGGATTTAAGGCATGCCCACATTCAGAGCGTGGGATTGATAGTCGGAATAACGGGGTCAAAACAATTTCCTTTGATGAAGATATGAGAATCTTTCAGCTAATGGTTTTCAAATTGAAGCGGGAATATCTAAATCACTTGGGCCAAATTTAAATCAAACGTTTCCTTTATTTAGTTCTAAATTTCTTCGAATATTTATTTCTTGATCACCTTTACCTATTCGAGATCAAGCACTGTATTCGGATCAGAGGGGACTATTGGTGTGGGTGTTATAATAAGGGATGACAGATGGATGTTCATGATCGAATTGTCTAAGAAGCTTGTCTCGTCTTGTGAGGCGCAATCAACAGAGATGCTTGCTGCGCGGGAGGCTGTTCTTTTTGCTATACATAACAACTGTGATGAGGTTAGTTTGGAATGAGACTCGCAGAATGTGAGGAGCTGCCCATTGCAACTAAAGATGATTTTGATCCTATGGGATCCGTTTTAGCAGACATAAGAAATTTCATCAACAGTTTTCGATATTTTTAGTTTGTCTACTGTTCATAGAACTACCAACAGAGTAGTACATCAATCAATTAGAAATACAAGTAAGTTGCTACGTTTGAGGTACAAAAGAATGTGGCACCCAATGTTATCGGCACCGGACCGATTAAGAGATCGGGTCAATGATTTACTGGTTCAATCGGTAAGTCAATTGATCGGACCGATCATATGATAAAAAAAATAAAAATATATACATAATAATTATAACACATAATAATTTAACTAAAAAATATAAAATATGTCTAAAATACATACAATAATAGCACAGTAACATCGATAATAGGTAATTTCAATTGTCCAATAGAATTAAGCGAGTCTTAAAAAAATACATTGATTTTGTAATGCTCAAAATCATCTAACAATGTGCAGAATTAAACACCAAATAATTAAACAAACATCACACATCATAATAAAAAATTAAAAAATAAAAGATGTAATCACAGTCAAAAACACAAACACAAACCTAGTTACTGGTTAGATCATATTATACCCCTTCTCAAAAAAAAAAAAAAAGACCAGTCTAATAGAACTTATAGAAGGAAGTTATGAAAAAGAGAGGCGAATGATATGAAAAAGAGAGGTGGCTTATAGAAGGAAGGAAGATATGGAAAACCTGGTTATCGAGTTCGCTGGTCGCTGGTAGCTGATCGAGGTGGCTGATCGCAGTGGGCAGTGACTGGTCGCAGTCGAAGTCGCCTGGTGGTGGTGCCCTCTATTCTGCGATTTTGCCTGGTGGTTACTGCCCTCTGTTCTGCGATTTAGGGCCAAAAAAAGCCCCAAAATATTAATTTAATTTATTTTGGCATTAATGCGTCCGATTTTTCTAAAATCGCCAGTTCACCATTTTAAACAAAAATCGGCTGATTTTTCAGTTTATAGTCGGTTCACTTTCTTAACTGGTCCAATTATGAAATCGGACAGGTTAAGACCTCCGATTCACGGTTGAACCAGTCTGTTCCGATTTGATAACACTGGTGACATTAGATATTTTATTGTCTTTTAGGAGTGTTTAAATTTTTGATTATTCGTATATTCTGAATTTACTCATCGATTACCGCAAAAAAATAGGTATGTGTGTGTGTGTGTTAACGGGTGTAAAAACCTTAAAATCCCTACGTCTCCTCCTCTTTCTCATAGTCAGATCCAATTATAATATATTGATGTTTATGATTTTTTTGTTGTGTATTATTATAGTTATTTATGTATTATAAAATTTATTGTGTATTTTTAGTGTTATTGGTTTGTTGTGTTAGTTAATTGATACAAATTACTTAATTGAATTGTTAAAATAATTTAAAAATTAATTACTAAAAAATATGTGTTCACCTGATTTCTTAACCGACTTTCAATCCGATTGTTTTGAACGAAATTTAGGTAGTAATAATATACTTGATCAAGCAGGATAAACCAAGAATTTTTTTTTAAAAAAAATTTCAAATAAAAAAATAAAATACCACAAATTTTTTTATCGTACAGATAGAGGGGCATTCGTAATGTCCCTTCCCGTGTTGCATGTTCCTATCCAATTGAAATTCTATCGTTTCTTTTAAAAAACAAAAAAATTATAATTAGTTGACCTGACCCCCCTGAACACCCCACCCCCCCGGCGTGTATATTCCGTTTTCCCCAAAAAGACGCCTACAAAAAAATCTTCTTCCTAAATTCTTCCACCATTTCTTTCCTAAATTCTTCTTCCTGACAAAAATTTATTTATTTCCACCCATAATTCAATTCAGGGAACAATAGTGCGTTACTTAAATTTTCGATTAAAATTCTCTCCAATTCTTTTGCATTCTGCATGGTCTATAATACAGAGAATTGAATTGAATGGCCATCGACCACCCTTCGCCAGGTGGGTGGTGGTGGGTTTGATTATTTATATTCTTGAAGAAGAGCAGTCTGAGTCTCGCATGCATGCGAGTTAGATGGATGAATTGCCAGGGACTTTGGGGACGAGTGCCAGCTTGGCTCTTCGTTTGGGACAGTTCGTCTTCGCTGTTGCTTCAATCCTATTTATGTGTGTGCAAGTGGATTTCTACGGTTACACTGCTTTCTGGTAATTCCGATTAATCCCATCACTTTCGTTTAATCAGTTCTCAATTGGGTTTATTGGGTTGCTTTTGTTTTTCTCAATTGTTTGTGTTTTCTTCTCCAATTCTCTCGTTGTGACAGAATGTTCATTGATTCTAACTCAAGACTGTACAGAGCTGCAATTTTTGTTTGTTTTTTCAACTAATTTGGATTAGAAAGCTCTCATTATCGTCTTGTTGCAGAATTTGTGCCGTTTATCACCAGCACACACAAGTTGTGATGATCATGAGGGTAAAGAATTGTATCAGAAAGGTTGTTGATGAAAAGGTCAGAATATAGTGATGATGAAACTCACGAATACGAATTTGTATTTTTGGTTTCTGTTTCGTAGAGAAAACAAACGTATTAATTAATGCTCCAACTGGGATACTTTTTGAGTTTGGAGGGGAGTTTTGAAAAGTCAAAAGTATTTATAAATAGATATTCATATACCTTAGCCTGCTGAAACATGAGCACTAATTGACATTATATGCGCAACTACTTTGTGCATGAACTTTTGAATTCATGATTTTGCGGAGAGCGACATCATGGCATCAAATATTACAAGCTTTATGGAAGTGCTGAAAGGATTAGCATAAAAGTTTCTGATGCCCGTTCACTTATTCCTGTGGATGAAGCTTAGTCAGTGTTTTTTTTTTTGGCAAACAGTGTTGTTGGTTGGCAAGGGCAAAAATGTTACTTTTCTTCCAGTATGGGTACTGGATGTTGGATCAACTCGTATATACATTCGTTTTGCAGAGTACTTGGGTTTTGTGTTACTTGGACAAAATTAAACGGTGATGTGATTGATGAACTGATGAATGTTTAATAGGTAGGTAATGTGCTTCAATGTTGTAAAATGTTAGTATCATGATTGGAAGTTTTAACTGCACCTCTTNCTTGGGTTTTGTGTTACTTGGACAAAATTAAACGGTGATGTGATTGATGAACTGATGAATGTTTAATAGGTAGGTAAGGTGCTTCAATGTTGTAAAATGTTAGTATCATGATTGGAAGTTTTAACTGCACCTCTTGCTCTGAAAGACTGTCAGGTGAGTTGGGATATTGAACATTTATGCTAACACCTTGGTGGCTGTGGTGTAAAGCTTATATGAGCTTTGGTTGTCAGGATCATCATTATAACATGGCTGCTTCACCATAAGCAGTTCTGCGTAACTAAATCTGGGTAAGATTTGAGAAGACCCAGGAATTGTGTGAGTATTATCAATTAAACTTGAAACATGTGGTATCAGGAAGTTCAAGGGGAGGTCTGTCTCTTAGAACTTACTAGGCATGGTAAAAAGACGACACTGTAGTGGTACCATAGTAGGCTATCAAGGCTGAGGGTGCATATTTTAAAATTGCTGATTTTCCACATTCATTTGACGTTGTATCCTCTTCTAAGGACCATTTTGAGAAAGTTGGTTAGGCTAGAAATGGTATAAAGTGGATCCGATGGGGGCTTTAGCCAGTGGTCTCTCGTGATTTATCTCAGCTTCAGACCCACCATGGTTGTGAATTTTGGACACTGATGTTTGATGTATGGTACATTCTCGTTGGGTTAATGTTGCAGATGGGAAAATGTTAGTTGTGCAATGTTTGGGAAATAGGTTATTTAGAAAATCTTCAATTAAGCTGCTCTAAGGAGATTAATTCTGCTTATTTGGTTGTGTTTATTGGTTTAGGAGTTGATTGTTATTAAGAAAATTTCTGTGCTATTAAGCTACTCTAAGGGAATTAATTCTGTTTATTTGGTTATGCTTGCTGATTTAGGAGTTGTTGTTGGATACCAGAATCATAAAGTCAACTTCTGCTTCACAAGAACAAAGCCTATATGTGCATGCTGATTATCATGTGAAAGAGAGGCTGCAATGGTCAATATATTAAATGTGTGTTTGTGAAATCCATAAAAGAGGGATTTGCTTCTCATATTCACTAGATAGACAAAGTATTGAACCCAGAGTTC
Organism: Ilex paraguariensis; assembly: GCA_963454935.2. NCBI lineage: Eukaryota > Viridiplantae > Streptophyta > Magnoliopsida > Aquifoliales > Aquifoliaceae > Ilex > Ilex paraguariensis. The sequence continues at coordinate 228,437 of CAUOFW020003236.1, forward strand.
ATGTTTAACTCCTGCTTTCATGTAAGACTAACCTTCATCATGACATTGAAGATGCCGACGTGGTTTTTTTCTCATGGTTTGAAGAATATTTCTTTGGGATCTGGGAAGACCCAACTTGGACCATTATGAGCTCCCCATTTTAAATTGCTTGAAGCAACAGCATTCCGACTCAAACAATTGCTGGATTACTATTTACGTTCGTTTTTCTGCTAGCTACTCCTGGACATAGATATGCTCCTTTTTGACAGGAAATAGTATATGCACTTGTACAGGAACATATTTCTATCACTCTTTTCTCATTTTTTATTTTTCATGTTTTGTTTGCAGTTTCTTGGTAACCGTCATGGGTCTAGATGTTCCATGGAGCTTGACACTGGCACTGGTGGATGCATTCTCCGTCTTTGTCAGAAGTTCATATCGTCAACCAGGAATAATATCAATCATTGTTATAGGAGATTGGGTATTTGCCCCCTTTTTTTTTTTTGCCAACCTTGTGGATATTTTCTCTTGGTCCTACTTTAAAGTTGCATATTCCACCCATCACAGGTTCTCTCATTTCTGTCACTGGCTGCCGCCTGCTCAACTGCTAGTGTGGCGGATCTCTTGATCACTTCTGGTGGCTCCTTCTGCTCTGGGAAGTTATGCAGCAGATATCAACTCTCTGCTGCTATGGCCTTCCTGTCTTGGTTTCTGTCATTAGGCTCCTTTCTCTTCAACCTTTGGCTTCTCCAATCTTTATAGTCCCATGTATACATCAGGCCATTGCCATCTATAGAATTTCAATGATTTATTTTGTGATTTTTATTTGCCCGAGTTTGATATTTCTGCACCTATAGTGTTCAAATTGCTCAAATATACAGATATCTAGGATTTAGGAAAGGTCAAATGTATGCAGCTTGCATTCGGAGAGGTTTTATCCGCTACTCGAATCTTTAATGTGTTACATATGAGTCAAGACCTTGAATACTACAGCATGTGTTAAGCAGGGTAGGTTCATTAGTAATAAGAAATAAGCCTGGAAGCTTCGAGGTAAGGACATTGGCCAGCTTCATTAATTAAATCTGTGAATCAAAGAGGATAATATAAAACAAAATTATTGGCTGGCATTTACAAATCTTCAACCAGCTAAACAAAAGTAATCAGAGAGATTTGGATAAGATTCTCAATGAAGAGGTCCAAGTCCTACATTCCAGTGTTGTTTTGCCGGTTGGTGGTCCTACCTCCTGCCTACCTTCCTCTTAAGTAAATGTATCACTGTTTCAATCGATTCAGAAAGGAAATGTCCATGGGATGTGGAGGTTCAGAATTTCCAAGATAATTGTGGCAAAAAGGAAAAAGAATTTTCAAGTAATTGATCCAATTACAAAGATGAGCCACTTAGCGTGGATCTTATTTGTACAGGGTTATGTCTTGAGTTCAATTCATGGGTAGTAGATTATTGAGTTTATCTAGCGGCTTGATGGAGCTGGGGTCCGGCTATGGCTTAGGTTGTCTTTAGCGAGCGTCTAAAGATTTTTTTCGTGATAGGCCTCTTTGGAAGGCTTCCCCAGCAGATTAGGGTTGTTATGGTCACATGATTCACATTCCATCAACGATTCCACATCTGGTCTTTCCTCTTATACCCAATTTACCTAGCAAAAAAAGAAGAGGGATGTCGGGGACTCGTGTATATATTCTTTCTTTTTTTTTGGTTAAACGTTCAAGAGTATTTAGACTTGGCTTATGCGTATTTCAATTAATCTTCTATCTAGCTTGGTCAAAATTAGACCATCTATACTGGAACTAGTGTATTCATGAGAGATAAATCATTTATGGCCTAACTTTAAGAAGTTGTCAAAATTCGAACACATAATATTTGAGTTTACAACTTGTTTCATGTATATACTTTCTGTTGAAACATCACATTGGTCAAGCAGAAGAAGTATTAGCCCGGCAAAAATAGCATGAACCTTCATGAGATGGAATCAGAAGCAATAATAGGCAGATCAGCTCTAACAGACAGCTCAAGCCAGTAGACATTCACGCACCACTATTATCGACATTACATTAAGGATGCAACTTATGCTGATCAAACCCTTTGTTAGCATCCCATGGTTCAATTATTTCTCACACTCCACAAGGGTTAGTCATTCTTGTCTCTTTGGGGACATGTTTTATACCGGTTCAAGTTACGATGATCAATCGCTGAGTTTAAAAGAGTAATCGACTCCAGCCTAAATAATTGAAACCCACCCCCATGGATGTAGGACTAATACAAGAATCTCAACAAAAATTTTCTTATGTGAATCAAATTGGGCACAACATGAAAATAAGATTCATAATTGACACGTAATTAATAAATTAGAATTGATCATTTTTAAACACGAATCTATAAATGACTTGTGAACACGAATAATAAATAAGTCGGATCAGTGTCAAACACAAATAACATAAAATTGACACGATTAACTAATATTATACAAATAAAATATCAATTTTTTGTTATTTTTTATTAAGTATTATCAAAATTCAAAAAAAAAGAAGATATTTTTACTCATATTTGTTATTATATTTACTAAATTATTTTTCAGTTTATACAAAAAGTATGAGTGTGTATTTGATTAAGTGATAATAAAATCTAAAATTTAAATTTTAGCGTTAAAATTTTGATTTATGGATATTACAGATCAATACGAACATGACACAAAAATAAATAAGTCAAATTGACACTACACGATTAGTTAAATAAGTTGTCTTAAAGTTGATTAAATTATCCTAACACAAATCCGTTGATTAAATTATCCTAACACAAATTCGTNGATTGACACTACACGATTAGTTAAATAAATTGTCTTAAAATTGATTAAATTATCCTAACACAAATCCGTTGATTAAATTATCCTAACACAAATTCGTAAAATGACACGACACGGTCGTACCCAACACGAGACGAGACTGATTGCCGATAATCAATNGTAAAATGACACGACACGGTCGTACCCTACACGAGACGAGACTGATTGCCGATAATCAATTAAACCACCGCTCACTGTGATCATTGTACTCAAGCTCTTCCTAGAATTGTGTCATCCACTCCTCACCTACTGAAAAGGAGCTTTTTCCCATCCTCTAAACAAATGAAAAGCTTTTGCACATGACAAAACATAGACTAGGAATACCAATAACTATTTAGGACGAATCTATGAGCCACCATGGTGGTTTCGAGTTGCCATGTGTATGAAGCTTCACCGAAGGGTGGGGGTGACAGAGTTTGTGGACTTGGACCATTTTCAAATACCTTTCCTGGCTTCCATTAAAGGAAACAAACGTAAGAACAAACAGACAACAAAAAGACATAATAAACTTAAAATAACTCTGAATCTTGTAAACAAATTTTTGTAAAGCAAATGCTACTTAAACNAGACATAATAAACTTAAAATAACTCTGAATCTTGTAAACAAATTTTTGTAAAGCAAATGCTACTTAAACGTAATTTATTATTTTAATTTAGTTATTCAAATTACTCTTTATTATTAGATTGACGATAGGTTATACCCACTACTAATTCAATAATTATTTTGAATTCAATCGATTAATTAAATTTAAATAACATTATTGTCAAAAGAAAAAGAATGCTTAAAAATAAAGAACTATGCTATANTTAAAATAACTCTGAATCTTGTAAACAAATTTTTGTAAAGCAAATGCTACTTAAACATAATTTATTATTTTAATTTAGTTGTTCAAATTACTCTTTATTATTCGATTAGCGATAGGTTATACCCACTACTAATTCAATAATTATTTTGAATTCAATTGATTAATTAAGTTTAAATAGCATTATTGTCAAAAGAAAAAAGAATGCTTAAAAATAAAGAACGATGCTAGAAGCCTATAAAGGCACCTCATGGTTCTCATTATAATCATTAAATTGATTGTGGGTCCAATTCCACTTTTGAAGGCTATTGAAGGCTATGTGAGAATTTCATGCATAAGTAAGACCCTACATGTTGAACATTATTCACAAGAAGGTACTATGAACCTTCGTTGATGCATGCATCTAATTTAATGAGTTTCTTTCTTTCATACCAATCGAATAAAATGAAAATTTATTTTAATAATACCAATCTTCGAGTGTCCCAATTGAATTAATTACAAGCAGACATTATTTAGAGATTAAAACAGTTATCTTATATGATATTAGAAGCCGACTAAATATGCATTCAATTGAAAAATAAATAAACCATTAANTAAAATGAAAATTTATTTTAATAATACCAATCTTCGAGTGTCCCAATTGAATTAATTAGAAGCAGACAATATTTAGAGATTAAAACAGTTATCTTATATGATATTAGAAGCCGACTAAATATGCATTCAATTGAAAAATAAATAAACCATTTAATACTTGATTAAGGGATTGGATAATGGATATGGACAGTGGCGGATCTGCAATGGGCCCCCATTGGAATTTTTAAAAAAATTGGGAAATAGGTAAAATTTTGAATTTTGCTACCACTGAAATTTTCATGAAAAATGAGGTTAATTAGTGTAAGCTTTAAACCATCAAAACCTAACTTTGACAGCCTTATTTTCCACGGCCTTTGTTTTCGACTCCAGCCTATGCCCTTTCGTTCGTATTTTTCACGAGAAATTTTTTATTTAGATAAATTTGAGAAACTATTTTTAGTTCTCTCAATTCTAAATATAAACCAACGAAATCAACACATAATTAGTGAAGGTTTAACTTTAGCGAAATTGAGTGATAAATAGGTAAATTTATTAGTCCCTTCTATTAAATAATTTGACACTAGCGTTGAATAAATACCACATGAACTTGATAAACATATGTTATACACGATACGTTATAAACAACGCTTTTTTTGAATTTTTCTCTTTTAGGTATCCCACTTATCTTTTTATGTATTTCCGTCTTCCTTCTCTTTATCACTATTGACTTCGTTTTCGAATACAATTGACGTTTATCTAATCAATTGAGTGAATAATTTTAATAAAAATGGGATATTAGAAGGTTCTATTAGAGCTGTTGTCACAGATTATGCATAAACTTTTTCTTTGATTTTGAAACTTATACTTTTTTTTATTATTACACAGTTAGTTAGTAGGGTTTTGATTATTGTTACCCATTTTTTTTTTACTATAACAGATAATAAAATTTGAATTAAAAGATAATCTGATTGGTTGGCCCCAATCTCATTGAAAAATTTACTATCCTTAAAAATTAGATGGTTTAAAAACGATATAAAGTAGATCAAGCAAGTGCCACTAAAGCAATTGTAGCAACTCCGATATCCATTAATTTTGCAGATTCTGTATAAATTATTATTTAAAAATAAAATACCTTCAGACAAGTACATTAAGTAACCATACCAAGTTGAAAAAAAAAAACAAAAGCATGGAGGATAAAAGAAGTGTGGTGTATAGAGGCCAACANCATTTTTTTTTTTTTTTTTTACTATAAGAGATAATAAAATTTGAAATAAAAGATAATCTGATTGGTTGGCACCAATCTCATTGAAAAATTTACTATCCTTAAAAATTAGATGGTTTAAAAACGATATAAAGTAGATCAAGCAAGCGCCACTAAAGCAATTGTAACAACTCCAATATCCATTAATTTTGCAGATTCTGTATAAATTATTATTTAAAAATAAAATACCTTCAGACAAGTACATTAAGTAACCATACCACGTTGAAAAAAAAAAAACAAAAGCATGGAGGATAAAAGAAGTGTGGTGTATAGAGGCCAACAGACACAGATCATTTTTTATACGTAATGACGTAAGATGTCTTGGGGTTTTACAGAAATCATCCACGTGTCATTTTCACGTACAGCAACCTATAGCCCCATGGACTGTGACAGCGTGCCACGTCTTCCTCCATTCAAAGTGCCCCCCATCAACTTGACCTTTTCATCACCACCTACCCTATCAGATACGAATGATGTATTTTTCTCATACCCCCATAGCCCAACCTAGTCATCTACTATTCCCTATATATATATATATAATTTATCTCAAAAATTTGTTTTCAGATCAACAACATTATATTTTTTATTTTTTTTATAAGTCTCAATATCCGATAATTTGGTCAACACATTCTTCGGTACTAGATAATTCCATTAATTTATATGTACTATTTTTTTCAACGTGACATGAATATTTTATCTTTTACTGAATAAAAAAAATTATTTAAAATATTCATAAATTAATTCAAACACTTTGAACTAAAACCTTTCAAAATTTCAACCAACGTGGCTATCACTTGTAAGTGACCTCGTTACTTTATCAAATCAATATTCTCATTGGATATAATTTGCCATAAATAGGATGATGCATCGTCCAATGGTAGTGGTGCTTCTTTGGTGCTCTCTCGCACCTAGGCATGTCAACATATAAAATTTATATCTATTTAAATTTGAATTTAATTTTTAAAATTTATGATTTAATTATTTAAGGGACTTATTCAAATAATTATTTATTTTTTAATATTATATATAAATATATATATATATTTTGAATCAAATAATAGACCGAAGAAATTGTCTAAGCACCGTATAAACAACCAGACAAGTTTATGGCATCAAAATTTAACTTTTTAATATCATACTTAAAAATTATTTTTTGATTTTAATTTATTAATATAAGTTACTTATAAATAAAATACCAACTTTTATTCAGCAAATCGGAAAGAAGTGATGTCAGTGGGTCAGTGAATAATTTCAAACACCCAAGGCCAGTCCCTATCTCCGTAATTTAATCATTAAACGTGGGTCTCTGTTCAGGGACACCATTACAAGCTGTCACCCACAAGTTTACAGGTTGGCATATCCTGCACACTGATCTATGCGTAAAATGACAATTCTGGCGTCTTCTGCTGCTACAATTCACCATACAACTCTCTCCCCTTCTACATATACACCACCGGGAAATCCTCCCTCCACCACGCTCTCTCGCTCTCTCTCTATCTCTATCTCTACATTCTCACACCCAGAGAGAGCACGCCTCCTTCCCTCTCTCTCTCTGACCTGAGTTGGTTCATCATTTTTCTGAGTGAACCCGTCGAAGATCAAACTGCATCAACAATGGGTCTTTGCAGTTCATGCGAGTCGACATCTGTGGCAACGGCGAAGCTGATATTACAAGATGGGAGATTACAAGAATTTTCGTACCCAGTTAAAGTCTGGTACGTGTTGCAAAAGAACCCATCTTGTTTCATTTGTAACTCGGACGAAATGGACTTTGACGACGTTGTTTCGGCGATTGGTGACGAAGAGGAGCTTCAACTGGGTCAATTGTATTTTGCTCTGCCGTTGAGTCGGTTGAATTACCCACTTCAGGCGGAGGAAATGGCGGCATTGGCGGTGAAAGCGAGCTCTGCATTGACGAAAAGTGGTGGTGAGAAATGTGGGTGTCGTCGGCATAGTTTTTCTCCGGTGTTGTTAACCGGAGAGAAGGGTGGTAGGTCATCGAGAAGAGTGGCTGATGTCTGTGGTACTGGGTTGAGATCAAGAGGGAGGAGTAGTGCTGCTGGTGGCGGCGGTGGAATAAGACGGAATTTTGAAGATAGGTTGAACGCAATACCAGAGTAGGGGTAATTTGGGAATAAAAAAGTCGTTAAAGGTGTAAATAATGAAATGAATCGACATTTATTAAAGAGAGCTACTTCCACGTTCGGCATTTTTACGTTTCTTGTTGACCATTTGGGGCTTGTGTTACAGTTTTGCCCCTATATTGGTTTATAAGCTACAATAATTAGTCACTTAATATTAATTTTTTTCAAAAAAAATCTTAATTTAAGATCTCTTCCAATACATTTGGTAAATTTTGAGAACTAAATCAAACTCTTGATCGGATCTTTATCGTTGAGGGCCTTAATACATCTGCCTTCTAGAGTTTGAATCTCTTCATGAATTCGTAATAAATGAATACGTTATTCTCGAAATGGATATCTGTAAATTGAATTCAACACATTGATTGTTAAATAAAGAGCATTATTATGACTTTTAAATTAACTATAAGGTCTATCAAACATTAAAATTTGGTGTTGGTCTAATAAATCTACTGAAATCATATTATTGTGATAATAAATTAAGTCAAATTTTTAAGTATTACCCTAAATAAAAAACACTGCTGATTGTTAAATCAAAAAAAATCCTGGACCTCAGAAGTAACCATTTATAGTGCATTAGGGGCATACAGAGAGTTTTGTTTGAGTTATTTGAAACAAATTCATGCATAGATCCAATTTTTTTTTTTTTAATTTAATGGTCTGACGTGTTCGGGTTAATTTAGATAATCCCTTATATTTTAATAGGAGGTGCAAGTACAATCAAAGAGTATCCAATTTTTTTTTTAAATGATTGTAATTATCTTCAAATCATTTATCTATTGGTAAAATGAGTTGTATGCGATTGGATGAATTTGAATTTAATGGTGGAATTGGAGTGGGACATGGTGGAACTTCCAAATCTATATTTTGGAAAATTGAAGTTGTCATTTTTGGATTGCTGCTGCTTTTGTTTTTTTTTTTTACCCAAATCTCATGTTTGTGAATCTTAGGACTCTTAAGTTTGGNGATTGGATGAATTTGAATTTAATGATGGAATTGGAGTGGGACATGGTGGAACTTCCAAATCTATATTTTGGAAAATTGAAGTTGTCATTTTTGGATTGCTGCTGCTTTTGTTTTTTTTTTTTACCCAAATCTCATGTTTGTGAATCTTAGGACTCTTAAGTTTGGGTAAATTCCATTTTGCCTCTTGAATGGTACAAAATTTTTTTAGTTTCTCAATTGAATGATAAATTTTCTTGTATTGCTCTCTTAAAAAAAATAAAAGTGTTACAATGTAGTCATTCGTCTTATTTTTATTTAGTCATTTATTTGTTTTGTGTCAAATCAATTAATCGAAAATCATAAAACAAACGAATGATGAAAAAGAAATAAGATGGCGGACTAAATTGTAATATTTTTTATTCTTTAAAGGAGCAATGTAAAAAAAATTAATCATTCATAGAACAAATTGAGAATTTTTATATCTTTCGAGAGATAAAATAGAATTTTTCCCTCAAGTTTTATTTAAAACTTCGGATAGACTAATATGGTATACCTTGATCACGTAGTAGGGTTTATTCATTGACTAAGTATGACACGTATTATAAGAGAAAGTCAAAAAAGTTAATGTAATGTTTTGGTGTACTGCCTTTTCATATCCTTCTTCACAGTTGGATCGCAGATAGTTTATAAAGTTGTAGTTCAAATTGACTATTTCCACGATCACTTGAATTATTGCATTACAGGACAGTTCAATACATAGTAGAGGCGGTGATCAATAAGTCAATCATTAAACTTTAATAAAATTTAACTTAATAACACCATTTTATTGTCGTTATCATTGTCATCGGTTACTTGAAAGTCACTACTATTACATACAGAATGGGTCTTTATATTTGGTAGCAACCAACAATTGTGCTTTATGTATAAGGAGAATCGAAATGTCTCTCATTTTATGGGTAACCCACCTTTTCTGCAATGATGTGATTGCTGGTTGGGTAATGCAGTATATAGTTGCCATGCCTAATGCCTCTGCTTCTTTTATCTTGATTACTTTTTTTTGGTAAGGTTAAAAAGTTTGGGGATAGCAAGTAATACCTTATGCCCACATTCAACTTACGGATCTTAGCAAAGGTATGAAAATAACAAATCCCCAACTACGGGTGCTATTTGGTTAGATCAGCCCGAACCCAAGGGGTATCATTCGAAAATATTTGACACTCGAGTAAAAATTGAAGAAAAGATTCTCGATTCGATTTAAATTCGAGTTAAGATCTTGAATTGTAGAGATTGTGAGTGTTCTTGCTTGAAAAGCTTAAACCTAAAGCAACTGGGTTTTGGAGAGAACCTTCCACTCACTATTGCCATTTTGACATCAACCCGCATTACAGCATCGATACGTTTTGCTAGACATAGAGGAGAATCTAAACAGCTCTAGATATTGAAAAGACAACAGATCTTTTTTCTGTTTTAAGTCATGGGGAACTGTTTACTTTCTTCTTTTTCTGTTTTGGTGCATCCACCGTATATCATCGTCCCCACCCATTTCCAAAGCGTGCTTCTTTGTGTTTTGAAGCTTTGCCTTATTTCAACCTCAAATGATATATCAAGGGATATTAATAACGAGTTATAAATTCAAATGTTCTGAATTGAAATTTTGACAATTCTTTTGTGTTAGACTATGAGAAATTTATTTTTTATGAATATACTAATTTCAATGTAAATAACATGTATTTGATCGAATTGGGAAGAAGATTAATCGAATTGATGATACTCAGAATGATTCCCGAGCAGGAGCTCAAGAACAAAGGTCAAACATGGAGGTCAGGTATGCTGAGCTCAGAAAGTCAGAACTATACAGAGCTCAGAAAACTAGAGCTAGAAGCGAGATAATAAGCTGAAGCAATGAGGAAGCAACTGGATACTACAAAGAACTCGACAGGCGGTTTGAAGTAACACTCAAGGCACAAAATTCTCAACCAACCAATATACTGTCCTAAGATCAAGGAGAATTTCTCGGATAGATGGCGATGATCATGAATCAGATCCCATAGATTAAGGGCCACCCCTATAAATACTATTTAACGCCCCTAACAGAGGGGCAGAACCCTAGTACCACATCTTATATTCTGTAAACCTTTTGGTATAGTAAAGAGTGAAGGGAGGAGCGAGAATCTCCATTGAAGAGTGGATTAGCCGAGCTCCCGAGTTGGTGAACCACCATATTTCTACTATGTTAATCCCCCAATTTCCCAACAATTCTTAATAACATTCCCTCGAGTCTAGTAGCTCAGATCACAATAATTTCAATATTATTTCTTTCATTTACTCGTCATCATAAAATTGCATTACGTTGAAATACGCCATCAGTTTGGAGCCATCTGTGGGAAATGACTGTTCCTGTTATAAATAAACTGATCTTTCAGTGACTGATGGTATCAACGCAAAACATGAGTCGAAGTCAGACAAATCCACCACAGATGCAATATCAACAAGAAGCTACTAATAGCAGACAACCTGAGAACATTCAAGAGACCAATTCACCCATGGGGGTCTCTCCATGAATAACGAGATGGAGGCCCTTCGCCTCGTCAATCAACGCTTGCTGAAACAAAATGAAGAACTCTTAAAGCTCTTACAACGCTCACAAGAGGTGCGACAAGCTCAAGAAAGTCAGAATAACCCACCACCTAGGGAGCAATCACACCTCAACCCCCTCAGGAAAGTCAACGAAGAAGGGGAAAACAGCCACACCATGGGACCAGAATCTCGCATACCCCCTAAGAATGGACACAACAAAGAAGTACAAAGTCAGAATGACGGGGGCCAGAGGAACGATTTTTTCCCTTATTAACAGGAAAGGAGAGAACGGTACTGGAAGCAGCGCTTCCAGGGTATCCAGCAAGAACTCAGCCACATGAAGGAAGCCGTGAGAGGCAAGACTCCAGTTACGATGGATGCCTTGGTATAATAGACTGAATCTTCGTTCACCACTGGCATGCTGCATTTTTCCCTCCCTCTAAAATTCAGAGTACCGCAGATGAGGCTTTTGATGGAACAAAGGATCCTGTAGATCACCTCAACACCTACAAAAACCAGATGGAGTTGCATGGATACCAGGATCCAGTGCACTGCAGAACTTTTGCCATCACGTTGAAGGGCTCAGCCCTAACATGATTCAATAGGCTCCCCCCAGCCTTGATATCCTCTTTTAAGGAGCTATCCATATCCTTTGTGTGTCACTTTATAGGAGCTCAAATGTACAGAAAGCCGAGTTACCACTTGCTAAATGTGAAACAGGGACCCCACGAGAATCTTAGATCCTATGTTTAGAAGTTCAACTCAGAATCGCTAAAAGTGGACATCCCAGATGAGAAATTTGCCATTACTGTATTTATAGCTGGTTTGTGTGTCCAATCTAAAGACCTGATGTTCTCCATCTCAAAAAATTCCCAGGCGAGCATGGCCGAAATATTGACCAAGGCAAAAAAATACATAAACGACGAAAAAACTCTACTCTAAAAAGTGGGGAGCTCATCCATGCAAAAAGACAAAGGGAAAGAAGAGAAAAAAAGGGACCGAAGTCTCAAAAAGAGAGAGAGAGGACGAGATAGGTCCCTAAGAAAAGACAGAGATCGCTCCCCCAAAAGAAGGGGAGACGTCAAAAATCGCCTGGGATCACCTCATTTGGAGTTACAGCCGAGGTACGCACCTCGACAGATTCCCCCACTCACCACAACAATATCGCAAATTTTGTATGAAGTACAAAATGAAAAATTCCTGAGGTGGTCACCTTGGATAAAAGCGGACCCGAAAAAAAGGGACCCTTCAAAGTACTGTGAGTGCCACAGGGACCATGATCATCATACTGATGACTGCATTCAGTTGAAGAAGGAGATAGAATTCCTGATCCAATGAGGGAAGTTGCATCGTTACATAGCCCAGGAGAATCATAATCGAGCCCCACCACCTCCACCACCTTAGCAGCAGGCTCTTGCGCAGCACCAACAACCCCTAGGAGAGATCAGGGTAATATCAGGGGATTTTGCAGGAGGCGGGGAATCTAGTTCAGCCAGGAAAGCCCACCTACGCAGAATCAGAGCTGGTGAGGCTTTGGAGGTGTACGCTGTATCTAAGGCACCACGACTGAGCTCAGACATCACATTCTCAGATGTAGACTTGGAAGGATACCAACACCCCCATGACGACCCGCTAGTGGTAAGGGCTGTTATGGCTAACAAAACTGTTCACCGAGTTCTGATAGATAACGAAAGCTCAGCAGATATCATATTTGATTCCGCATTTGACAAGATGAGCATAGGAAGGGAAAAGTTGGAGCCCGTGAATGCTCACCTGTTGGGATTTACAGGAGAACGGGTGTTGCCACTGGGCTCAATCCAGCTTGTGCTCACTATGGGAGCCCCTCTGCCAAGCAATCACTAAAATAAGATTCCTAGTGGTTGATGCCTCCTCTGCATACAATATGCTGCTCAGGAGACCTTCTCTCAATGCAATGAAGGCCATCCCCTCGGCCTATCATCTGGTCATGAAATTCTCTACGAAAAACGGAGTTGGAGTGGTCCGAGGAGAGCAACGGGTTGCAAGGGAATGTTACTTGACTTCGATGAAGCAGAAAGAAGTCAAAAACATACGACTAGATGAGCTGGACATGAGGGACGAACTGGGCACCAGGCCAACGCCAACAGAAGAATTGGAGCCAATTTAGCTTGATGGAGAGCTAGAACATCTCGTCTACATTGGGACTAAATTGAGTAGAGAGGTTAAGGACCTTCTCATCTTGTTCCTAAAGGAGAATATGGGGGTGTTCACTTGAAAACAAGAAGACATGGAAGGTATTGACCCCTCGATTATCATTCACAAGCTGAGTGTGAATCCTACCTGCAAGCTTCTCAAGCAGAAGCAAAGGATTTTTGCCCCAGAGCGTCAGAAGGCAATCAATGAGGAGGTTGGCAAGCTTCTTCACACCAAAGCTATCAAGGAAGTAGATTACCCTACCTGGTTGGCCAACGTGGTTCTTGTCAGGAAAACCAACGACAAATGGCGACTCTGCATAGACTTTACTGATCTCAACTGAGCATACCCTAATGATAGTTTTCCTTTACCCTGAATCGATTTAATAGTGGATGCCATTGCTGGGTACGAACTCCTCAGCTTTATGGATGCTTTCTCAGGTTATAATCAGATCAGGATGGATCCAATCAACTAGGAGAAGACCTCTTTCGTGACTGAGGAGGGGACTTATTGTTATCAGGTTATGCCTTTTGAGTTGAAGAACGTGGGAGCTACCTACTAGCATCTGGTGAACTGAATGTTCCAAAGGCAAATTGGAATATCCATTGAGGTCTATATTGATGACATGCTGGTGAAGTCATTGAAGGCAGAACTCCACATTGCACACTTAGCAGAATCGTTTCAGGTCCTTAAGGTATACAAGATAAAACTAAACATTGCCAAATGTGCCTTTGGAGTATTTGCGGAAAAATTTCTGGGTTTCATAGGAAACAGTAGAGGGATAGAGGCTAACCCTAAAAAAGTTAAGGCAGTCCTAAACATGCAGCCACCATCTAACGTAAGGAAAATCCAATGCCTGAAAGGGAGAATAACAGCCTTGGGACGCTTTGTGTCCAGATCAAGCGACAAGTGCCAACCTTTCTTTCAAGTCCTAAAAAAGGCATTCCATTGGGATACTCGATGTGAAGAGGCTTTTAGGGCTCTGGAGGTTTACCTGAGTTCCCCACTTCTGCTGGCAAGCCCCTTGGAAGGGGAGGTACTTACTCTATATCTGGCTGTTTTAGATTTCTCGACCAGCACAACTCTGGTGAGGGAGAGAGACAGAGCTCAGCAGCCGGTCTACTACTGCAGTAGAGCTTTGAAGGAGGCAGAGCAGAGATACCCAAAAATGGAGAAACTAGCTTTGACTTTGGTAACCATAGCCAGGAGACTTAGACCATACTTCTAGGCGCACACCATCGAGGTACCAACAGAGCAGCCAATGAAGCAAGTGCTACATAAACCGGAGTCCTCAGGAAGGCTAGTAAAATGGGCTATAGAGCTCAACGAGTTTGATATTAGGTTAAAGCCAAGAATTGCAGTCAAAGGACAGATTTTAGCAGACTTCATTGCAGAATTCACGATACCAAAACCTTTGGAGACTACGAAGCTGGTACCCGACCTCCCCACATGGAAACTTTTAGTAGATGGAGCCGCCAATACTCAGGGGAGCGGGGTAGACTTAATCTTAACCTCCCTAGATGGAGTAGATGTCAAATATGCACTCAGATTTGGGTTTAAGACTTTAAACAACGAGGCAGAATACGAGGCTGTCATAGTTGGGCTCAACCTTGCCCATTCAATGGAGGTAGAATAGTTGGAGATCTGCAATGATTCTCAACTAGTAGTAAAGCAGATAGAAGATTCTTACGAGACTAGAGGCAAAAAAATGGTGCCTTACCTTAGGAAGGTACAGGAGCTGATCAAGAAGTTTGTATGAGTCCAGATTAGACACGTCCCAAGAGTTGAAAACTCACGAGCAGACGACCTGGCGAGGCCGACAACAACTTTTCAGGAAAGTTTGGACAGATTAATTCTAGTGGAGCACCTAGCTGAACCATCTATATGTAGAGAAGATGAACACGTGTTGCCTGTGCACACCTCATCAAGCTGGATGGACCCCATCATTGGATATCTCAAGGATGGAGCTTTGCCAAAAGATCCCAAAGAGGCTGCAAAACTAAGATCCAGATCAGCTAGTTTTCTTTTTTGCAGGGAAGTTTATATAAGCAAGGTTTCTCAATACCTCTCCTTAAATGCGTGGTAGCCGAAGATGCCAATTACATACTTAGGGAGACCCATGAGGGGGTCTGTGGTAACCACATCGGAGCTCGGGCTCTAGCGAAAAAGACGCTACGACAGGGGTATTACTGGCCCACCATGCTCACGGATGCCACTGACTTGGTCAGAAGATGCAAGGTTTATCAATTGCATGCTAATATCCCCCATTGCCCCTCCAAAACTCTTAACTTCAGTAATAAGTCCATGGCCTTTTCAGCAATGGGGATTAGACATACTTGGGTCTCTTCCTACAAAATGAGACAGTGTAAGTTCGCCATAATAGGGGTAGACTACTTCACCAAATGGGCAGAGGTAGAACCTTTGGCCACGATTACGAAGCAGAAAGTCCAGAACTTCACATAAAAGTCAATAATCTGCAGGTTTGGTATTCCCAGGGCGATCGTCTCCGATAATGGGAAATAATTTGACAACCCGAAGTTCAAAAATTTCTACACTGAGCTAGGGATTAAGAATTATTTTTCAGCTCCAGCCCATCCTCAATCCAATGGGTAGACAGAGGTCACTATCAAAACCATAAAAGCAACCCTGAAAACTAAATTAGAAGGTCTAAAAGGTGAATGGGTGGAACACCTCCCAGAAATACTATGGGCTTACAGAACAACTGCCAGGTCATTGACTCAGGAAATACCGTTTGCTTTGGCCTTTGGAATTGAAGCAATGACACTAGTCGAGATTGGACTTCCATCCCCCCGAACTGAGTTTGGCAACGAAGGGGACAATGATGAGTGCTCATAGAGGAAAAGAGGGATGCAACTTTGCATCGTATCAAAAGTTATCAGAGGAGGACAGCCAGATACTATGATAAGAAGGTCAAACGAAGGAGCTTCAAGGTGGACGATCTAGTGCTCAGAAAACTTTTGTTGGCAAGGAAGGACCCGACTCACGGAAAGCTGGGGGCAAATTGGGATTGTCTGTACATCATCTCAAAGGTGATAAGGCCGGAAAATTACGAGTTGCGAATCGAGGAAGGGAAACTCCTACCTCATTCTTGGAATGCAGAGCATCTTAAGAGATTTTTTCTGTAAGCTTCTTCTGTAATTTGATTGTTCTCAATAAAATTGCACATCTTTATTTTTTTCCCTGTGAAATTGCCTAAAAATGAGTTCAATAGCTCACAATGAACTCCTAAGTTCATAGGAATGAGCTCAGAAGCTCATGATGAACTCTTAAGTTCATAAAAATGAGTTTAATAGCACACGATGAACTCTTAAGTTCATAGGAATGAGCTTAGAAGCTCACGATGAACTCTTAAGTTTACAAGAACGAGCTCAATAGCTCATGATAAACTCCTAAATTCATAGGAATGAGCTCAGAAGCTCACGATGAACTCCTAAGTTCATAGGAATGAGCTCAAAATCTCACGATGAACTCTTAAGTTCATAAAAATGAGTTCAATAGCTCACAATAAACTTCTAAGTTCATGAAAATGAGCTCAGAAGCTCACGATGAACTCTCAAGTTCATAAAAATGAGCTCAATAGCTCACGATGAACTCCTAAGTTCATAGAAATGAGCTCTGAAGCTCACGATGAAACCTTAAGTTCATGAAAACGAGCTCAATAGCTCATGATGAACTCCTAAGTTCATATGAATGAGCTCAGAAGCTCACAATGAACTTATAAGTTCATAAAAATGAGCTCAGTAGCACTCAATGAACTCCTATGTTCATCACAACGAGCTCGGCCACCTACGGTGGGGAGTTTAAAAAGAAAAACTCTTTTAGAAGAAGTTGCAGAACCATGAGGTCTACAAGTCCAACATCCTAAAAAACACAGACAGTTTCCAAGTCCAGAATTGAACTCGGCAGCCTTATTCTCATTAAAGATAAAGCTGTGTCAGACACCCCCAAGCCTTCAAGAATAAGGTCGTTTTAAGCTCCATGCCTCTCAGTTCACCACAACCTAAGTTCGGCTGCATAAACCTATAGAATCTTCAAAGCCAGCATGAAACGCAGGGAGCAGTTGGTGATGATATTTACCACTTACTCTCATCCAATATGCCCAAGTATAAAACTCCCAAAGCATTCTTGCTTCAAGAAGAGCTCAGTACTCCTTAATACAAGGGGACAAGGGAAGACTAAAGTAAAAACGCATAGCTAGAGCACAACTAAAGATGAAAATTCAAAGGCATAGTCTCATAGGGGTCAGTGTACCGTAACTGCAGTTCAGAAAGCTGTGAGTCAGCTGTACAACTCAAAACCAGAGAAGTTACATTTTCAAAATGAGTTCATAGTTACAAATTTTCGATCATATTTTAAAATAAAATCCTAAGTCTCTGAAGGTGGATTTGGGGAAGGGTTTTGTACTTCAGAAGTTGAAATTTCGGCAACGTGAGCAGATTGGGAGCCTGGGAGCTCGATAGAAAAAGTAGCTGAAAAATCTGAAACCTCTACCGGGGAAGGGGATGGAACCACGGTAGTCGATATCATTGTAGGTCCTGGATCAGGTAGAGAAAGAGGAATCTTAGGAGTTGTTAAGGCAGGAATCTCAACCTCTACTGGAGATGAGCTCAGGGCCAGTGCCTCGGAGACGATGTCGGCTGAGAAGGAAGCAACCTCAGGAGCAGGAGGGGGAACATTGTTGAGCTCAGAGTCGGCCGCCTTGTCCTCAACGAGGGGATCAAAATTGAAATCCAGTTCAGGGTAGATCTCTTCAGCCCTGTCCTGAAAAGCAAGCCACCCAGAGGCCCACTGAGTTGTGACATCATCAGCCAGTTTGGCAATTAAGCAATCTTTTTCCTTGACAGCTGCCCTCGCCATCTCGAGTTCGTTCCGGAGGACGTCACTCGTCTCCCGCAATAACGTCATATTCTCTCTTCATAGTTTGAAAGGAACTTACAGCTTTGAGAGACTCCCGGCTGGCTCTGAGCCAATCGTTTGTTTTCTGTTTAAGTTCCCCCTGAGGT
Source organism: Ilex paraguariensis (assembly GCA_963454935.2). Lineage (NCBI taxonomy): Eukaryota > Viridiplantae > Streptophyta > Magnoliopsida > Aquifoliales > Aquifoliaceae > Ilex > Ilex paraguariensis. The sequence goes on from CAUOFW020003236.1 coordinate 246,767, forward strand.
TTTTCTGAGTTCTTCATTTGTTTTCTTAAGTTCCTCTTTGCAGCTCTTTCCCTCACGTGCAATCTTCTCCCTCACATCTTTCAGACTCCTATTTAAGGAGGTTTACTTCTCCATCTGCTCCTGCAAGTCCTGCACCTTGAGGTCATTGTTCTCAAAGGATAGTTTGGTAACCTTGAGTTCAAAAGCCTTGGAAGCTTTAACTGAACCTTCCATGGCTTGGATCCTCTTCAATAGCCCGCTAACATGGAGGGCAATCTGAAAATGAGAAAAGGTCAGGTGAGAAAGAGCAAATGAATAAAACATGTATGCACATAAAACATAAAACTTATAAAGATAGCAGCAAAAAGAACAGTAGATATAGAGCTCCCAAGAGGCATGGTGGAAGCTCGCTGAATGTCAAATTTGGGGAGAATGGAAGCAATGGCCTTTGTAGCTCTTTTCACATTATCAATCAAAGAACTCGAGCTTGCTTCTACATTCCCCATTTTTCCATGCTTACATATCCCAAGAGCCTTCTGAGGAGGCCCCACAGTTGGGCAAAAAGGGGTGGATCCAGGCAAGAGGTAAGAAATCGTCTCCAAAGGTTTCTCGACCTCACCTGAAGAGGGAGGGGTGAAGACCAAGCTTAGGTCAGGGACCTTACCAGAGGAGGGCAATCCCGTCTTATGAGAAAAGGAGCTCTTTGCAACCTCCAGAAAGCCAAAAGAGGATTGGGGCCCCATTTGAGTTACAGAGAATGATTCCAATCTCGGTGCTTTGACTTCGAAAATTGGATCACCCCCTGGGCTGACCTCAACCTTACGTTTGCTTCCAGCCCGAGTCCTCTTCATCATAGATAATTTATCAGAGCGATCCTTCGCAGTAGGCTCCATTAAGGAAGAACCTGAAAAAATCGAGAAAGAACCGTCAAAAAAAAAAAAGAAAAAAAATGGGGAATGAGAAGAGGTAAAAGGCAGGGGCAGAGGTGAAAGGGGCAATACCTGTCAATTCCTCAGCACTAATGGCAGAAAGAGGAGATGGATTTTCTACCCTCACTTTAGGAGGACTAAACCCAAGCCTCACAAGGACTTGAGGTCGGATTAGCTCTGAATATCTCTCCAATTTGCAATTCGCCAAGTTCCTTAGGACCTTTTCATCTGCAGCACTGAGGTCTGGCTGAATGCCTGAGAAACGAAACCAGCTAAACAAGGTTAGCCTAAGGAAAAGCTAGAATTTATTCCAACTTCCATAAAAAGAAGCTCACCCAAGTTGTCGGGGGCAGACCACCCCCGAGGGACGGGAAGAGTGTCCGTCACGTCGGCAGGATTGAACTCCCATTCTCCCCCCCACACAAAAAAAAATAAAAAAATTCCAACGTTTGTGGGAGCTCGGGAGATCAGAGATAAGAACCTTGGCTTTCACTCGTTTAGAGATGTACAAAAAGCCATCAGTGGGGAGATATTTGATATTGAAGAATTTTATGAGCAAAGACATAGTGGGGACACCCAGATCATGTTTCTTAAAGAAAACAAAAAGACCAACCAACACCCCCCAAAAGTTAGGAGAAAGCTGGGCAGGGCAGATATTGAAATATTGCAAAACATTTTTGATGAAGGGATGCAAGGGAAAGCAGAGGCCGTTCTCAAAAGCAGCCAGGAAGAAGCACACTTTTTTAGGGATAAAGGAATCGTATAAGGTAAACATATCCGGACTCCAGAACTAGAGGCCTTGAGGATACCCAAAGCGGACAGTCAGCACCTTCGTGTAAGAAGGAACGATGTCACTACACCCCACGAGCTCGGAGGCCCTGGGGGCAGCAACACCACCCTCAGCATTGCCTGAAATCCCCACACCACTTACTTTGGTTTTGCCTTTGCTGGGAGATTTCAAGGCAAGAGAAGCCTCCTCAGTGCCTCTCTCGACATTGACAGAATCCACTCCAGGGAAATCATCTATCTCTAACCCCATATCCCCCAGGTCAGAATCTTCCTCAGTGGACCCATCTTTCATTAGCGAAACGGATGATCCTGTGACTTCAGATGAAACAGACATAGCTGGACAAGAATAAGGAAGTTTAAAAGACCTATAAAGAGGGGGGACCTCGGAGAAACACTCTTTGAGAGCCCAAGGAGCAAGACACCAAAAACTAATGGCAAAAATCCTAACTGTGGAGTAAGGGTCCAAGAAGAGAGGAAGACGAGACAGGGGAATACTTCGGCTCCTAGAGTAGTAGAATTGAAAGGCTCAAAAATGCCAAAACCACCTCAAACTTGAGGGATCTAGGGCAAGGAGCAGGGAAAGAAAGGAAAAAACGTACCTAACTGTGAATTGGTGACGGATTAAAACTCGAGGAGGGGATTCGAAACAAAATCACGCTAAGCCTCCAAGTCAAAATTGGGGAAACCGTCCCACAAAGAAAACCCTAAAACCAGTGGCAGAATGGGAAAGATGAAGTCGTGAAAGGATAAGGAAGCCGAAATGGATATGTAAAGTGAGGAGAAAGTCGGTGATCCAGGGGTATTTAAAGCTAACGGTACCATGGGCCTCGAAATGGGCAACGTGCACAAGGAACAAGGAAGAAAACGATTACTGACAACCACTTTAAAAATAAAATAATAATAATAATAATAAATATATATTCCCATGTAAATTTTGAAGTCGCTGATTGGGAAACCATTACTGTTACATCCTAAGTTCAGCCCTTGCCCAAGCCAACTCGGCCAAGAGCTGGGGGGGCAACTGATGATACTCAGAATGATTCCCGAGTAGAAGTTCGGGAATGGAGGTCAAACATGGAGATCAGGTATGCTGAGCTCAGAAAGTCAGAGTTATGCAGAGCTTAGAAAATTAGAGCTAGAGCTCCCCTCAAGCGAGATAATAAGCTGAAGCAATGAGAAAGCAATTGGATACTACAAAGAACTCGACAGGCGGTTTGAAGTAACACTCAAGGCATAAAATCCTTAACCAACCAAGATACTTTCCTAAGATCAAGGAGAATTTCTCAGATAGATGGCGAGGATCACGGATCAGATCCCATAAATTAAGGACCACCCCTATAAATACTATGTAACGCCCCCAATAGAGGGGCAGAACCCTAGTATCACATCTTATATTATGTAAACCTTTTGGTATAGTAAAGAGTGAAGGAAGGAGTAAGAATCTTCATTGAAGAGTGAATTAGCCGAGCTCTCGAGCTGGTGAACCACTATATTTCTACTGTGTTAATCCCTCAACTCCCCAACAATTCTCAATATCATTCCCTCGAGTCTAGTAGCTCAGATCCCAATAATTTCAATATTATTTCTTTTATTTACTCGTCATCATAAAATTGCATCACGTTGAAATACGCCATCAAAAATGTATATAAGTTAATCTGAACATATCTGACTGCTGGGAAAAAAAAGAAGAAAGAAGCTTGCCTTACTTGGCATTTAGCTTTGATCGGACCATTTAATTGAGTCACACATCTTCCACTAGTTTTTTTTTAGGGTTTAGGGTTTATATTGGTACTCTATCTAAACCCCTAGATTTTTTTTCCCCTATTTTTAAAGTTCTAAGTGTAATTTGTCCTCCACTTCTCCTTAACTATGATTTGTGTCTCACATTATCTCTTCTGTCATATTTCTTACATTAATCTTCAATCATAATTATTAGTTTTATATTATTCCAATAATTTGCTTATGTTCCCCCAAGACCATGTAATATTTTTTTTGTTCAACCGTCAAGTGTGTTCAGGTCAATTTACGCTTATTTTGATAAATTTATTTTATTTTGTCCCAACATTTGAACACTTTTCCTGCAAAAGTTTGTGTTTGGGATACCGTGAAAGCAATTTTAGTATTTAACAACAACATGAGAAATTCAATAAGATAAGTAGTAAAGTGAAATGAAGGAGATAGTTTGTTTTTTGGTAAGTGGAGGAGATAGTTGAGGGTTGGAGAATAATACTTCTTTTTTCAGACTGTATATGGGTAATGTGAAACCAAGTAATTGAGGGGGTAACAAAGGAAAGTAATAATTAAAAGAGCAAAATGAGATAGATGACATAATTGAGGGGGTCAGAATGCAATATTCCCTTTTATAGACTATTTTAAGGTCTGGTTTTTTGGGTAGTTCTACAACCCTATATATGCTCTAGTAGTGTATAGGAGGACTGTAGCCTATAACTAGGGTCGTTTATCAAATCGAGTTATTAGAACTTGGCTCAAGTTCGGCTCGTTTTTAGTTCATTCAAGTTCAGTTCGTTTTTTAAACGAGTCGAATTTGAACAATTTTTTAAACTCATTCAAAAACGAGTCTGATAAGCTCGATTCAAATCCGACGTACTCGACTTGTTTATATGTAAATACTCAAGCTCGAAACGGGTTTGGCTCATTTTAGGCTCGGGTTTGGTTCAATTAAAAAAATAAACTTTTTAGGTCGCTCGAGCTCAGTTGCGTTCGGCTATCAGTCCTACCTATAAGTCTCCTCTTCGATAGCAATTGGCAACTCCTATCATTTTCCATATGTTAATGCCTTGAAATTCAGAATTCATTATTTTGGTTCATATTTATATGTAGGACTGGTAATTGAGCGTGTGTGGTCGAATCAAAGGTATAAAGGAGCTTGCTCTTCTCATAAAACTGTGGTATCCCTTGGGACTCAATCCCATAGAGCAAACTTACCCTATATATGCCCATGTAGAATTTCTTCCTCAACCAATGTGGGATTGATGTCAAATCTCACATTGGACTTCCTTTATTTCCACAATTCAATAAGGTCATTTTAGAGCCTATTTTCTCATTCATTTGTTACTCGATTTGAGCAAGTGAATATATTACATTATTCTCCTCACGGAGTAGAATATGAACTCAAAAAATTTACTCGAAACAACAAACGGGTCCCACTTTAATTTAGGCTTAAAGTCGGCCAAAAATTTAATTTTTACACTTATGGTCCAACAATCTATAATAAAGTAGAATGAAGTTTATATCCAAAAGATAAAGAGAGGTCTAGATCATTTTAAAACAAAATATAAACACGTCCAACGGACAACGTAATCCCAACATAAAAGACGATTCAGATCATCTCAAAAATTTTGATCTAACAGTCTATAATTAGTCCTGAATTTCTTTTCCTGCCCATGAAAAAACCTCTTATCATAAGACTCTACAATCCTATCTCTCATACGTCTCTGTCTTAAATTTGAAAAAAACACAATAACAACTTAAATTGAATTCATTTTAAATTAAATGATCTAAATATTATATGTTAATAGTGTATTGTTTGTACATTGATTTATGTTGGTTTTGTTTAATTTTTAATTTTATGATAAAACTTTGCATAAAATTAAAAATATTTCTATTAAATACACATAAAATACATAATATCTATAAGTTTAGTGCTTCTTTTTCAAAGTTTGACAATTTAACATTTGACCCTAATAACCGCATACACACCGTCACTGCAACACAAAAATCAGTACCCAAATAGACAATGTCACAATTTTTGGATATGTAAGTTATTTAGTATATCGATTTTTTCAAAACCTTTGGTATAATCTTTCATTAAAAACCATTATATACTTATTATATAATTTTTCATCCTTTTTCTTACAAACTGATTCACACCTAGAGTACACTGTAAATAGATCTTCTTATCACGCATCTTAGTACCGATGGTTGATGTTTATTTCTTACTTTTTATCAATCAATAAAGTTTAAATTGTATTTATAATCCATAAATAAAATCATCAAGTTATTATTCAGACCAAAAATAAATCACTATTATATGAAAACCTATAGTTCTCATAAAATTAAAAAAAAAATCAAAGCCCAAGTTAATCAGTAATTAAAAAAAAAATTAGTTACTAATACAAAAAAAATAAGATATCAATTGTACCAACAAAAAATATTCAAAATCAATCTAATTGTTATGTGTTGAAATTATTCAAANAATTAAAAAAATAAACTTTTTAGGTCGCTCGAGCTCAGTTGCGTTCGGCTATCAGTCCTACCTATAAGTCTCCTCTTCGATAGCAATTGGCAACTCCTATCATTTTCCATATGTTAATGCCTTGAAATTCAGAATTCATTATTTTGGTTCATATTTATATGTAGGACTGGTAATTGAGCGTGTGTGGTCGAATCAAAGGTATAAAGGAGCTTGCTCTTCTCATAAAACTGTGGTATCCCTTGGGACTCAATCCCATAGAGCAAACTTACCCTATATATGCCCATGTAGAATTTCTTCCTCAACCAATGTGGGATTGATGTCAAATCTCACATTGGACTTCCTTTATTTCCACAATTCAATAAGGTCATTTTAGAGCCTATTTTCTCATTCATTTGTTACTCGATTTGAGCAAGTGAATATATTACATTATTCTCCTCACGGAGTAGAATATGAACTCAAAAAATTTACTCGAAACAACAAACGGGTCCCACTTTAATTTAGGCTTAAAGTCGGCCAAAAATTTAATTTTTACACTTATGGTCCAACAATCTATAATAAAGTAGAATGAAGTTTATATCCAAAAGATAAAGAGAGGTCTAGATCATTTTAAAACAAAATATAAACACGTCCAACGGACAACGTAATCCCAACATAAAAGACGATTCAGATCATCTCAAAAATTTTGATCTAACAGTCTATAATTAGTCCTGAATTTCTTTTCCTGCCCATGAAAAAACCTCTTATCATAAGACTCTACAATCCTATCTCTCATACGTCTCTGTCTTAAATTTGAAAAAAACACAATAACAACTTAAATTGAATTCATTTTAAATTAAATGATCTAAATATTATATGTTAATAGTGTATTGTTTGTACATTGATTTATGTTGGTTTTGTTTAATTTTTAATTTTATGATAAAACTTTGCATAAAATTAAAAATATTTCTATTAAATACACATAAAATACATAATATCTATAAGTTTAGTGCTTCTTTTTCAAAGTTTGACAATTTAACATTTGACCCTAATAACCGCATACACACCGTCACTGCAACACAAAAATCAGTACCCAAATAGACAATGTCACAATTTTTGGATATGTAAGTTATTTAGTATATCGATTTTTTCAAAACCTTTGGTATAATCTTTCATTAAAAACCATTATATACTTATTATATAATTTTTCATCCTTTTTCTTACAAACTGATTCACACCTAGAGTACACTGTAAATAGATCTTCTTATCACGCATCTTAGTACCGATGGTTGATGTTTATTTCTTACTTTTTATCAATCAATAAAGTTTAAATTGTATTTATAATCCATAAATAAAATCATCAAGTTATTATTCAGACCAAAAATAAATCACTATTATATGAAAACCTATAGTTCTCATAAAATTAAAAAAAAAATCAAAGCCCAAGTTAATCAGTAATTAAAAAAAAAATTAGTTACTAATACAAAAAAAATAAGATATCAATTGTACCAACAAAAAATATTCAAAATCAATCTAATTGTTATGTGTTGAAATTATTCAAACATCCTATTTTTGTATGTTTAAATTTTATAAGTAACATAATACCTTCAGGCACGAGCAATGACTAGTAAGTATATATATTCGATCCATATGGTTAGGTTTGTCAATTGTGCTGAGTGTTAATAGGATCATGTCAAAAAATGCTTTATGTATATCCGATTCATTTATTAAAAGAATCGTGTCATATCAGATTTATGCCATGTATTAATTGTGTACAACTGATATATAAATGAATCTTATTGTGTATTATTTTTTATTGGTTTCACTCATATCTAATTCGTTTATTAATTATCGTGTTAAGTACACTCTATTACAAATAGGGGTGGGTTAAGAAAGATCTAAATATACTAATTTTGTGTCTTGTCATGTTAATAAATTATGTCATATTTTAACACTCTTACTTGTGGTCCACCCACCAAGATTTAGTAAAATATTATCTTACTATTGCTATAACAATATTCTATCTATAGTAAAATTTGTCAACCACTTCAACTCTTTCTTTAAAATATGCAAGGGAAAGTTAACAAAATAATTTTACCATTCCACCTTAGTCTCAATTCCAATTCTTCGTTCACTGAATAAAGTTATAGAGATATTCCCTCTTACAGAAAAACCCTAATATGTCATCATAAGGAGAGAAAAAATAGGAGAGAGAGTGAAAGTGAGAGAAAAATAAGGGGAGATAAATGAAAAATTAAATCAAATCTTTACATATTTCAAAAAAAATAAATTATCAATGTGAGAGATAAATTGATAGAGAGAAAATAAGAAAGAGACAATGAAAGAGTAATGGAGTAAAAATGACATTTTAGTCTTTTTTTCAAAAAAAACAGTTAGGACCAAATAAGTTTTGTTACCTTAGTTTAACTCAATTAAGTTTAAATTTGTATACAGACTTCAAAAATTCCCTTTTTTGAAACCCCAACTATATATCCTGTAAAAGAGAATTTTATCATCTCAAGAGTATTGGTCTCTAATATATTTATAATAAGTATATAGATTCGATATATGTGATGAAGCTTGATAATAACTAGAAGAAATTTCAAGATTGAACTCAGGAGTTGAGGTCAAGAAGGGAGTTCAGCCAAGAGAGCCTGAACTCAGAGGTCGAAACATGGGGCTCCCTTGACCTGCACCCGAAGAAGATGAATGGAAGACAACTAGCAACCACAACGCTCCCCCTCAACGACAGTAATCGCCAATCTAGGCGCCAGATCCTCAACCGCCTAAACCATCGCCCGGAATCAAGTAAGATGTTATGAGAGGAAGGCAAAGATCTCACCACAGACCCCTTAGAATTAGGGACTAGGATATAAATACTGTACAATGTCCTCACTTCAAGGCAAGCAATAAAAAGAGTGTCAAGAATACTATGTAATCTCATCATCTTCAATAACAGTTTCTAGGAGCAAGAGACTCCCTTAAAAGTGGATTAGCCGAGTTCGCGAGCTGGTGAACCATTATAAACACTCTGTGTGATCCCTTCCCCCTCCCCCCATTTTCCAAAAATTCCTTAGAGCCTTGAAGCTCAGATTGAATCAAACCTCATCATTCAGTGTACTTTTAATCTACTGCATGGCTCATTTGTGATAAGAACACCATCAAAGCCTGTTAATCGTGTGGGTGAAATAGGTTCATGTCGAGTGTTAACAGGTTTGTGTCGCAAAATATTTTATTTATACCCGATTCGTTTATTAATTCAAATCTAATGAATCATGTCATAGCGGGTTCATGTCTTATATGAACTGTGTATAACCGATATATAAACAAGTCTTATTATATTTTTCTTTTGATTGACTTCACTCGAATCCGATTCGTTTATTAATCGTGTAATGTTAAGTCCACTCGATTGCTAAACATGATGGCTTAAAGAAAACTCAAACATATTAATTTCGTGTCGTGTCATGTTTGTGTTGTATTAACGAATTGTGTAATATTTCATGGTCCACCCACCAAGATTTAGTAAAATATTATCTTACTCTTTCTATGACAATATTCTCTCTACATTTCTTTATTTTATGCAAATGAAAGTGAACAAAATAATTTTATCATTCCAGCTCACTCCCAATTCCCATTGTTTGTTCACTGAATAAAGTTTATAGAGATAGACTCTCTTACAGAAAAATCCTAATATGTCATCATAATGAATTCTATGATAAAAAAAAATTGTCTAGCACAAGTTTGACAAAAAAAAAAAAAATCATTAGATATGCATAAAAAAACAATTTATTTTTTTACTATTTTTGTTCATATAAAATATCTTATTATATTTTTGTTCATATAAATTTTAAATTTCCGATGCATAAAAAAATACTCCCTAATGTGCATTGGAAATTTAAATTTTAAATTTATGATGCATAAAAAAATACTCCCTAATATGCATCAGAAATTTAAAATTTAAAATATAAATCTACTACACGTTGTTGGTGTAAGGGGTAGAAATCGCTACGGGATTTTAGCCCTCCACTCGAAGGATTTCGGTTGACCTGGGGGCACCGAGCCCCATTAGCCCTTACCTCTCTTCTCCAATAGGACCCTTTCTAAAGGCAATCCCACATCGAAAGAGAGTTGGGGTATCCCACACACCTTTCCTTTATTGATAAACTGAATGACAAGCTTGGGAGCATTTATTTGCCTCCAGTATCTCTAAACATCGATCAATATGATCCATGAACAGTCTTTCTTGTGGGAAAAGGGTAGTACTGCAAGCCATTTGGTGGGATCCAATGACGGAAAAAAAAACTATAAAGATAAAGTATCAAAGATGTAAAAATCCAAAAGAAAGGCTCCTGCATATATAACCAAAAGTATAAAATGAGCCCTCTAAGTCCAGACAAAACAGTATTGTCATAACACCAACTAAATCGCATCACCATAACATGTTTTCCTCTATATTTTTCTTGAAATTGGACAAAAGATTCTCATACCATGAGCCAGAGCCTACTACAATAGTTGCTCTCGATATAGCCCGCAAAAACACCGAAGAGATGACACATAATCCCACTGTACCAGTGAAAGCCAAAGACCACAAAATGGTTAGAACAGGTGTGGTTGTGATTCAGAGGGTGCCTTTGACAGAGAATGTATGTCAGGCATTTGATAGAACAGCTTGTGGGCATTTGAACGAAGAGCAAAACCAAACAAATAGAGGCAAGGAGACAGACATACTCTTCTTTTTTGTCTTAACCATTTATGCATCCAATTATAAAATATGCAGACACATGATGTAAATGCGAACACTCCCTGAAGCGACTGTATGTGTGTGGCTGTAAATGCAGTCCAAGCAAAAGTGAAAACAGATGTGTGTGTGTAGCACTCCATCATGAATTAATGCATTGTCAGACATTACATTATGACAGAAAATAATTCTTATATAAGAAAAGAGAGCTATCTTCTAGTTATTTTAAATATAGGTGACAGAAATGCTTCTTGTAGCACTCCATCACAGATTTTCACCAGTGCAGGTACAGCCACTTGAGTGGCTTGTAATGCAATGAAAAAACATGCTGCTTCACGAAATTAACCACAACAGAAAATAGCCGCTTACCTAGTCTTCCTCAGCACCACAATCACTCCTGCAAGATCAAGATTTTGATTCCAAATTTGAAGCCTCTCTATTTTCTTGAGTCTCCCTCTTCGCAAGAAATGAATCTACCATATTTAGATGAACAGTCAATGAGGACGCTTATGAAAATAAATACTCATAGACAGCAGTGAACCTGAACAAACACTAAGAAAATAAACCATTAGTGGAAGATTGTGCGAAACCAGAATTTATTCCCATCATTCTACATTGAAAATATGAAGATATCTGTTAAATCAATTTCCATATTCTTTGAAGGGAAAAAGAAGAAGCATCGAAGAAGTATAACTAAAAGTGAACAATAAATAACAGGAATTTGTGTGATTCCATAGAAGTAATATTCAAGCAAAATAGAGAAGTGCTATAGCAAATAGATAAAAGCCCTCAATCGATAGGCTTCAAAGCTGAACTCTTAAGCCAGTGAACAAATGATGTATAGCAGATGAATTCAAATTTCAGCCATGTTTATTACACAGGAACTCATACTTGAAACACCATGGTCTAAAACATTTCTACCACATCCACTTGAAGGTGAAAAACAAAAGCAAAATAATTTTGCAGGAGAAACAGAATCAAAAGCATAAAAATCAATTATCATCTGAATTAACAAAGATGGCACATACAAACAATAAAAAGCTCAACCCACAGCTCAGCCATTATACCCAAAAACAGATACAATAATTACACTCAAATAAGTTCAATTCGCCATGATCTCAAGAGCACTTACGGACCAGTAAATCCTCTCCACTTCTTTGCCTGGATGCTGAATCACCACCGTCGCTGCCTCCGTCGTTTGACAATTCCCCATTTCTCACCTTTATGATCCACACACAACACACCGAGATATGATCAAATCAAAATCCCCTGCTTCAATATTGTTTGTTTCGGTTTCTGAAATTAAAGAAACTTTGAACTCGAACTGAGGGAATTAATGACAGGGGGGCCAAAGGGAGAGAAAAATACATGGATCCTTAAGAAGCTCCATGTACAAAGTCCAACCCGCCATGCTGGCAGTTCATCCAGACCCATTAATCTTGCAATAACACTTGGTGTGTGGTGGTTGGCTTCCATACCTACTGACAATTCTTCAGCTATCATAAAATAAAATCACTTAAATCGTGGCACTGTCCAGAAAAAAAAAAATATATTTGCATTGTCAGACATTACATTATGACAGAAAATAATTCATATATCAAAAAAGAGAGAACTTGTCGCTACCTAACTTAAACCTTGAATTAAACCTTGTCGCTGCCTAACTTGCAGCCAACTATGATAACAAAGGAAATGAAAAATGAAAGAACTTGAATTGAAGCAAATAAACACCAAATTAATACTAAATTTTGGTAATCAAAAAATGGAGCCACGATAATCGTCTAGTATGTATACTTTCCAAAAAATAAAACTCGGAGTTGATATATCAGTTTCCTGAATGTTTCCAAGTCTCGCGACTCTAATAGAAACAAACGGTAAGCTCTCTGCTTGTACTCTTCTCTGATTTCCTTGAAAATTCTTGTACGAAGCCGCAAATTACAAATGAATATGAAGAGAAAAATAAACAGAGAAGAGTATTTAGACAACATAAATGGAGCAAATGTTTCCCAAAATGATTTCCTATGATAAAAGGATGTGAAGCTCGATCTATTGCCATGAGTAAACAGTCAGTAAAAACGTCCTTGACAGAGAGAAAGACATCAGCAACAACCTATAGTTCCAATTAATTCAAATATATTGCAACCAGCAACAACCTAAAGAACCAAATTTTGTTTCTTTTCTTTTAGAACCTAAAGAACCAGATTGAGCCATCAACAACAACCTAAAGAACCAACTTACTAACGACATTGCAACCAAATTTGTGTGAATGAATGGAGGGATTACCTGGCATTTGAAACCAAGAGCAACCATATGATAAAATTTTCAAACACCAATATTTGGAAGGCAGTAACCTTCTTGCAATAATATTATCAAAAAGTCCCAGCCCTAAATCAATAGCCTTCCCACACAGTTTCAATAGGAAAGCAAAGCTAACACTATGCATTGAATTTCAAACACACTGAACAGAAAGACCATAGAAAAGGATGGATAACTCTATGAAGAACTTTTACAACCGAATTGTGTAGGTCTCACCTGAAGGACATCTGATTAGAGAACAAATATAATAAAACTACAACCACATTCTCAGACTACAAAAATCCCAGAACAACACCATACAACATAAACCGAAAACAATCCTCTTCCCTAAGTACCTTTTAAAGAAAAAAATAGATTTGATCGACATAATCAATTACCATAACAAAAGATAACATACACATCCCTAGAACCCTCATTCCAAAGCCAGGCACATTGCTATAACATCAAATGAATCAAAACACCAAAAAGGTTAAGCAACCAACAATTTAATGGGATGGTTTTGAGGGGAAAAATATGTTGGTTATAAGATTGAACTTCCATCCTGTGTTGCCAGGGAGCCGTTGGGATGGGTTGGGTTGGATGTGATGGTTGGGTTAGGTTAGGTTAGGTTGTATGAGATGATTTTGGGGGGAAAATATGTTGGGTAAAAGATTCAACTTCCATCATGTTTTATAAACGTGTATATTTGAGAATCAAAGAAATATTCTATTAATGCAAAAGCTGAATTGAGGAAGAGGAAAGGCAAAACCGCAGCCACTAGCAAGGAAATCATTGAACATGCTAAGATTTCTCTTTCATGTGGGCTGTGGGGTGGTGGTGGATGCAAGTAGATGTGGGGGTGTGTTGGTGGCTATTGCGGGGTTGTATTGTGTTGGTTTTACGGTGGAGAGAGAGAGAGAGACCTGGCTGGCGTCGATGGCAGTGGCTGCTGGAATCAATGGCCATTGTGGTGACTCAATGATTTAACACCAAAAATTTCAAATCTATAACACATATTTACAGAGAAAACCAAAATCATCAAAATCAACCAAAAATACAAACAATTAATCATAAAAACCAATTCAAAAAAAAATGTGTGATAGATTTAATTTGTGTGAAGTGAAGAGAGAAACGGTGCGAGGGAGATGCTAGATATGGGGTTTTTGGCTGGTGTGGAAATGAGTGAGAAGACAGAGAGAGGGGGGGATACCTGCACTAGAAAAAATGAAATCATTAAAGAGAATGAGATCCAAAACAATCTATAATATAAATCACAGCGGGCTTCAACAAGCCGATCGAATGGTCACAATTCATTTCATCCAAAGGCCACCAATAACCTATTCTTTCCCCCCAAATTCATCATTTCTCACCCGCAAACACCATTTCAAATTCATTTCTCCCCTATATGTTTCCCTCAAATNGGCCACCAATAACCTATTCTTTCCCCCCAAATTCATCATTTCTCACCCGCAAACACCATTTCAAATTCATTTCTCCCCTATACGTTTCCCTCAAATCCATCTCTGTCAAGCACTTTTCCCAAAATTTCACTCCCTTCTCTCTCCTCCCTTCTTACCTAACCGTTAACCCCTCTCTCTGATCTATCTTTCTCTCTTCTTTGTTTGTCCAAACAGCAACCCACCACAGCTCTGTTTCACTCTCACTCTCACGCCACGAGCAACGACGATTCTCACTCTCCAGGTATCTCTCTCTCTCTCTCTCTTTCTCTTTTCCCTTCTTTCTCTTCCATCTTCGGTTACCAGCATGACCATACCCCTTTCCCATAGCTCCAATCCATGGCACATGAAGTGTTTGTTGAAATGCCATAGAAAAATATTTAGTAATAAATTTCTTTTTCCTTTTAAGTTCGAGTTTGGTGGTGATTTCTCTCTCTCATTCTCTTGCCCTCTTCATATGCCTCTCTCTGTTTTCATCACACAACACACCATACACAAACACGACACACCCAAAATTCCCTCCTTAACCCCTATTTTTCATAAATTACGAAAAATGTACACACTCGCACAATATCGCACTCATCCACCCATAACACACACCCCCACACTTCGCACACGCACAAACCCCTAGTCGTAGTACAACACACACATACACGCCTAGCACGCACACCCAACACACACAATTACACATACCCACAAATTGAAATCGCACACACAAAAGTTGTTAGTTAGGTGTTGATTTGTTGTCAACCATAATGGATATCAAGTGTTTGTTGGAATGCCTAAGAGAAATATTGTATGCTCCACCAATCTTTTTTTTTTATCGGTATGAATTTATTGTGTACCCATTTTTTATAGGTATAATATGTTGAAATTATGTTTCAATTAAAGTTTGTTGAGTTTTATCGAAATTGAGGTATTGTGTGGATTTAGAATTGCATTTCTTTTGCTTTAACTAGAGCTCATATCACAACTTTCAAGCTAGAGAATACTTTTTATTTTGAGGAAGACAATAAATTTGAAAGACTCAACTTGNACCCTTTAAGGTAAAAACTTTCTTCAAATCTTATACAATAAAATTATGGTTTGTGTTTTTGGGCATAATATGATCTAACCAGGTTTGTGTTTGCGTTTGTGTTTTTGATTGTGAGTCTGTGACAATGTGACTACATTTTTAATTTTTTAGTATAATATGTGATGTTTGTTTAATTATTTGTTGTATAATTCTGCACATTGTTGGTTGATTTTGCACATTGTTTGATGATTTTGCACATTTTTGGGTCTGAGACAGTGTGACTACAAAATCAATGTATTTTGCACATATTTTATATTTTTTTTAGTTAAATTATTATATTTTATAATTATTATATATTTTTTATTATTATATGGCCGGTCCGGTTATGATAATATTGCCTTGAACAGTCCAATGTTGCAATGTTAGCGAAGCAAGCTTGGAGACTCATGAATAATCCAGAGGTTCTTTGGGCTAAAATCTTAAAGGCAAAGTACTTTCCTAACCAATCTTTTTGGACAGTGTCCTCCAAGAAATCAAGCTCGTGGGTCTGCTGGATGGGAGGGAGTTGATTAGAGAAGGACATATATGGTAGATAGGAGATGGCAGTCAAGTTAAGTGTTGGGAGGATGTGTGGATTCCTGGGCACAAAGCTATTCCCAACTTTCAACAAGACGCATACAATTAGTCCAACAACTTATCAACCCAACAACTAGAAGATGGAAGGTTGAGGAGGTGCAAATTAATTTTCCACCAGATATAGCCCAAGAGATATTGGCTATCCCTCTTAGTGAAACACCCTAGGTTGATGAAATAAAATGGGAGTTTACAAGCAATGGAGTATATACTGTTAAAAGTGAGCATCATATGCAAGCACAAAGAGCTCAAGCTCCTCAGGCCAGAGACACTGCCTCCTCATCTTATCAAACTCCAGAAGGGCTATGTAAGAGTATTTGGAAAAGTAAGGTTCACCCCAAAATACAAGCATTTATGTGGAAAGTTGCAAATGGAGGATTGACAACTAAATGGGAGCTATGAAGGAGAAAGCTGTCAAATTCACCAACTTGCCCCATATGTGGAGAGGAAAAAGAGGCCACCGAACACTTGCTATTACTTTGTCCATGGGTGCAAATGATGTGGAGGAATTGCCTTTTAAACATTAAGGTAGACAGGTATGGCATAAGTAGATTTGAAAATTGGTTTATTAGGCAGCTACAAACCAGCAAGGGGTGTGGTGAAGGAGAACACGAGGGCCAAACTCTACTAATATACCTATGTTGGTTCACATGGAAGTCCAGGAATGATTGGGTTTTCAACCATAAACAGCCATGCAGTAAACCTGTTATCACAAATGTTGTAATAACAGCAAACGAATTGAACAATTGCAAGGTTGTACCTATAAAGAGTGAGAACTTCTCTGGTGAGCCTGAAATGGCCTGGCAATTACCTCCTCAAAGGGTGTTGAAGATTAATTGCGATGGAGCTTGGATGGAAAGGACAAAGGAAGGAGCTTATGCTATCATAGTTTGAGATTGTGAAGATAGAGTGCTCATGGCGGAGGCTGAAATTGTGGTGGGAGCTTCTGCCTTAATGACAGAGGCTTATGCAGTCAGCCGAGCGTGCAGGGCTGCTGTGGAACAGAGCTATGATGCAGTCATTGTTGAATCTGACTCAAAACAGCTCATAGATTCTCTCAACGGGAATAATGGGGATACATTGAAGGGCATTGCAGCATTACAAAAGGATATATGGAGCTATGCTCAATTACTCTTAGGGGGTGAAGTTTCAGGCAACACGAAGGACCCAGAACGAGACTGTCCATATGCTTGCAACCTATCGTAGAAGTGAGAAACTTAATGTACAAGGGAAGGAGTGCCTCCCTCAATCTGTGATGCATATTGTTAGGTTGGAAGTTAGAAGAGGAGTAGGATGAGCAAACCAAATTGTAAAGGGGTCTATTTTTTTATTTATAAAATTTTAAATTTCCTGACAAAAAAAATATATATATATAACACCTGATGAGCAAATGAAAAAAAAAATTGAAAAAGAATAAAAAAAAACCTAACATTTTCTTCATACGTTACCAGTTAAATAAGTTTGTCACAAATAACATGATGTGCCAAATAACATCATATGTTATTTGTGTTTAACATTTATTATTAGCATTAGTAGATAATGCCATTAATTTCACATCGAATTGATGTTATGTTACCCATTTATGTCAAAAATTACACATCTCATANATAATACCATTAATTTCACATCGAATTGATGTTATGTTACCCATTTATGTCAAAAATTACACATCTCATTATCTACTCTAAGTTTACTGCAAACCAAAATTGTACACCAATGCATGCATTAATCAATTGAAGCAACATGATCTTTCAGATTGACCATTTACCAGAACACAATTCTTTTCTTAGAGCATTTTCGGTCGTTACCTTTTTTTGTACCCATATTTAAATTTGGGTAAAAATGATCTAAAATGTTTATCCAATGTTAAACTCATATTCATACTAAATGAAGGGAAACTTTTTTTTTAATCCAAATCAAATGAAATCTTTTTTTAAACCTAAATTTTTAATGGTGAGATTACATCCTACTTTAAAGATATAATGGTCATATGTTACCCTCTTTTAAATTTAGGTTTCTCTTTATTTAAATTTGAATTTCTCTTCCGTTAAATTTGGGTATCTCCACTAGAGAAGTATATACCAAATCAAACTTTTTACCTTTTTTTTTACTCAAATTTAAATAAGGATTTAGTTTTATATTAGAGATGATCTCAGATAAAACTAACTCAATTACGCTTAACCCAAGTTTGAGTTTCTCTACTATTAATTAATTCACTGCCCATAATTAAACGTTTTGCTGGTCAACTAATGAATATTCTAAACTAGCCAGGGGAACATTCGGCCATATTGGTTCAGTCCAGCACGACTTAGCTGTGGTGACCAATAGATTAGTGCGTTGATTATGTTTTTTCTATGCAAAATATAAGTCATCATATATATTAGAAAACCTGTTTTTTCACATATAAAATAGGTTGCAATATGTTAAAAAACTTTCTANAGGGGAACATTCGGCCATATTGGTTCAGTCCAGCACGACTTAGCTGTGGTGACCAATAGATTAGTGCGTTGATTATGTTTTTTCTATGCAAAATATAAGTCATCATATATATTAGAAAACCTGTTTTTTCACATATAAAATAGGTTGCAATATGTTAAAAGTTGTCAATTGTTAAAAACAAACGTAAATCACTTTAGAACGGAGGTTAAGTGTGGTCAGCATAGTCCTTTTAATCTATATAATAAAGTACAATGTATTTGACATTTCAAAATATTTAAAATTTCGCAGTTCAATTGATTTTGAATTATTTTTACTACTAATCTAATGACTAAAAAACACTTCTAAAATGTTGGTTAAAGATCAGTGTAATAAGACACCAAAATACATATGATGGGTTAAGCCCAAATAGGCCAATTTATGGGNAAAAAAAAATACAATTGAAGAGTCAATGCCTCTTTCTCCAAGTTTTACTTGAACACGGGACATTGGGGGGCAAATGATGGGTCAAGCCCAAATAGCCCAATTTATGTGAGAAGTCCAAACTCAAATGAGGAGCCCAACCTCATGAAAAATCCACCAAGCCTAATATAGTCCAAGACCAGTTAGACTCTTTGCTTAGCCACGTCATCAAGGGAGAGAGCATGGAAAGTTCTATCTGCACCACCGAAGGAAACAGTCCACTCTCACGTCATCTTTGACCGCATCTCATGGAGAGCTCCCCAACCTCCTCGCCCGTTGAGAAGAAATCGTGAACTCCACTANTCTCATGGAGAGCTCCCCAAGCTCCTCGCCCGTTGAGAAGAAATCGTGAGCTCCACCAGAATAATCTTTTAGTTGCTGTAAAGTAGCCCCAATCTGTTAAGGGATTACTATAAATTGTACGCCCCATCAACACTTGGGAAAGAGGAGACTGATTGTCTGACATCACATCTTCCTTGATTCTCCCTCAAAGCTCATATTCTCTGTTCTCCATACCCTTAAATTAATAAAATACCCGACAACTAGAGCTATTTAAGAGTGGACGTAGGTCGAGTTCGGTCACCACTATAAATCTTATCTCCTCCAATTTTCTCATTACTTTCACTGCATTTATTACTTACACTTGACAGGTGGTGTGCAAAACTATTTTTATGCATCATCAGTTTGGCGCCGTCTGTGGGAAGAGACAAAATTCTCACTCCTAAACATTACATCCACTGAACCAATGGCGATCATTACCCGATCCATGAACCAACCTGAAGACAATCCTCCACGAAAGGAGGAGGTTACTCCTCCGCCTACCAACTCTGTCTCGAATGCTCCAGCTCCGAATCCCCAGCAAATGNCGAGTTGACCGAACCACTATAAATCTTGTCTCCTCCATTTCTTTCTTTACTTTTACTACATTTATTATTTACACTTGACAGGTGGTGTATAAAACTATTTTTTGTGCATCATCAGTTTGGCACCGTCTATGAAAAACAACAAAATTCTCACTCCTGAACATTACATCCACTGAACCAATGGCGATCACTACCCGATCTATAAACCAACCTGAAGACAATCCTCCACGAGAGGAGGAGGTTACTCCTCCACCTACCAACTCTGTCCCGAATGCTCCAGCTCCGAATCCCCAGCAAATGTTGGAGATCATGCAGCAGCTGGTGGCCCAAAACCAACAGTTACTGCAACTCATTCTTGCTGGACAAGGAGGAGCACAACTTGGAGGTGCACAACATGGAGGACCACAAGNACTGCAACTCATTCTTGCTGGACAAGGAGGAGCACAACTTGGAGGTGCACAACATGGAGGACCACAAGGAGGAGCACAACTGGGAGGTGCACAACATGGAGGACCCCAAGGAGGAGCGCAACTCGGAGGTGCACAACATGGAGAACCCCAAGGAGGAGCACAACTCGGAGGTGCACAACATGGAGGACCCCAAGGAGCTCCACGCCCTGGACACCAAGGAGCACCACGCCCTGCTGCTCCACGCCTAGGCGCCCCACTTGGGGGAGCCCAACATGAGGGAGTTCCATCTCCCCTTCCTTTTGTTTCCCATGGAGAGGACCTTNGCTGCTCCACGCCTAGGCGCCCCACTTGGGGGAGCCCAACATGAGGGAGTTCCATCTCCCCTTCCTTTTGTTTCCCATGGAGAGGACCTTTATCTCCAAGAGGATAAGGGCGAAAACCAAAGCATCGAGCATGGAAGTCATTTTCATGATCATTCCAAAGGAGCCCCCAATCATTGGGATGAGAAAATCAAGGAAGTACAAAATCAACTGGGTGATGTCTTCAATGCCATAAAGGCACAGGGACCCGAAACTGTAGACCACCTGGTAAGGCGTACGAATACGCCTTTCAAGCCTAATGTAGCAAACTACCCCCTCCCTCAGAAGTTCAAAATGCCATCTATGGAGACCTTTGATGGAACAAAAGATCCACTAGACCACCGCGACACTTACAAGACTTTGATGCAACTGCACAACGTACCAGACGAAATCATGTGCAGGGCATTTCCAACCACGTTAAAGGGGTCTGCCCGACAGTGGTTTGGTAAGCTCTCCCCCGCCTCCATTGCCTCCTTCGCTGAGCTTAGCAGATCATTTGTTTCACATTTCATTAGAGGGCGTCGCCTCCAGAAGCCCGTTACGCACCTATTTAGTATAAAACAGGACTGCGAGGAGAGCCTGAGGAGTTATCTTACTCATTTTAACGAGGAGGTACTCCAAGTTGATGAGCCCGACGACAAGGTGACGATGACCACCTTATTGGGTGGCCTCCGTTCATCAAGCTTCATTTTCTCAGTGATGAAGCGCCCACCGAAAAGCATGCCAGAGCTGCTAGCGAAGGCCCAAAAGTACATGAATGCGGAAGACATCACAAGGGCCAGACAAGATGAGTCCTCCAGAGCAGAGGATAAGAGAAAGGAAAGGGAGAAGGACGATAAGAAAGAGACTAGCAACAAGCGTGGCAGAACAGAGAGAGTCCCTGTCAAGGATCGGCTAGGTCCTGCTCCTCAGAGGGACCGTCAACCCTTCACTCCCCTCAATGCTGCCGTGGGACACATCCTATTCCAGATTCAGGATGACGCCGCGATAAAGTGGCCTGAAAAAATGAAATCTCCTCCAAATCGTAGAAATCCTAACAAGTATTACAGCTTCCATCGCAACCACGGGCATGACACCGATGATTGCTACGACCTCAAAAAGCAAATTGAGGAGCTCATCCAACGTGGTCACCTACGCCAGTATATTGCTGGAAGGGAACGAGCACCACAACCTCACAATCAAGAAGATCAGCAGCCCGTGGGGGAGATACACACCATCTTAGGAGGACTAGCAGGAGGGGGAGAGTCATTTTCTGCAATGAAGGCCCACGCTAGAAAGGCAAGGCATGCCGACGAGATGCGCCCATCTAAGGTGCCGAAGCAGGACAGCGACGAAGTCATATCTTTCTCAGATAAGGACCTGAAGGGAATCCAGCACCCCCATGATGACCCCTTGGTGCTCACTATGACAGCGGCCAATTGTAATGTGCGCAGGATCCTGGTGGATATTGGCAACTCTACAGATATCCTGTTCGCAGAGGCTTATAACAAGCTCAACCTGAGCAGGGAGAGGCTGCAGCCTATCAGGTCACCTCTCATTAGATTCCCAGGGGAGAAGGTGTATCCTCTTGGGTCCATCACACTTCTTGTCACCGTCGGAGTAGCACCCCGAAGCTCCACAGTTATGGTCAATTTCTTGGTAATAGAGTGCCCGTCAGCCTACAACATCATATTAGGGCAGCCAGTTCTTAACACATTGAGAGTTATGACCTCCACTTAGCATCTCGTTCTCCATTTTCCAACTTCAAATGGAGTCGGAGAGGTCAGAGGAGACCAGACAGCAGCTAGAGAGTGCTATATCTCCTCTATGAAGGCTAGAAAGCCCCAAGAAGCGTTGCAGGTTGAGGTCCTTGACCCAAGGGATGACTCCACTATAGAAAGAGGAGAACCAGTCAAGGAGCTCACCCCAGTGGTCTTGGATGAGGAACATCTAGACAGAAAAATTTACATTGGCTCTTCCCTTTCTGAAGATCTGGCTAGCCTGCTAATAGATTTTTTGAAGCACAACATGGACGTCTTTGTGTGGTCGCATGAGGACCTTGAGGGCATCGACCCAGAAGTGGCCACACACCGTCTCAATGTTGATCCACGTTACAAGCCTGTTCGTCAAAAGTTAAGGGGAGCCTCCACTGAAAGGGCCCAAGCTATGGACAAGGAAGTTGGAAAGCTAATAGATAACGGGGCAGTTAGAGAAGTAGCATATCCTAAGTGGCTCTCCAACGTGGTAATGGTCACTAAAGCTAAGGAAAAATGGCGTATCTGCGTCGACTTCACAAAACTCAACAAGGTGTGCCCAAAAGATAGTTATCCACTACTGCAAATTGACCTCCTCATCGACGCCACCGCAGGGCATGAGTTGCTCACTTTCCTGGATACATACTTTGGATACAACCAGATTAGCATGTATCCCCCAGATCAAGAGAAGACGTCATTCATCATGCCAAAGGGGACATACTGCTACAGGGTTATGCCTTTTGGACTAAAGAATGCAGGAGCAACCTACCAACAGCTGGTGAACAAGATATTCCAGTCTCAGATAGGGCGAACAATAGAGGGATACGTGGATGACATGCTGGTGAAAAGTCTTGCGGCAGTGGACCACATTGATCACCTCCAAGAAACTTTCAACGTCCTGAGGTCCTATCACATGAAGCTTAACCCTGAGAAGTGCGCCTTTGGTGTGGGGTCAAGCAAATTCTTGGGCTTTATGGTCGACCAGAGGCGAATCCTGACAAGATCAAGGCCATCCTCGACATGAAGTCACCCTCCTCAACCAAGGAGCTCCAGCGCCTCAATGGGAGAATCGTAGCACTAAATAGGTTTGTCTCCAAGTCTGCAGACAAATGTCTCCCTTTCTTCAAGACTCTCCGAAAAGCCTTTGAGTGGAAACCTGAGGCAGAGAAGGCCTTTCAAAGGCTCAAAGCCTACCTGGCAGCACCTCCTCTCCTGTCACATGCCACTCTAGGAGAAGCTCTCCATCTATACCTTTCTGCTTCCTCATCAGCAGTAAGCTCAGTGCTAGTCAAAATGATAATGGAGTTCAGAAGCCAATTTATTACGTGAGCAAGGCATACCGGGGGACAGAGGTCAAATATTCGACACTAGAAAAACTAGCACTCGCTCTTGTCACAACGGCGAAACGTCTACGACACTACTTCCAGGGCCACCGTATAATAGTCATCACAGACCAACCTCTTAAAAGAGTCTTGGGAAAGCTGAACTTATCTGGCAGACTTCTTAAATGGGCAATGGAACTCGAAGAGTTTGACATTCAGTACCAACCCAGGACAGCCATCAAAGCACAAGCCCTAGCAGATTTCGTTGCCGAACTCACACCAACAGAAGCAGGGAACAACGAGGATGCCCAGATGCCTAACGGGGACACCAAGAAGCCTAGCAAAGACCCTCAAGCAAGCGCTCAGGTCAGTTCAGGCGCCTAGGTCTCCTCCCTAGGAGCCCAAACAACCTTCCCTGATGCCCAGACATCCCAAGTTGCACCTCCAGAGGCATCCTAGGCTGCACCTTCGGATGCCCAAGCATCCCAAGCTGCACCTCCAGCTCCTGTATCCCGGGCTACACCTCAAGTCCTTGGTGCCCAGATGGCTTCACCAGATGACCGGTGTTCCATTTCAAATTCCAAACCCTCCACTCCTCTACTTTGGAAACTCTACGTAGATGGTTCCTCGACCAGTGAAGGAGGAGGAGCGGGCCTAATCTTGATCAGCCTAGATGGCACCACTCTTAGGTATGCGGTGAAGCTCCACTTTATTGCTTCCAACAATGAAGCGGAGTACGAAGCCCTCCTTTCTGGATTGAGATTAGCGGTGAAAATGGAAGCTCAACACCTTGCCACCTACAGTGACTCTCAGCTGATAGTTAATCAAGTGAGGGGCGAGTTCGAAGCTAAAGGAGCCAAGATGCAAGAGTACCTTAGCATGGTGAGAATCACGACCACAAAGTTCCACTACTTCCAGATAAACCACATCCCCAGAGAAGATAATATGGTCGCCGATGCACTTGCAAAGCATGCTTCATCCATGGAAGTCTCATTAGGGGAACCAGCATTAGTTGGTCACCAATTCGAGCCGAGCAGGATGACATAGAGGCCACAAATATTAACTGTGTATCTACTGAGTCAAGCTGGATGACCCCAATCAGTGCATACCTCCAAGAAGGTGTGCTACCAGATGACCCCCTAGAGACCAGGAAGCTAAGGATAAGAGCCTCCAAATTCGCCATCTTGCAGGACACTCTGTACAAGAAAGGCTATTCCTTGCCATTGTTGCGGTGCCTTTCACCTGAAGAAGCTCACTATGCCTTGCGGGAAATCCACGAAGGTATCAGTGGGAACCACTCTGGAAGGCGCTCCCTTGCCCATAAGGCGCTCAGGCAAGGCTATTTTCTGGCCTACCATGATAAGGGATACCCAAGAGTTCTCCAAGAAGTGCAACAAGTGTCAACACTTTGCGACTGTGCCTAGGCAACCACCCGAGGAGCTAACAACCATTTCGAGTCCATGGCCCTTCTCCAAGTGGGGCATCGACATCCTGGGCCCCTTGCCCCTCAGCAAAGGGCAGTGCAAGTTCGTGGTGGTGGCAGTTGACTATTTCATCAAGTGGTCAAAAGCTGAACCCTTAGCAAAAATCACAGACGCAAAGGTCAAAGATTTTATCTGAAAGAACCTGATCTGTCGCTTCGGGATTCCCCATGCCATTGTCAGCGACAACGCCAAGCAGTTCGACAACAAGCTGCTGAACTCCTTCTGTTCTGACCTGTAGATAAAACAACCTCACTCCAGCCCGGCATACCTACAGGCAAATGGACAAGCAGAGGTCATGGTAAGAACGGTGCTACGCAACTTAAAGACAAGGCTTGAAAAAGCAAAAGGCCTTTGGGTAGAGGAGCTACCAGTCGTACTGTGGGCCTATCAAACCACGCCAAGAACCCTACTGGGGAGATCCCTTTTTCCCTCGCCTTTGGAACTGAGGCGGTCATCCCTGTGGAGATAGGGGTACACTCTCTAAGGGTCCAGCACCACGACCCCATCACCAACGAGGAAGGACTCCGCATCAACCTCGACTTGGTGGAGGAAGCAAGGGAGATGGTTGTGCTCCGCAACGCGGAGTACAAACGACGCATGGCAAGGTACTACAATTCGAGGGTGAAGCCTCGTTCCTTCCAACCAGGGGATTTGGTTCTCAAGAAAGTAATCCTCGTCACAAAGGATGCACGCGAAGGGAAGTTGGGACCAAATTGGGAAGGACCCTACCGCGTAATAGAAGTAGTGAGGCCAGACACCTACAAGATCCAGAATTCTGAGGGAAAAGTCTTTCTCCATCCATGGAATGCAGAGCACTTGAAGAGATATTATCAATGACAACTTGAGAGCATCAAAGTAGTAGAAGTTGGGACTTGATTTGATTTTTAGGGGCGTTACCCAACATTTAAGGTACTTTTTTGGGAATTATTACCCAATATTGCTTTTTATAAGCAATAAAATAATAAAATTTCCTACGCTATTTACTCCAAAAAAATCTTTTGTATTTCATTGCAAAGGAGTATCAGTACAAAAATAAGGCTAAATACTGCCTTTTAAAAAAAAAAAAATCAAAAGTCCTAAACACTCTAACTGCTCTCACGGTCGTCATCCACCTCCTCCTCTTCATCATCAACATCATCAGATCCTCCCTCATCACTGTCGTCAGTGGGCACGAAACGTGAGAAGTCAATGTCAGAAAAAACGGCAGAAACCTTCCCTCGGAGATCCTCGAAACCATCAATGAAAGCATCTGTAAGACCATTCTCTAAGTCTTCCTCAGCACGGGAAACTCTCTCCCAAGAAGCCTTCAACTTTGTCTCTGCAACAGCAACCTCTCTGAGCATGGCCCCCCCATGGGCCTCTACAAGCTCAGCCTCCCTGAGCGCGTTCCTCTCGCGGACTGCTAGAAGCTCAGCCTCAAGCTTAGTTGCCCTCTCATGGGCTGCAATAAGCTCATCATCCTTGAGCGCGTCCCTCGCACGGGCCTCCAAAAGCTCAGACTCAAAATTGGAAGCCTTTTCATGAGCCGCCACAAGCTCACCCTCCTGGAGCACGTCCCTCTCACGGGTCACCAAAAGCTCATAATCAAGCTTGACAATCCTCCCCTGAGTAGTAAGAAGCTCCCTTTGCGCAAGGCTGAGATCCAGCTTCAACTTGTCCTGATTATAGGCCCTCAAAAGCAAGTAGATAGAGGAAGTCAAAACCTACAAAAAAAAAGAGAGATAAAAGATTCAGAAAAGTCAAAAACATAGGAAATGACTGGAGAAAGGGAAATAGTGGACCCTCACCTGAGCCAGGCCTTCCAAATACGTATCGACGATCCTATCGGTACCCGAAGCGCTAAACTGAGAAACTTCGGGTCCAAACACAAACCTCCCAAGCCTTGCCCTAATGGCTGGCGGACTCCCCATCATAGGACCAGCCCAAATCGGCACTCCTGTAGAAGTTCTCGCACAAGGAGGGGACAAAGGAGGGGATAAAAGTGGGGAAGATATGCTCGGCAAGGAAGATTCTGGAGTAGCAACTGGAGAATTCACCAGCTGAGGAGGAACCACCGTGAGAGTCACTTAGGGGACATCATCCGTCCTTGCCACTTTGGAAGAGGGAGGGCTCATACTAGAGAAACGGGACACCACCACCCTCTTACTTGCTGCAAGAGCAGAGAAGTGTCAGGTAAATGAAAAATACCGAGGGAAGAAGAGAATTAAAAGAGGAAACTAGCTCACCCATTTTCTTCGAAGAGGAACCACCGAATTTCTCAAAGGGAGCAACGACCCTAGTATCCTTGGGCAGGAGAGCTCCCAAATCTTTGCAAGGGTAAGCCTTGATAGCCTCCAACTTCCACTCCTGGTCTCGAGAAAGCACAGACGTGTCTGCGTGGGAATGGTGAGCATACATGTATGCATATATATATAAAAATAAAAAAATAAAAAATGTGCAGCGTGTCGGGTTTTCTAGCAGCACCCCAATGTGTTGGTACTAAAGCTCTGTTGGATTCTGTAGTCCACTCTCCACCAACAAAGAAGAAGCAAGATTTCCAACCGCCACAATTAGAGCTCGTTCCCGTAAGCACTGTACCACTTTTTGTGGTAAAGTAGTACCACCCCCTATTTGGTGCAGGGGTTTCACTCAAATTGTATGTTGCATGAAACTCCATAGGAGAAGCATCCTCATGGTGCACTTTTCTCCACAATGCAAGAAAGCTCAGCAAAACTCTCCAACCATTGGGCGCTAGTCGCCCCAGAGTCAAGGAAAAATAGTGCAAAACGCGACAAATGGGAGATGACATGGGGAATCTTAACCCAGCCTCAAGCATCTCCCCGTAAACAACAATATCACCAAAAGAGTCATCGCAAGTAAGCTCGCCCAACTCGGCCAGACGGCACAACACAGTTGAAGGAATGCGATAAGTAAAAATAAGCCTCGAGATATCTTTATCTAAATGAAACAGACTGGAAAAGATACTCACTTTAGACTCTTCATCATCGAGTCTCACTTTGCCTTTACGTTTCTCCTTCCGGGGCCGTAAGGAGTAGTCTTGAGGAACTTGAATCGAAGGAGTCATAGTAGGGTCTTGATCATCAAAAGTAACACACAAAGCTTCCTTACCGCTTGCAATGTCTAGCCCAACACTTGGAGGGGTGTCTGACTGCCTTTGCTCGCCAAAAACGGAGTTGCCTAGTAGCTGGAAGGGTGCTTGACCCTTAAAAATTGCACAAAACAGCATTTTCGGCACCAAAATCAGCGCCTATGATGCCTGAATCAGCGCCTGGAGTGGTGCTCAGACCTGCCCATGCACCCAGGCTGTTGTCCAGCTCCCTTGTTGCGCTCCTGCTGGCCTGGACAACTCTTTTTCTAGCCTCCACAGCGCTGCCCAGCCCACCAGGCGTCACGCACGCGTTGTCCAGTTGCGAGTTTGTGTTGTCCAGTCCATCAGGCGCGCTGTCCAGACCATCTTGCGCGCTGCCCAGCTCCCCTACACTACCCAGTCCATCTCCTTGCGCGCTGCCCAGTCTTGCTGCGCTGCCTAGACCACCTCTCTGCGCGCTGATTCGCGCGAAGGTGCTGTCCAGTGGAGAGGTTTGCGAAATTGAGCTATCCAACCCACCACTTTCGGCACCCAGGCTATCCAGGACAGCACCCGAATGGTCAAAACTAGCCTCCAAGTTTCCTAAAATGGTGCCTACCTCCTCCCTTTCTTCAATCTCCACCATTCCCTCTTCAATCGACATTGCCCACTTGAGAAACTCTACTAGAAAGGAAGAAATCCTACTCTTGGAAGGATTCAAGAATAACACACTTTTCCCTCTCAAAGTTTCAACAAAATGGGTAGGATGGAGAAAAAGACTATATTTATAGTCTAGGATTTTTAAAAAAAAAAAGAGGGAAAAAGCCCAAATTAAAGATTATGGGTCTTCTTCAAAATAAAGTGGGAAAAGTTTGGAGTTTGCACCAAAGCCAAAGATATACAAATGAAGAGTCAATGCCTCATTCTCCAAGCTTTCCTTGAACACGAGGAATTGGGGGGCAAATGATGGGTCAAGCCCAATCTATGTGCAAAGTCCAAATCTCAATTAAGAAGCCCTACCTCATTGAAAGATCCACCAAGCCCAACATAGACCAAGACCAAGTTAGACTCTTTGTTTAGCCACGTCATCAAGGGAAGAGCATGAGAAGTCTTATCTGCACCACCGAAGGAAACGGTCCACCCTC
This sequence comes from Ilex paraguariensis, assembly GCA_963454935.2. Taxonomy (NCBI): domain Eukaryota; kingdom Viridiplantae; phylum Streptophyta; class Magnoliopsida; order Aquifoliales; family Aquifoliaceae; genus Ilex; species Ilex paraguariensis. The sequence goes on from CAUOFW020003236.1 coordinate 276,072, forward strand.
ACCATATCTTTGACCGCGTCTCATGGAGAGCTCCTCCACCACCTCGCTCGTTGAGAAGAGATTGGAGCTCCACCGAAATAGTTGCTTAGTTGTTGAAAAGTAGCCACAACCTGTTAGGGAGCCACTATAAATTGTACACTCCATCAACACTTAGGAGGAGACTGATTGTCTGGCATCACACATTCCCTGACTCTCTCTTCTCCCTCGAAGCTTGTATTCTCTGTCTCCACACCCTTAAATTAATAAAGTACCCGACAACGAAAACCATTCAAGAGTGGACGTAAGTCGAGTTGACCGAACCACTATAAATCTTGTCTCCTCCATTTCTTTCTTTACTTTTATTACATTTATTATTTACACTTGACAAGTGGTGTACAAAATCATTTTTGTGCATCATCATTATGCACAATGAGCAATGTTAATAAAACATTAACTAAGTTGGTGCATAGAACTCACGTAAAATTATTTTAGAGCTATTATTTAAAAGTGATAATTTTTTGATTATAAAATAACCTACTAAAATTATAAAAACATCTATTAAAATAGTAAAGGTTGGAGATACGATGCTACAATTTTTTCTTCAATGCAGTAGTCAAGTACTCAATTTCTTTTGAGTGCATATAATTAGGAAGAAATAAATAATGAAAAAAACAAAGCAAAGTCAAAGAAAGTGAAAGGGTAAAAAAAATTTGCGTGGATTTGATTAGGATGAAAATTATTCAAGGGAGATAAAAGAAAATTCAAGATGTGCGAGTCGTGTTGAAAAAAGTTCACGAGACTCACAGACACAAGAGTCTAGAGTTATTTGAAATTCCATTTGACATCTCAAATTTGAAAGCTATAGCATTACTTATATTGAGGATGATATTCATTTCCTTTAGGATGAGAGGGTTGGGTACATCAATCTTAACCTATTTGATAGGCTGGATGCCATGACTAGCACAGCCTATGGCACCTTTTCACTTTTTTGGGTGATCTTTCCACATCCCACCTTAAAGGTGCGCCCGATATCATCTGATATGAACCAACTATTCCTGCTTTCCTTCAACACTCATTTAAAATTCACATTAAATAATGTGGTTCTATGTCACGTAAAGAAATTGTAGACCGCTTTAAATCAATGTTATTAGAATCAGACCAGTAAAAAAATCAAATTAATAGTTTATTGGTTTAATCGTTGAATTAATTGATCGAATTGGTTGTATAATTAAAAAATATATATATAAAACATAATAATTTAACCAATAATGGTAGCACTATTGGCTCATGTGAAAAACTAGAGTTATATGACCATCGAAGAGGACTCCCAAGCTATCATCCATATTGCACTACTTACCAATGTCAAATCTCACTCGACTATTATTTCTATCATTCATTCATGATCTCAAACACCTACCAACAGAATATCAATGCTCCGTTTAGTAGGGAGGATGGAAAGTAGGAGAGATAAATTTTCTATCCTTCAATGATGGAAAGTAGGAAAGANTCTATCATTCATTCATGATCTCAAACACCTACCAACAGAATATCAATGCTCCGTTTGGTAGGGAAGATGGAAAGTAGGAGAGATAAATTTTTTATCCTTCAATGATGGAAAGTAGGAAGGATACACTNTTCTATCCTTCAATGATGGAAAGTAGGAAAGATATATTTTTCTTCTTTTGTGTTTGGTTGGATGGATGAAAAATAAAAATGACTATTTTTTTTTTTGTTGGCTAAAATTAAGGGTGACAATCGAGTCGAGTTGAGTCTTGTCGTGTCAGATTCGTGTTGAGTCAAAAATTTTCACCCTTAGTTAAGATGAAAAAAATATTTTTTTTTAATTTTAAATTTTAATTTTAAATTTTTTTTAAAATTTTTAAAAATATATATACATATTTTACTATTTTATTTTTATATGAAATTAATTTATACATAAAATATATAGACAAATAAAATACATCTCAATACAAATAATTAACTTTCTATCCACTTTCCTTCCGATTTTAGAGAGATTGATGTTGGTGAGTTGAAAGGAAAATAAATTCATCTACTCTTCCATCCTTACTACTTTCCTTCCTTATTAAACATGATGTTTTATTTATCCTTCTAACTTTTCATCCTCTCACTTTTTTATCGTACCAAACTGAACGCAAGAGAGGGGGGAATGAACTATACAGATCGATGGACAAACTGTGTAGCTCATGAACTCGCCAAATGGGGACTCAAAATGAAATATAATGGGAAGCTAGACGGAGATGATATCCAATATGCAGCCAGAGACAAACTTAATCTAGACAAAAACCCTGTTCTGGATAGGGTAAGGTGAACTCCTTTAATTGCTTTGTTTTGTTTTGCTGTGTTTTCCTTTACTTATTTGTATCTTCTATATTCAATAGCAAAAAAACAAAAAAAACAAAAAAAAATATGAAAAATGTACACAAATGCATACGATTTGCCATAACACAAAGAAACTAATATATTTTAACTAAATATATATTTATTTTTATATACAAGGATCAAATCACCAATTTTAATTATTATTGATTTTTAAATGAAATTACAAGCAATAATTAAAACTTTTGAACGACGAAGATGAAAAGAGAGAAACATTACATTATGCTCCGAAAAAGAGACGTCAAAATGAAAATCCAAGAGAAAGAGAAAAAAAGAGGCCGGAGGAGAACGGCGAAGACGGAATAATTTTAAAAATAAATTGGAAATTTTTAACTTTTTATAACAAATAACATTTGAACTGCTCAGTGTGACAAAATTGTCTAGTTCACTGGTTTTACAATTTTTTCCGAGTTCACTTGTATATGTGATCTACCTCAAGAACTATGCCGGTGTAGGTCCCAATTCACAGTGCAAAAGTCCAATCAGTCGATCTGGTCCGATTCTAATAACACTACTTTACATTATTGTGGAATTGTTCATTTCAAAACTCAAACTTGAAATTCAATTTGGTTGAATGAACAAGTTCATCACTCACAATCCGATCTCTAATGCTCCGTTTGGTAAGAATGATATAAAGTAGGAATGATAGAAAGTAACAGAGATACACTTTCTATCCTTCAAGGATGAAAAATATGAATGATGCGCTTTCTTTTCTTTGTGTTTAGTTGTGGAAGGATGAAAAATAAAAATAACTAATTTTTTTTAATTTTTTTTTGTACTGGCTAAGATTAGAGGTAACAATCGAGTCGTGTCGTGTTAGATTTGTGTTGAATTATAAAATTATGAGTCTTTTATATTTCTTGTTCGCGTGTCAGGTCATTTTCAAGTTCGTATCGAGTTATAATCAAATTCTTGTCATAAAATTCATGTCGAGTTCGAGTTATGTCATCGTGTTAGTCGAAAATTTTCACCCCTACTTAAGATGAAAAAAATATTTTTTTTAATTTAAAGTTTTTATTTTTATGTTTTTATTTTTAAATTTTTTTAAATATATATATATATATATNTTAGTTAAGATGAAAAAAATATTTTTTTTTTAATTTAAAATTTTAATTTTTAATTTTTAATTATAAATACATATTTTATAATTGTATTTTTTTATGAAATTAATGTATACATAATATATGTATATATAAAAAAAAATATAGACAAATAAGATACATATCAACACAAATAATTAACTTTTCATCTACTTTCTTTCCGATTTTGGAGGGATTGATTTTGGTGAATTAGAAAAAAAAGTGAATTCATCCACTTTGTCATCATTCCTATTTTTCTTCTTTACCAAACATAATATTTTATTTATCCTTTCAATTTTTCGTGGTATCAAACAAAACATAAATTATGGGGAGAGTTATGGAACATGTTTATCTGTCAACCACTGGCTGGGATAAGGTCAACTATAGTAACTGTGAAAGCCATCTCAAGTAGAGACATCAATATTAATTTTGTCATCCTAGCACCTTAATAATAATGAAATCATAGAAAATTAAAACATGAAAATAAACACTAGCAAATTTATATGATTTTTAAGGGATGACAGTCAATGACATCTTATATAGATTAGAAAGAATTGAGCTATGAATTGAAAATGCGAACAATTACTCTATGAATTACATACAATTGTGCCTCTAGAATAAGGATAGAAATCAACGACTCCAAAATTCAACAAACGCAGGCGTAAAAACAGTTACTCGATGTCATGTCCGCTAGAAGATAATAGTAAACTTGCCTCTAATCGAAATTACCTAAAAAAAATTGTGTNCGAGTTGACCGAACCACTATAAATCTTGTCTCCTCCATTTCTTTCTTTACTTTTATTACATTTATTATTTACACTTGACAAGTGGTGTACAAAATCATTTTTGTGCATCATCATTATGCACAATGAGCAATGTTAATAAAACATTAACTAAGTTGGTGCATAGAACTCACGTAAAATTATTTTAGAGCTATTATTTAAAAGTGATAATTTTTTGATTATAAAATAACCTACTAAAATTATAAAAACATCTATTAAAATAGTAAAGGTTGGAGATACGATGCTACAATTTTTTCTTCAATGCAGTAGTCAAGTACTCAATTTCTTTTGAGTGCATATAATTAGGAAGAAATAAATAATGAAAAAAACAAAGCAAAGTCAAAGAAAGTGAAAGGGTAAAAAAAAATTTGCGTGGATTTGATTAGGATGAAAATTATTCAAGGGAGATAAAAGAAAATTCAAGATGTGCGAGTCGTGTTGAAAAAAGTTCACGAGACTCACAGACACAAGAGTCTAGAGTTATTTGAAATTCCATTTGACATCTCAAATTTGAAAGCTATAGCATTACTTATATTGAGGATGATATTCATTTCCTTTAGGATGAGAGGGTTGGGTACATCAATCTTAACCTATTTGATAGGCTGGATGCCATGACTAGCACAGCCTTTTCACTTTTTTGGGTGATCTTTCCACATCCCACCTTAAAGGTGCGCCCGATATCATCTGATATGAACCAACTATTCCTGCTTTCCTTCAACACTCATTTAAAATTCACATTAAATAATGTGGTTCTATGTCACGTAAAGAAATTGTAGACCGCTTTAAATCAATGTTATTAGAATCAGACCAGTAAAAAAATCAAATTAATAGTTTATTGGTTTAATCGTTGAATTAATTGATCGAATTGGTTGTATAATTAAAAAATATATATATAAAACATAATAATTTAACCAATAATGGTAGCACTATTGGCTCATGTGAAAAACTAGAGTTATATGACCATCGAAGAGGACTCCCAAGCTATCATCCATATTGCACTACTTACCAATGTCAAATCTCACTCGACTATTATTTCTATCATTCATTCATGATCTCAAACACCTACCAACAGAATATCAATGCTCCGTTTGGTAGGGAAGATGGAAAGTAGGAGAGATAAATTTTTTATCCTTCAATGATGGAAAGTAGGAAGGATACACTTTTCTTCTTTTGTGTTTGGTTGGATGGATGAAAAATAAAAATGACTATTTTTTTTTTGCTGGCTAAAATTAAGGGTGACAATTGAGTCGAGCTGAGTCTTGTCGTGTCAGATTCGTGTTGAGTCAAAAATTTTCACCCTTAGTTAAGATGAAAAAAATATTTTTTTTTTAATTTAAAATTTTAATTTTTAATTTTTAATTATAAATACATATTTTATAATTGTATTTTTTTATGAAATTAATGTATACATAATATATGTATATATAAAAAAAAATATAGACAAATAAGATACATATCAACACAAATAATTAACTTTTCATCTATTTTCTTTCCGATTTTGGAGGGATTGATTTTGGTGAATTAGAAAAAAAAGTGAATTCATCCACTTTTTCATCATTCCTATTTTTCTTCTTTACTAAACATAATATTTTATTTATCCTTCTATTTTTTCATCGTATCAAACAAAACATAAATTATGGGGAGAGTTATGGAACATGTTTATCTGTCAACCACTGGCTGGGATAAGGTCAACTATAGTAGCTGTGAAAGCCATCTCAAGTAGAGACATCAATATTAATTTTGTCATCCTAGCACCTTAATAATAATGAAATCATAGAAAATTAAAACATGAAAATAAACACTAGCAAATTTATATGATTTTTAAGGGATGACAGTCAATGACATCTTATATAGATTAGAAAGAATTGAGCTACGAATTGAAAATGCAAACAATTACTCTATGAATTACATACAATTGTGCCTCTAGAATAAGGATAAAAATCAACGACTCCAAAATTCAACGAACGCAGGCGTAAAAACAGTTACTCGATGTCATGTCTGCTAGAAGATAATAGTAAACTTGCCTCTAATCGAAATTACCTAAAAAAAATTGTGTAGGAAAATGTATGCAGTTTACATAAAATATATAAAATGAAGTTTGCCCAATATACAATTCCGAGGATTCATTTTTCAATTGGCATGGTGGAAAGCAAACGTATGTGATAGCTATTTAAATAAAGAATACAGAAGATCCTTGCCAAATCTCAATACAAATATTAAATTTGTGTCGTGGACAAGTTTATTCTGTTTTATACAGAAGAAAGAGAATTGAAATTTTCTATGAAAAAAAGTTGTGTTTATTATTGTATTCGGCATGAATTACAAACAAAGTAGGTTGAGTTATGAAATACAAACGAATTAAAGTACGTATACTATGATCTCTTTCGTTTTGTTTTTGCTAAACAAAACACCAATCTTTGCTCCACGGGAGTGATTCATAGTAAATGTCCACTAATTTAAGTCGATGTTGAGGATAGTTTTGATTTACTCTCTTTTAGGTTTCTGGGTGGTTGTTTCGACTTTTTCAAAAAAGCCTTCGTCCTCCTATTCAACGAGTTATTAGAGAAACAGTTTCGTCTCTTGAACACCTGCTATGGAAATATAGGTCCTTGAGGCGAGCTGAATTTATTCATCGGGTTCTCTCTCGATTGACACTCTGCTCGGGATCAGCATTGTTATCATAAGAAGGCTGTTTTTATAATAAGGGTAAGTTTTTTATGCACCAAACCTTATATTAAATTAACTGCAGTAGTTTGGATCAGTGATGAGATCTATCGATTCCACAGCTATAAATGATTTGGTCCAAGTTGCATTGCTCTCATGACAAAAGTATACAAGTGCACAAAAAAGGGAGGTGGAAGTAATTAAATGGAATACATGATATGCACAACGTTGACTTCAAAATTGTTGAGACAAAACTTTGTTAAATTGTATATGATATGTACAAAATTTGAACTAATTTTAACAAAAAAATAACTTACCCAATTTAAACACCTCATATGACATGATTCATTACCCGTCTTTTCACGAAATAAAATTGATTATAGAAAAGATAACAGTGCATGAGTTTATGGGACAAATCTACCTAATAAATTAATTATGTATGAATACATTCAGCTTTAGCACGTATGACTCACACGATTTAAGCACTTAATATGATATGACTCATTATTAATTTTCCACGATGTATTATAGCACAGGCCGTGACTATGTTTTTCCGTTGGCTGAGGCGGCCAATATTGATTTATAACTCTTTACATGCAACAGAATTCAGATGATGGTATGGGACTTGAACGTTGATGGTATGGGACTTGAATATCTATCTTCCTACTTTTGTGTAAGAAACTAAAAGTTCATTTGAGTAAGTGCCACATCTTTCCTAGCAAAGTCATTTATAATGGATTTTTTTTTAACGGTTAAAGATGTTTAAGTTAACTTATGTATATTTGAATAATTTTCTCTTCAATTCGGTCAAAGATAAATTATTTACGCCGAAATTAGGATATTTATAAGAAATAAATCCCTTATAACCTGATCTCAAAAAATTGTCAAGATTCAAACTTAGGACCAGAGACAGAGGTAAGATTTTGTCTCAGTGGAGACAAGATATTGAAAAATAAATTTGTTTAATTAGATTCCAGTTTAAGAGTTCACCATTAAGTTTGTAACAAATGAGATAATGGACTACACAAAATCAAAATATAAACCATAAATCCAAAATATAATCCAAACTAAAATTTCAAGAAATCAACTAAAGTAATTTAATCTTAGGGAAGAAAAATAGCACTAATCAAGAATCTCAAATAGCCAATTTGAAAATGGGTTTTAACAAAAGTCTAAAATAATTAAGTGGCGACCCAAGACAAAACAAAAAAACCCTACATAAGTCCATAAATAATATACCAAACAACCATCAGTTCTACAAGAGTTAAACTAATTTTCTAATATAAAAAATTTGATTTAGATTTGTGCTAATACTACTATCAAAAAATTTAGTTAATAGATTACCTCTTCTTAGTTTCAACATAATCTTCTAAGGTTTCTTCAAATTTAATTTGTACAATGATTGAATCCAATAGGGTGATTTGTTGATGAATATACTCAAGGAACTAACAAATAAACTACATAAAAGAAAGAGGGTTGCCGGCTGGAGGCATGTATTGGATTGAAAGTCTAGACAAAGAAAACGAAGGCTTACCAAAAAAAAAAAAGCAGGCGTGAAAAGGAGTTGCCAAAAATTAGTTTTTAAGGGTTTAAAATTATATCAATATACTCTGTACTTTAAGAAAATTTTAGTGGGGTAAATTTGAAAAATTCTTGAAATTTTTAAAATTACACTTAAGTACCAAAATTTTTTAAAATTTTAGTTGGGCAATTGCCAAGCGTGAAAAATGAGGAGAAACTTCCAATAGTTAGTTTCTAAGGGTTGAAAATTATATTAATATATCCTAAACTTTAAGAAAATCTCAATGGAGGCAAGTTTAAGAAATTCTTTAAAATTTTTAAAATTACACCTAAGTCCCAAAATTTTTTAAAATTTCAGTGGGGGCAGCTGACCCCACTGCCTCCATATTAAATCCGCCACCGCTTAGGACGTCTTATAATTTATTTTTGTTATCACTTCGATTATCCTCAAAGTTTTTATAATGCTTTTAGTACCTGTAGAGTGGAATGTTTCCACACCAACATTAAGAATGCAATCCAAACTCAGAAGGACCCTAAAACGCCAGCATACATATGCAGATAACCTTTAATATATATAATAATTTTGTATTTGACCAACAATATAGCTTCAGTAAATTGAGTGGAACCCGGTTCTTAAAAAAAAATTTAGTTTAATAATGGAATAAGAGTTAGGGTCATGCTCTGACTATAGTTGTTCTTAGGGAATGCTTTTAAAGTAGGCGTGTAACTTGGACGGATTGAGCGAGTTAATAAGTCAATTTTAGCCTAACCCTAACTCTAACTTTAACCCTACCTCAACTCAAGGTGCTCAATTTGAGTACTGCCCGAGTTTAATTCGGGTGGGCTCGGGTTGAATTCGAGTTATTTAATTCGGCCTGATTTCAGGTTAAAAATCAGGTTTGACTTGAGTTACTTCATTTAGGTTGATTTTTTGAAGTATAGATTTAATTTTTTTGAAGTGTAGATCTAATTTTTTTCAAGTGATCTGAGATAAAGGGCAAGACGCTGATGAAGAAAAAGGGAGTGAGAGAAGGAGGAGCGACGAGTGAGAGAGGGAGGTTGATAGTTTAAGACGAGTCAAAAGAGTGACGTTGAGAAAGCGAGAAATGATGAGTGAGAGAGGGATCTAAGAAGGATGAAAGCATAGGAGTAAAGACTTGAAATGAAGTGAAGTGAAAGTCTGGACTCTAAATATTGAAGATAAATAATCATAGTTAAATATATTTATATATTTATGTATATTCGGATTGATCCTGACAACCCTACACTTGTCTAAATTCAACTCGAGTTGGAGTTTTTTTTGTCCAGACTCAACTTAAGTATTAAAAATTCTAACCGAAGACCTATTTTTTTTTTATTGGACTTGGATTAAATTCGAGTTAACCCGTCTAAATTACACGCCTATTATAAAGCTCTCTGTCTAGACCCCCTCTATCGAGTGGGTTCGGGTTATTATGGTCATAATTAGATAGGATTTCCATTTTGGTCCTCTTTTGCAATTTTTTTTTACTTAGCAAAAACAAAAAGAATATGAGAAAAGATATTCATCAATTAATTAAGTTTAGTAAATATATTCTAAATTTTATTTAATAAAATGTTTTCGAAATTTGTAATAATTTGTGGTTAAAAAAATAATGTTAGTAAATTATTAATTGTAGAGTGCACAATGCGCTACGATATGTAGACACGAGTACAAACCCCCAACGTCTGCAACGAAACACCTTCCTCCCCATCTCTCTCGCTCTCTCACACACGCATGGGTATCTGTCTCTCCTCTCAGAACACACAAACAGATCATGGCGGAAGAGATGTAAGTCTGAGATGGTCATCGACGGTAAAGGTCATACGAACGGACGGTCGTTTACAAGAGTATAAGCAACCCATCACCGCCGGGAAAATCACCGGCGAGAATCCAAACTGCTTCCTCTGCAGCTCAGAGTTCATGTCCATTGGCTCATGCGTACCCCAATTGCCCGAACACGAAGAATTGGGAACGAATCAGATTTATTTTGTCTTGCCTCTCTCTCAAACCCACCGTCCATTGTCCCTGAAGGAATTGTGTGCTCTGGCTATTAAGGCCAGTGCCTCTCTACCCAAACCCGACGCCGCCAAGTTTTCGTCGATCAGGTAAAGTCATCGTTCGTTTACTGTCCGATTGAATGTCCAGGGAGTGATTGAATTGATTGTATCGGCATTTAGATTGTGTTCAAAGTGATGATTAATTTTCCGATCGATGATCTGAATAACTGACTCTGATTGATTTTTGTAAGGCTAAAAATTGTGTGAAATGTATTCCTAACTTAGCTCTAACAGCTACTCAAAGACAATCTTTTAGGCCCAGACAATGAGAGATTAATCTCTCTAATTCTGTATGTCCTGTTTTTTTATCGAACTAACAAATGATTAGTCAAATACGCATAAATTGGCCGCACACTCCTGATGAACCAAGAAATCAGAAAAAAAAGTTGTGTGAAATGCTTGTAAAGAATCCATCAAGTGCTGAAGAGGCAGGATAGGTTTTGATGTCCCTCCAATAACCTTATGTATCTCTAATAATTATTTCTTGATTTCTTGTAAATTATTTATCAGAAATTCAAGTGAAATCAATTTTGTGGAAATGGGTCTTCTACTTTTTAATAGTGGATGATTTGTCGAAAAAATAAAGGAAAAAAATATTTAATTTTTTATTTTCTTGCCTTTTTTTTTTTTCCAAATACATATTTTCTCTAATTTAATAAAATTTCCATTCTTCTTGGCATTATGGTAGACGCTCATTGAGTTGGGGACAAGTTAATCAAACAATATAATATCAAAACACGTAACATAAATATATATATATATATATTAAAAATAAGTTACCAAAGGTGGTAACTAGTGTAGGAACTTACTGAGAAGTGTGTGATTATTCTATAGATATGAACTCGTTTCTTAATTTAACAATGCCTATGGTTGAATTNTATATATATATATATATATATATATATATATATATATATATATATATTAAAAATAAGTTATCAAAGTTGGTAACTAGTGTAGGAACTTACTGAGAAGTGTGTGATTATTCTATAGATATGAACTCGTTTCTTAATTTAACAATGCCTATGGTTGAATTAAAGATAATGGTGGGTCGCCATTAGAGTTGGACTTTTGGACTCTTGCAGATAAGCATAGGAGACAGTAAAGAAGAGGTATCCACTGTTTGAGTTATGCATGGCAGGTAGAAGCTGTGCTCGCAGGTCAAAGTTAGATTACCGGTCTTATTCCTTATTTTGAAGTTGGGAGTTAGAGTCTCTATTAGAATTTAGTAGTTGACCGTTATGTTAGGCTAGTTAAGTCTAATTTCGAGAGATATTTCAGGCGCGGTCAAGCGCATTATGATTTCACCGGTAAAGACTTATCGGGGTGATCGTTAGGTGCTCTTTCTTGTCTCTACCTTTTTTTTTATTTATCAAAAAAAAAAAAGAAAAAAAGATCACCTTGAGGTATGTTATGTACATTAAATTTATACACTAAATTACCTGCACTAAATAATGTGGCAACAACACATTCAATGGATGTGTAATAAATGTCAATAGATCCCACAGGTTCAATAACTCAGCATTATTTAGTACAAGAATTTGGTACACATAATATTACTAAGATCATGTAATCAAATCACCCAGAAGCTAGGGCACGACCCAATTGTTTATCAAATTTGCTATTTTTGATTGTTAATCTTAATGTATTGTCGTGACAATAATGATATATACACCATCTCATTTACATCATTTGATGTGATATAATCTCAACTATTAAATATTCAATGAGCTCAATAAAATTCATTAATCCAATGATTTTTATTGAGCGGTGCAAAGAGTATTGTTCTCGGGGATTTTAGAACATCTCCAATGATATTTGATAAAAAAGTTAAAATAGATAGCAAAACACTTTTTTTTTTAACAATTTCGAGTAGGACCACGTATTCTAGTAAAATAATAGTCTTTGCGGTCAATGCATTTAATGAAAATGGTACGTGTCATTTTGTTTATTTATTAATTATAAAAAATGAGACTGGGCTTTAACTCTTCAAACACAAAACGACTTAGAATTTGAGAGAGTAGTTGGTATAAGTCTAAATATTTTGTAACAAAAAAAAAACATAGAGAATCAAATTAAAACTCTGCATTTTAGTTAATATAGACCTGCGGGTCTATTCGAGTGGCTAATTACCTGCACTGTCTCCGGTACATTTTCAGATTGGGGTGTGTTAACGCCGGGTGTCTCTCTTAGCCCACAAAAATATACAAAGTTTGCAGATAGACCGCCGTGACGAATTGGTACTCCTCATTGTGTAGAAAAGCACCATCCCTAAATCCATACTTCAGAATACATAGAAAGATTCTTGGCCATTTGGATATTCAGAATAAAATTATTGACTTGGTCTTGTCTCTTTTTTAAATTCATCTTTTTCAAAAATGACTGAAGTTTGAATGGTGCATTCTCTATTTTCCAAGCTCCCAATCACAGCAAACTACTAATAAGCTGTAGTTATAGAATTAATGAGTTACGGGATTGTTGATGCCAAAAATTGGCCACTGAGCTCTAGGGGGAGTCCTTGCAAGAGAAGTTGAGGAGTAGAGGAGCTCGTGATCATATTTAGCTGGGAGTGAAAACTTACCTGAATCATCTCTAGATTGTCTTTTTTTATAAGCCAGGAGGTTGGACCGTTGTGGCGTACANAGTTACGGGATTGTTGATGCCAAAAATTGGCCACTGAGCTCTAGGGGGAGTCCTTGCAAGAGAAGTTGAGGAGTAGAGGAGCTCGTGATCATATTTAGCTGGGAGTGAAAACTTACCTGATTCATCTCTAGATTGTCTTTTTTTATAAGCCAGGAGGTTGGACCGTTGTGGCGTATAAATCTAAACTGAGTTTGAATTAGTCAAAAAGTGCTGAATTAGGATTCTGTTGGGTTGGGATACAGGTTTAACGAGTTGACGAGTCCGGAGCTAAGGATTAGACCTTGCCAAGCTATGAAGTTCGTTTGCTGGGCGATAGGGCTGATACTCGAACGAGCCCGAGTCAAATTCAAGTCAAACTTGAAAAACTTGTTTCTTAATCAAGCCTTAAAAATTGTTCAAGTTTGTTTCGTTTAAAAAACGAACCGAGCCAAAAACAAGTTGAGCCCGAGCCGAGCTTGTCGAGTTTGAGACAAGTTTGTAGGGCTTGTTTTTTTAAACAAGTCCAAAAACTTGTTCAAGTTCGGGTTAGTTTAGAAAACAAACCGAGTCTGAACAAGTAAAACCCGAGCCAAACTCAAGCCAAACTCGAGTAGTTCAGATTGATTAACAACCCTAGCTACAGAGCTCCACTGTCGAGCTCGTGCTTAATTTACTATTATCGACAACATAATTTATTTTTTATCAATATCGATATTAAACCATATTGTTTGTTACTTGTTACTGAAGGATATTACATATACAATCTAGTTTGGTAATGCTTTGTCAAAGCAAATTTTTTAGATATAAATAATTTGCTATAATAATAAAAAAAAATTGAAAATTAAGCATTTGATAAACGTGGTCTCTATTAATCTTGATATTATTGAGCAGACCCACATGAATATATATATAAGCGTAGAAAAGGAAAAAAATGAAAAAATAAATATGCAAAAACAAAAGTTATATAAAAAAATATTACCAAACACTAACTTACCTATGAATCGAAGATGAAATCGCAGGTATTGAAACCAGATTTTACATGGTTATGGAATTGCGTTTAGTTGTGGGCTGAGATTCAGGCCCTAAATTTCGACCCAAATTCAAAGAATGCAAACGTGTACGTTTAAAGGGTAGACCACATTACAATAGTCATTAGGGTCCTAATAAGTGGGAAAATAATGTTGTAAAGCCCTTGGGCCTCCCTCTCTCTTTCTCTGTCTTTCCCAACCCCGACCCACCGAACTTATGAGCATCATCAAATCTCATGTTGATCGGAGGCCAGAGCCCACACCAAAAATCAAGTATGGACCATCTCATCAGTATCCAAAGGTGGTGTTTTTTTTGGCCACCGGAAATCTCTGGTCTGTCCCTGCACTGCACATGTTGTTCAGGTTTATGAATTTAATTGGAACTGAGGATAAATTTTAGATGTACGAACTGATCTTTCAATTTATACTCTAAGACACGTGAATTCGAATCTACACCATAAATTTAGATAAATTTCTCTAAATAATTGAGTATTATCTTACCAACCAATCATTTTTTTTTTTTTATCGCTGAAAGACTTAAATTTCTACCCTGGTAAAATTTTGACAGGACAAAGGGTATCTTTGAGTTAAAACCCATTGGTTAGTTTTCAAAGTTGACACTTCACGTGGGCGTTAATAAAGCATATCACGTGCTCACAGTCACTCACCAGTCACCCCCCACCATCCACCAGTAAAGGTCAAACAGAAGTTACAGAACCACGTCTTCTTGCTTCTTTTCACAGGCAAACTCGGAATGATCACGTGCTAATATCTTGGGAATACCCTCGGTTTTCCATAATCTTTGGCTTCATTCAATCATTCTCACCAGATTTTATCGTACTTAGGAGACTTTATTGACCAAACAAACCCCTAAGATCTCCAACCTGATTAATTCACAAGTTAAGCCTACCAAATATATGACACTGTTATGTTTTTGTACCGGATCAAATTTATTCCCTTCATATTCTGACTTATTCACAATCCTGTTTATCATTCAGATTGATCTAAATACAAAAAAAATTATTATTTATGAATACTTTAGTTTCAACGTAAATAACTTGTCTATAATCAAAACAAAAATTAAAATTTGTATAAATTAATCCCAACATCTTTACAATAAAAAAGAAAAGAAAAGAAAAGGACAGATGAGTAAAATCAGATTGCCATCACATCTGTTATCTATAAATGAGTCCAACCTTTCCCCAACTGACCATCCGAAGCGTGAAAAACTAAGCTGAAAAAATGAGAATAGTCTTCATAGCACTCATATCTCTGGCAATATGCCACAGCTCAGCACAGAGTGTACCACCGCCGGCAGCCACCCCAACCCCGGCGGCACCACCCAATACTACCCAAGAGTATTTAGACGTGCACAACCAAGCAAGGGCTGAAGTGGGTGTTGCCCCTCTCAAGTGGAGCCAGAACCTAGCCAATGCCACAAGCCTACTCGTTCGATACCAAAGAAATCAACAAAATTGCAGTTTCGCAAACTTAACGAGCGGTAAGTACGGTGGGAATCAATTATGGGCGAGTGGGATGGCCGTGCCGCCTCGCACGGCGGTGGAGGCTTGGGTGGCGGAGAAGAAGTTCTACAACTACGCCAACAATTCATGTGAAACGGGCCACCAATGCGGTGTCTATACACAAGTGGTGTGGAGGAAGTCATTGGAGCTGGGGTGTGCGCAAGCTACATGTGCCAAAGATGTTGCTAGTTTGACCATATGCTTCTACAATCCGCCTGGTAATGTTGTAGGAGAGAAGCCCTATTAGATTATCAGGTTTGGTTTTACATCAAACATATGGTGTGCGAGTGAATCGTTTTGTAATACATTGACTTATGTTAGTTGTCCTTCTTTTGGTTTTGTGGCTTTGGTTGGTAGGGTTTCTATTAGTGTTTGTTGAGTGTGGTTGTGATTCATAATAGGGCAAATGGTAGTTTGCACCCCAAAAGATTTAAAAATTCTTAATTTACACTCTCAAAAATTAATTATTTTAAATTGCGCCTTCAATTAAATTAATTGATAGCAATGTGACCCCAATCATAACGTCTGTTGCGATTTTCATTAAATTAATAGCCATGTGAGACTCACATGAAAAGGGAAACAGATATAATCTAACAAAAATCATCACGTGTATTTTACATTACTGTCAATTTGACAAAAATTGCAATCTTAACTATAACATCTATGACAATTTTTATTATATTAACAAGCACGCGAGACACACTGGTAAAGGAGAAGCGCCATAAGTCGACAAAAGTACAAAAGTCATTACATGGCCGACAATTTGATGAAAATCACAATGAACATTATGGTTGAGGTCACATTACTACTAATTAATTTAATTGATGGTGCAATTTAAAACAATTGATTTTTAAGGGTTCAAATTGAATTTTTTTTTTTTTTTTTGGGGGGGGTGGGGGAGGCGCAAACTACTATTTACCCCTTCATAATATTGTCGGTGACCAGGTTAGTAGCTATTTTTTTTGAGTGAGACCCTATTACAAGTGGGAGGCAGACACTAGGTTTAAACCTGCAACATTAAGATCTAATATAAAATTAGTGACACTGATTGGTAATTTTTGACACAATCATACAATTTATGAAAACGAATAATAATCGTATCAAGTTGTTGCCAAAGATGAATGACACAAATTTGATATACAAAGGTCAGTTGCACAGTAAAACTCTTCACAGCAAGCCTTACAACATCAAAGACACTTCCCATTACAGGACAGAGCAAAATGGAGATTATATTATACAAAAAATTACTAAATATAGGCCATGCCAAACCACCCTTCATATTTGGATCCATAATCTATTTCATTTTGTACAAAAGAGGAAAAAAAAAGCTCTACGAAAAGTAAAGAAGATTGAAGGGGACAATGCAAATCACCTCATGTGCTGGGGAAATAACCCCCTGCAAGCAATCACTTAACCAGCTCCTTTGATATGAGATACCTGAAAGTAAAATTATGAGGAAGCCATTCAATGCTCTTTCGGGATTTCGCCTGCTGACATTTCTTTATACTCTTCCTCAGAGATTCAGGTAAAGATTGTTGGAGCATCTCCATCACACCAGCTGGACACAAACGCGAATCTTTGGCGAAGGACTCGACGATCTTTGGCAATAAGATCTTCTGGTCCTTCCGTACACCAAATGTAGCCCGAATGTACTCATCTTTTGCAGCTTCCAGCTCTTGAAATACTTTCTTGGGTGTGTAAACACGCACCTGAAAATGAACAGAAGACATTGGGGGTCACGCAAATAAGAACTAACAATAGAAGTGATATTACATCGTCAATCCATTTTTCATATATTCACTCCATTTTCATCATATGTCCTTCAACCTTAGTGTATTAGTGTGGCTAGTTAAATTGAAAACAATGTATAATCTATGAACCAATGTCATATACTGGGAGTCCTGAGTAATTTCTGCTTTGGAAAACTCATTGCCAGTCCCCACAGAACATTGCCAAGCACCACATGTGATATTGTGAGGAATTCGAAAGCTTGATGCCTATTTTAAGCAGCAGTTCAGAGTATGCGAGGGATGGATGTGATCCTTCAGTAGTTTTTAGCAATTACAAAGAATTGCTGGTCACTTTTTTTGTTTAATGAACACACACAAGGGGATACATGCATATTTTGAACATATTTTACCCAACATCATACTGTAGTCGCAAAAGCCCGAGAAGGCTAATACACCTAAGTCTAAACACCACCTCCAAAAAGGGCCTAATCTTTGGAGGAGTGGATGGGAGTTTATCAATTAACCTCAACCTCTTGCCGCAACCAATGTGGAATTTCTGGTCACTTTAGTGATTCATCAACATGGCCAATTTAGAAGGATACTCAAAGGTATTACCAAAGCTGCAAGAGGTTGCATACAAAGCAGCATTACTGGTACGAATTATTTTTTGAAAAACAGATTATGAATAAGTACCGCAGGATCAGAATGGCTTCCTGAACAGAGTGCAAAGTGCAGAAGAGGTTCTGGATGATTAATTGTGTATGCTTGCCTTGCATCTCCTGCTCTAAATTTCATTCTGGAAGAAAGCAACACACGTAGCCACTACAAACAAAAGCAAACATCATGCGCATCACCAAAAATATGAAAGTCAATTTAAATTTACCGAAGCAAATAGGGGGAAAAAACCTCTACTCGGGTTTGTCTCTAAATTTACTTCAAACTTATTTTGACAATGCTTGGCTAGGGGCCAGAAGCACCCGGCAGGGAGGTGGGGAATGGAGGCAGCAGCAGGGATAAGTTTAGACTCTATTCTGGAAAAGGAAATGAAGAGAAAAAATTGACCATAAAAGGTTTTCGTGACTGCTTATAGGGTTTTGGCCCAGTATCACATCGTGGGACTCAACCATACACGCAAATCATGTAACTTTGAGGATAACTGCTTATAAGGATTCTCAAAGTCTGTATCAAATGACTCTTAACATAGACATTCCAAAAAATACGGCGTACCATCTACCTGTCCAGGACGAGACATTCGACATCCCAGAATAGAGCTCTGTATTACATCACCACTTACAACGTGACCTCCAATATTGTAGGCAGCCTGGGTTAAACAGAAGTGTAAGGAAATTGTTCTTGGAATTGAATTCCTATTTAGGGTAACCAATGAGATACTTCTTACCTTTAAAAGTAGAAATACTCTCTTTACATTGTTTTGAGGTATTCCATATGCCAAATATGCCTGTTGAAAAACAAGAAACATCTTGTATCAGTACATATCAGAGATGGACCTGTTTAAAGGTGATAACACTGTGTTTATCGACAAGCGTTATTACATGCATCACCAAGGCATTGTGTACGTTGATCCAGAACGCCAGCTTTTCCTCATGTTTCAGTATCCTGGGATCTATTTCTTCTAATCGAGAAATAAGCAACCTACAATATAACAATAGGCATGAACCTTACTGATGGAAACTACATGTCCAAATGAGCTTATGTTATGCTTAAGATCCCTCATATCATCATATTATAACAAAAAAAGAAGCCACAAAAGCTCACCTGAAATTTTGTAACATGTGTTCAATATCACCCAATTTCTGACTATCTCTATGAAGACAATGGACTTCAACCATTGTGCTGTATGGTCCACTGAACTCCATCAGACCTTCAACATGGAAAGGGTTATCTAACCGCACATCAAAGGATGAATCTTTCTTAAACCCTGGACTCCACATGTCATACTGATCTTTTGGAGAAAATGCAGCCATTGAAGACAAAGATGAACTGGGAGATGACAGGCCATGATTCGTAAGACGGGGGTCAGCAAGCTTGCAATATATCACTGACATACACTTGATCATTTCCTCAGAAAGCTTATTTGGTGTATCTGGAACATGATCAGAAATACGGGTACCAAGATGCTCAGCCAAACTGATTACGTTTGAAGAAGCATTCTGTGCAAACTGTAGAGAAACCATCACAAGTCAAGACCCACATAAGCCATTAATAATTCTAATCGACAATGAACTAAACTCCTCTAAAATCTTTTTTCCCATGACCTGCAATTCCAAGGCAGTGCCAATAACAGAGCTCCAAATCAGGATAGAGATGGAGCATCCTAAGTTTATTGACACCTCAACCCACCCCCCTCCAACCAAAAAAAAATGTGGACAAGGCATGCCAGGTAAGAAATTGACCGATAAAAATGAAAGGAAAGACAACACAAGGTAACACCTTTCATGGGGTAATATGAAACCTTGTGACTGGCAAATGTGTATGGAAGTCAAATACATCTGATAAAATTTCCAAGATGAAGTAATAAAATTTAAGTTACCTCTATCATGGACAAAGGTTGGGAATGACAGGCACGTAGAGCTTTATCCAGAGACTCTGCCGGAGGAGAAGTTCTGGATGAAAGAGCAGAACGTTGAGATAGTGCCGAGTGACATCGATAAACGCCAGAATCTAATAGCTTCTCTTCTCCACCTAGACCATTGGACTCCTTCAATGAATTAGGAAGGGACCGACAATCAGCTTGAACTGCTGCATTTCCCCTTTCCAAAGTCATATCAGGTCTGCAGACTTCTAGATATCTCCCTCTTGGGGTAGTCACAGGTGACCTTGATTTTTCATGCTTTGTAGATGGAGATAAGGAGGGAATTTGATCATCAAATGCTTTCCGGTACAATGAGAGAAGATGTTGTTCCAAATGCACAACTTCCAACTCTAGCACTGCGATTTCTTTTATCAGTTCTGTGGCCGGCTGGTTTCCAACACAAACATTGTTCAATGCAATGACTAGGAGATAGTGCTAATAAAGCANTTTCCTCATGTTTCAGTATCCTGGGATCTATTTCTTCTAATCGAGAAATAAGCAACCTACAATATAACAATAGGCATGAACCTTACTGATGGAAACTACATGTCCAAATGAGCTTATGTTATGCTTAAGATCCCTCATATCATCATATTATAACAAAAAAAGAAGCCACAAAAGCTCACCTGAAATTTTGTAACATGTGTTCAATATCACCCAATTTCTGACTATCTCTATGAAGACAATGGACTTCAACCATTGTGCTGTATGGTCCACTGAACTCCATCAGACCTTCAACATGGAAAGGGTTATCTAACCGCACATCAAAGGATGAATCTTTCTTAAACCCTGGACTCCACATGTCATACTGATCTTTTGGAGAAAATGCAGCCATTGAAGACAAAGATGAACTGGGAGATGACAGGCCATGATTCGTAAGACGGGGGTCAGCAAGCTTGCAATATATCACTGACATACACTTGATCATTTCCTCAGAAAGCTTATTTGGTGTATCTGGAACATGATCAGAAATACGGGTACCAAGATGCTCAGCCAAACTGATTACGTTTGAAGAAGCATTCTGTGCAAACTGTAGAGAAACCATCACAAGTCAAGACCCACATAAGCCATTAATAATTCTAATCGACAATGAACTAAACTCCTCTAAAATCTTTTTTCCCATGACCTGCAATTCCAAGGCAGTGCCAATAACAGAGCTCCAAATCAGGATAGAGATGGAGCATCCTAAGTTTATTGACACCTCAACCCACCCCCCTCCAACCAAAAAAAAATGTGGACAAGGCATGCCAGGTAAGAAATTGACCGATAAAAATGAAAGGAAAGACAACACAAGGTAACACCTTTCATGGGGTAATATGAAACCTTGTGACTGGCAAATGTGTATGGAAGTCAAATACATCTGATAAAATTTCCAAGATGAAGTAATAAAATTTAAGTTACCTCTATCATGGACAAAGGTTGGGAATGACAGGCACGTAGAGCTTTATCCAGAGACTCTGCCGGAGGAGAAGTTCTGGATGAAAGAGCAGAACGTTGAGATAGTGCCGAGTGACATCGATAAACGCCAGAATCTAATAGCTTCTCTTCTCCACCTAGACCATTGGACTCCTTCAATGAATTAGGAAGGGACCGACAATCAGCTTGAACTGCTGCATTTCCCCTTTCCAAAGTCATATCAGGTCTGCAGACTTCTAGATATCTCCCTCTTGGGGTAGTCACAGGTGACCTTGATTTTTCATGCTTTGTAGATGGAGATAAGGAGGGAATTTGATCATCAAATGCTTTCCGGTACAATGAGAGAAGATGTTGTTCCAAATGCACAACTTCCAACTCTAGCACTGCGATTTCTTTTATCAGTTCTGTGGCCGGCTGGTTTCCAACACAAACATTGTTCAATGCAATGACTAGGAGATAGTGCTAATAAAGCAAGATAGTAACAGTACTGATAATGGCTAACACCAGAATATACAGATTTTTTTTTTTAAGGTTAAGTAGAATCTAGGACAAATTAAGCTTGCTTCTTCAATATAATAAGATATATCAGACAGATACAGGATCTAAAACAGCCAGTTTTATTTGCGAAAGGAATAACAAACTCACACCCACATAAGCCAAACCAAACTTATGTTTCAATTTTCTATACAAGCAAGAGGAATAATTTCAAATGCACAAATGGGGCCATTATCTGTTTCCATAACATAAAAGACAGAAATCAGCTACCTTAGGCATTGAGATTTCAGTTGTGAAATCATGGGAGGAAGGCCTATAACCCAATGCTTTTTCTAAAGAACAGTGTAACATAACTTGGTCCTGTAATCTTCCCTCAAGCTGCAGTATCTGCTTAGAAGATAAAAGAAATTACTAAATAATATTCTAAAAAAGATGGAACCAATATGTACTTCACTATACATGAAGTAAGTCAAGCCATTGGCAAGGAATTAGGTTGGTTTGAGCTTCGGAAATTTTCCTTTTTTCAAATATTTTGATACTGACAGTCATTGTATCGTACATCATTTGCTATAAAAAAAAATCCACTTAAATGTGACAGAAATGTCTAAATAATGGATGTCTAGATGTAAGAGACTATTAATGTACCTCTTCTCTCAAAGAATTTTGCTCTGCATTTGGTGATTGTTTCTTCTTGGTCTTAACACAGTCCTTCACGTTCCCCACATCCTGGTACCAAAACAAACCTTTGTTAGTAGGAACACAAGATCTGCTATTTGGTATCCTCCAAAACTGATGCATTCAATCTGAAAATGATCAAAGTGAAAACATGATCGCAAAGATAATAAATAACACATCATCATAGCAATGTTGTGGCTAGCACCGTGCTCAAGGGTCTAATAGTTTATAGACAAAGCAAACGGTCAAGAAAATTACAAGCCAATGAGGCCATGATGTTGCAAGTTAGATTCCTTCTATTTATCTTCTTTTTTTTTTCGACTTTCCACTTTCTTCTTTTTCTTTTGTCCTTTTGCCCTGAGATTTAGCTCTTCCAAATGAACAGTTTCTTAGGATGTCAAAAGCAGAGGGGCATAGAAAAGTGTTCTTACCAACTTTAAATGGTGAGAAGCTTCATGTGAATGACCTGAGTGATCTTCCTCGACTCCTTTCTTATCAGGAAAGCTGCCATTGAAGAACCACAACATACAATAATTAGAAATTATACGACGGTAACTTTGGCCCCTTCAAATCTACATTTCACCCTCGCACAAGATCAAGTTTTATAAATAAATTCAATACTTTGATTTATTGCAAGAAAGCTAGTGGAACCTTATAGCACTCACTTTCCCACAATTCCACCAGAAACGCTTACTAATTGAAACCAACAACCTCATTAACCAGCTAATCACTCACATTATTCGAAGGTATAGAACTTCAAGAACAAAAAACACAGATTATAAGCAAAGAACCCCTGAGAATCAAGGCTTAAAAAACCCAGAATCAATCATTCGCAAATGGTCCAATGAACAACTATCATCTCCCCTTACCATTGTCGCCACAAATACCTGAGAATTTTCCACAATTGCGAGTAATGATTCACCGCAACTACGAAAATAGCACCACTAGGAACTACTAAGATGGAAATATATGTCTTGGTAGCGTTGTCAGTAGTGACAATGACTGACTAGCTCTGAAAATTCTACTTTCCAATTTCCCTAATTACCCAGTTCAGAAGTCTTTCAATTTGGAGAAACCCATCAAGTTCAAATACGAAAAACTGAAAAGAGAAAGGTAACCAAGTAAGAAGAAATCCAATGGCTACCTCTTAGAACGCTTGTGCCTAGCTGTTCCTCCCAGTCCAAGCATTTTACTAACGCCATACCCTTCAAAACCCATCTCTGCAAAATCAATTCAAAAACACAGCTATTTCAGCAACTTTCACCTCCTAACAATAAGGAGAAAGATGTACAAGAACACATCCAAAACAGAGCAGAGAAGACTTACCATCACACTCTATTTTGACGAAACCAGCGAGTACCCAAATGCGTTGTTCCGAAGATGAACCAGACCCACAAGTCCAAATGACCAAATAGGTCCTCAAAAACTTCTAATACGAGTCAAAATCCACACCTGTCTTCTTGCATTACAATACCCAGTACTGGTACTAGTGATCAATTGATGGCTAGCTGTGAAACAGAGTCTGCTATTAACAGAGCTCATGTATTTAAGCAAAAACTAATAATAATAAGAATAACAAAGCTACAATAAACCCACAAAAAAGGGCTAAGAAAAGGTGACCCTTTTGACCAGTGCGCCTTCTACAGTTTTATGCCGAGAGACACACGCAAATCTGTTAGCTTTTGGGCAATGGAGGGTCTTTTGCCATTAAAAGAAGTTAAAACAGTCCAGGGTTTTCAGTTGCAAGAAAGTCTCCTCCTAGACCCCTCCATGGATTTTTAGGTACTATACCTAGACCCCTCAATGTCAAAGGTTTATTTTTTTTGTTATTTTATCCATAAAGGAACTTTAATTAGAAAATAATATGTTTCAGTCTGTTTTGTTATTAGTATTCATATTCCATGTCTATTTTTAGTTATTTTTCATATTTTTAAGACTTTTTAATATAAATAGGATGATAAATCAGAAGACAAATAGACCTACCTATCTTTTCATCATTAATCTCTCAAAAACTCTCCTCTTTTTTCATGGTGATGGGTTCTAAGATTTTTTTTAAAATCAGGTTACAAGGATTTGGTGGGTGTTAAGATATTTACAATATTAATTATCGAAAACACAAAATAAAAAATAAAAAAATTGTGTCTAATATCAACCCTATCCCCACATCCTTTATTCTTGTTGACAAGCAAGTGGGAGTTGGTGACCTTCCCACCACCCGCTGTCCCATATAGCCACTCTTTGAATTTTTTTTTTTTTTTGAGTAATTATAATAAACTATTAGGTTGTGTTTGTTTTATGTATATTATGAGATGAAATTGGAGATTTGATTCCAAACTAATTTGTACGGATAGTAACAATTGGTGTACCATTTTATCCTATTACACTTTAATTACATTTAGACCATTGATTAAACAAGAGTTTGAATATGAGATTAAAGTATGATATTATTATTAATTGTAAAAAAGATGAAAGTACTCTTGACTTATATGGTATTATATAGTGTTACGTTGTTGATACTAACAAATTCAATAAAGCCGTCTTGTACTTAATAAGTCTAATCTCACCTTATAATACCCGAACCAAACAAAACTAAGGTCTTCAAAATGGGTGCATGCTAGTGGTACAAAATATGGCCCCATTAATCGAAATTGGTCATGGCTGTGTGTGGGTTAACTGAGGTTACTAGGCTAGCAGAAAAGCAGGGTGGTTACCTAAAAAGAGATGAAAGGTAAGGTTGGCTAAAGGAAACATAGGATGCTTAAAAGGAAATTACGGTTTTGGTGGGGTTTCTTTAGTCTACCCCCTCCCCCCCTCTCTCTCTCTCTCTCTCTCTCCCTCTTTTCTCATAAAGATTAGGAGACGATGGATACCCACATTGTCCTCCAGTATCAAAGAGACTAACGTTTGTCAAAGAATCCATAATTAAAATATAGTGGTTATGGGCCTTGACCTTTTCCAAGATCGATACAAAAGAAACACTTGTGTGGTAACTGCTAGGGTAGTCAGCCTTCTCTGTTTTGAGCAAATATTTAATATAACGGTGACATTATATCAACATTGATAATGGTATCATCAATCAATAATAAAATTTTAAATGAGCAAAATGATTTTTCCACTTAGATAGTTATTGACATACATGAAAAAAGAATGAGTAATTATTAGCTTACATGAACAGATAATTATTGACTTGTATAAGATAAGTTTTGTATCACCGTTGTAATGAATTTTGTTTTTTCTTTTTGTCATGATGTATATACCTTGTGAGAAAAAAAAAATTTACAGCTCAAAACCGCACACACAAAAAGAGAGATAGAGAGAGAGAGAGAGAGAGAGAGTATTTCTTTAAAAGAAAGCCCTCTATATTGGATTGTGCAGAAAATCCCAAAAGTTTATTATAAGCATAAGACTAAAAAAATTATGCATTACCCTTTTAAATTGGAATCTGCAGAAAAGCACAAAAGTTTATCATAAAGAAGACCACTAAAGTATATTATTTATAACTAGGGGTAGGAATGGATTAGATAAGGGTCACATTGTTTAACAAATTAGATACATATGTTACATCATTTTATATAGTTTAAGTTCTTCAACTCAGTATTTCTACTCTAAAACTATGAATCAATAAGTGTTTTAAAAGTTTAAGTTATTAAATAGAGGGGTGTAACAAAAAGATTTATCAATTACTTTTGAATAATTAGCTAATGGTTTCCTTTTTCTCCAAATCACGACATTGGTTTTGCTTATTACTCTCAACAAGAAATGAAAATTTGTGTTCACGTAAGATAAACAATGAAACTTTTTTTTTTTGGTTCAATGGTCAAGAGTTTTTGAGTCAGTTTATGCACACCTTAACTAATCCCCTTTTTGAACCAGTCAAAGCAGGTTATCAATATCGGGACTAGATAATTCATGAGGGATAAATCTTTCCTATGAAACTTCTATCTTAATACGAGTAATTTAGATAAATAGTTCCTAAAGTTTCCACTTAAATAATATCACAAAGGAGCAAGTGAAGATCCAATTTTCAAATGAAATTGACGGACATGCATGCTTTGTGGGTTCATTAATAATTTATCTGTATTAAAAAAAATTATAATATGGTAAGAAAGAATCAATTAAATGAGGTGCCTACAAGTAAATATGGGCTGGTTATAATTCAATTGGTATTAAGCTACGGCTAAAAGGGATATATTACAATTCAATAGTGTCTAAGTTATAGTTTAGAAAAGTTGAGATCGATCTTCATGACTAAAATAAAATCGGGATTAATCTTGCAATGTTAGGGTCAATCCTAATATATTTGGATAAATCACAAATAAATTTTTTTTAAGTCATATAATTAAATCATAATATCACCTATTCAAGAGTTGACAAACACAACATTTGATGATAAACGTCCGTTGGCGTAGATAGAGACTGATATATATCTATGTTTATATGTATGTTGATAATGATAGGATTTTGGCATGGACTGTCCATCCAAAATTCAAAGCATTCAATCGGCCTAATGGTTACATGAGCACCCAAGTGACCCCTTCGCAGCCTATCTGCTTTGTAATATGAATGGACTGTAATCCAAATATGGGAGTCCAACAAAGCTCAGGTCGACACAATTCTGTTTGGTCATGACAAGTTCAACAATAAGCAACCCGAGAGCAGGGAGCTCGGTATTTGCCAAATCCTGAACACCTTCCATCACGCCACGTGTCCAAGGGACAAGAGGATAGTTTCTGAAGTCACTCATGAACGTGCACTCATTGATAAAGGGAATATTTGTGCACATTTCGTTGAAGGACCATGGACATGATTTGTGTCATGATAACGACTATCACTACAAGACAAAGAGGAGGGAACCACAGGATTAGCCAAATGAAAGAGAAAATCATAAAAAATCCTAGAAAATTACTTGTATAAATAGAACATCATCACATTATGTAAAAAAGATATCAAAAAACCTATACTCACAAATCACCGTTCACACTAGCTCTAAGTTAAGACACTTATTGTAATCTTCTTCTTCAAGCAATACAAATCCTACGGAGCAAGATCTTCCATTACAGTAGACATAACCCTGATCTTTCGGTTAGGGTGAATCACTTATATATTGTCTTTAATCCAACTTTGTCATCCATTTTTCTTTGTTAACTTAGAGATTTACACTACCCCACCTTATTAAACATTGTTCTATATTTGGTCTAAGCATTTTCAAGCACTATCGTATGTGAATAATATGTAGAGTTTGTTCATATATAGGTGGGTGAGGAATTGAGAGAAGGGTTTGTAAGATTGGAAAACGCATAGAATCCCAACAAGTAGACAGAAAAAGAGAATTTTCCAAAGGCATTTGGACAAATGAGCCAATGCCAATCATATATGCATGCAAACAGGCATCTGTCGTGTCATTTCAAGTGGGATTCACTTTATTTATTTGTAAGTTTATTATTAGAGAGTGACACCACGTGTTAATAATAACATAATGTCACCGATACACCCAATATTTTCGCATGTTCCTGATTGGATTAATAGTCAAAATAGCAACCACCACCTTGTCTGCCATTACATCTACAACATACGCACACAATATTTAGTTTTTTGAAATTTCTTCTTGGATATTTGATGGATTTGACTACCAACGTTTGTTTATCTTTTGAAGTGGGCTCACCTTGGGTTTATTTTCTAAATTGCAACGATTCGATGTGATTTGAATGGGTTGGAAGAGGTCTATTAACTTGAGAACAAAGTTAAGAACTTAATTGCTAGACAATAATAAGATGTACATCACCTTTGTGCATTATCTTATCTATACTATTTAATATGGCGTGATCTCAATCATTAAATATTCAGTGAATTCAATAAGACTCAATAATTTAATGGTTCATATTGAGATAATACACAAAAATTTCATAACATTGTTGATTGCACAATTCGTTATAAAAAAAGAATGGGAAAGAAGGAGCCTCCTAACTTCTATCAGTTTTCTCTAATCGAGATGAAAATAAAACCAAAGATAATATTTTTTTATATTTGCCTGTGTGTATATCATTTCACTGCATTTAAATTGCAAAAAAATATAATTTTTATTTTGGAATATGATGGGATTGTATGCATGGATGATGCCATTAACAAATTTGATCCCTTTTCGTACACTTTTTTTTTTTAATTTCTCACAAATAGTAGATTGAGAGATATAGTCTATATAGAGTAGCACTAAAGTTGATGTCCCACTAATATAGATCGACCATTGAGAGAGTGTATTAGGTTAGTTGATAAACTCCCACCCACTAGACTATTTTGGAGGTGTTAACGTGTAATTGAGTTGGTCTTTGTGTGTTTCCGTAATTTACTGTTGATGTTGGGAAAATAGTTATAAAAAAGAAGAGATTAGGATTCTACAATTGATGTGTTTGGGCCTCTAAGCAAGACATCCCTTGGGCCTTGAGTGTTTGAACTCTCTCTCTCTCTCTCTCGCCTGTCTACACTATTTCTTGACTGAATTGAGGGGCCCAAATACCCTCACCAGTATAAATGCTTCAATTATCGCAACTGATGAAACTGGCCGTGGCGTGAGGCATTTGGTTTACTAAACCAACAGCCTTTTTCCGATCCACGGTTTCTTCTTCTTTATCGTGGTCTTAAAGAACCAAAAGGAAGAATGTTGCTCACTTCTGGCCACCGTTGGCACTCCATGCTTGTGGCATTGAGGGTCACATTTTCTAAGCGTTATGAGATACCATATTATCGGGTTGATACATCTCGTTATATTGAATGAATGACTTGATAATAGACTGGAATTATCAACACAACCAATGGCAGTGTAACAACAAATATTAAAGAAAAGGACTTTCATTTCAAGGAAATTAAATACTTCCTTGCATAAATTGAGCTCAATCCCCAAACATTGAGAAAGTGAACATTCTTGTAATGATACTTGAGCTGACAATTGGGTCTTTTTTTCATCAAAACTTCATCTCTCTTTTCTGGAAAACAAAGAATAGAAAGGAGATTCCATAACTGAAGCTCACTAACATTGCCATTCCTGTCCACAAGTAACCACCAATTTAAAGTTAATAACCTCAAATCTCACGTTTTAATGTGTCAAAATATAAGAAAGATTTGGATTCTTTCTGACATTTTCTCCCTTTGTTTTTTTTGAATGTAGGTTAGACACAATTTATAAGTAAGTCTCTCGGTAATATCGGATGTAATTTGGATTCATATTGGAAATAGT